>BEDZ01000006.1:0-351114 GCA_002335625.1 Cutaneotrichosporon cyanovorans | reverse complement strand
GGGGGGGGTTAACTGGGAGGTTGGAGGGAGGAGGCGGGGGTGATGGGATGGTGGGATGGGTTGAGGGGTGGGGGTGGGGGAGGGTGGGTAGGGGAGTGGTGATGGGTCGGATGAGAATGGAAGGGATGCTGTGATGCTCAGAAGAGAGTGAGGAGTGAACAAGGAGTGAGAGGATTACGAGGGGAGACTGAGGGAATAGGCGTATGAGAGGGTAATCGTCTAGTGTGTCAACAGCATGAGTCGTCTGTACGCAGGCCGCATCCTGCCTTCGTACGCGACCGACTTCATTCCGAGTGTCGAGTGTACACACACCGACTGCTCTCCGTCGTCGTCCCCCACACGCCCACTCCTATTGTCGTCTACACACGCGCTTTCTATCTGCCTGTATGTGCTTATGTGCTAACACTCTTAGACACCGGAGCAACCCCCATGGCAGCAGCAACCACCGACCTCCCAATCTCCCAGGCATACACGCGCAACTCGGGAAGCTACGCGCCCTCGCCCAACCTCGACCTCCCCTCCTCCCAGTCTCAACAGCGACCCACCGCTGCGCTCGCAGGCCCCCCTCCCCCCTCCTCCTACCGTTCCCAGCAAGACTCTCTCTTCTCCCTCTCCTCCCCCACAAACACCTACGGCCTAGGGCTGCCCCCCTCCTCGTCTCACACGCTCGCCTCCTCCTCCTCGGCCCGGCGCGAGTCGCTCGGCCTCATAAACCCTCCTAACCCCGGGGCATCATCCACATCGTCCTCCCGCGCACCTACAGTGCACAACCCGTACTCGGCGTCCAGTTCCCCGAACATGAACAGGCATTCCTACACGATGCAGGCGAACCCAGCGCCACTACCACGCCCAGCGAGGTCGGGGACGCTGACGGGAGAGCACCCGGGCTCTGGGATGCCGTCTACGAATGGGAGCCAGTTCCGCGAGGGCGGGAGGAGTGTCACGAATGGGTCGACAGGGTCGAGTGGGAATGGGTCTCTGTCTCTGAATACCCATGTGCCGCCTGCGGGGGCTATGACGAGCCCGTCGCCGCTCGAGCAGAGTTTTGATAACAAGATTAGCCTCGGGCCAGTGATCCCAGTGCAGCCGGAGAAGGATGCGCAGAAGGACGCGACGCCGACGATGCGGGCCAGGAGTGGGACGGGCAAGAGCTCGAAGGATAAGAAGAGTGTATTTGGGGTGTTGAGTGGTGAGTAGGAGTGGCCGAGGAGGGCCGCCAGGCCGTCTTGTCTCCGCAGGCGATCCAATCCAGTGCTCGCCAGTGCTCGACTTGTTCTTGAACACTATCTGCGGATGGTCGATGGGCTGCTGCTGCAGGAGATGGTCATTAAGCCTACCTGAGACTGGTCGATCACTCTTATCTAGAGCGGTCGACAGATATCATCTGGGAAGAGGTCGACCGATCTGATCGATCATTCTCACACGGGGTATCTGTACATCATCATCTCTGCAGCTTCTTTTGAACCAGATGCTGACGCCAGACCTTCTCAACAACAACCCGAAGACACCCATCATCTCCACGCCGTATGACCCGATTCATCTGACCCACGTTGGTTTCGACTACAACACGGGACAATGTGAGTGTCGTTCATGGTTTGCCGTGGTGCTGCCTGCGTCGAGAAAGCTCACTATGTCGGAGTCTGTTGTGCTTTGCATTCTATGGACCTCAGCTGGAACCTGCCACGTGCAGTGGCTGTTCAGTTTGGCTCAGTATCGCCGTATCACAACAGTCTTGATATGGCAATGCTCTGGACCACCTAGATCATGCTCTTTCTCGGAACCTCGGAACCTGCTGTGACTTCCTATGCCGTAGCAGGTCTGCTCGAGTCGGCAGAATGCTATGACTATTCAGGATCCGGACGTGTCGCCCTCCTCCCCCCCTGGACTGGCTTCTGCTGCTACTGCTCAGCTTGAACTACTGGCCTAAAGCATGCTCTGGGCTTGGACTGTCACAGCATGAGACTGCTGTAGCTGTCCACTCTGCTCAACATGCTACTTGCCTCAGTCTGGCTTCGCATGAGCAGGATCTTGCTCCAGTTCAAGGGTGCTTGCTTCGTCTCAAGATCAGAACTCTTCCGGCCAGCTCTGCTTCGCTTCGCTCCGCTTCGCTTCGCTCGCTCGAGCAAGCTGACCCCAGATACCGGCATGCCGGCCGAGTGGCAGAAGATCCTCGACGACAACGGCATCACCCGCGCCGAGCAAGAAGAGAACCCCGACAAGGTCCTCGCCGTCGTCCAGTTCTTCCAGGACCGCGACCACGTGCCCGAGGACAACGACGACGACGACGGCGTGTGGGACAAGATGGGCAATGCGAAGCCCGCGCACCACCTGTCGTCCGAAGGGTCTGCCGAGATGTCTCGCGAGAACAGCGCCGAGGGCCTCGCTGCCACTGCTGCTGCTGCCGCCCCGAGCACTGGCAGCACAAACCCCTATGCCTCGTTTGGAACCCCTCGTGCAGCCCCCGTCCCGCCCTCGAAGGGCATGCAGGCTGAGCGCCAGGCCCCGCCGCGGCCAGCGCAGCAGTTGCAGCGGTCGCAGACGACCTCGCCGTCCGTGCCCGCGCCGATGCTCGACCGGTCAGGCTCTCATCGTGCCCCCGGTGCAGTGGGTACGCCCTCCCCCGCGCCGAAGAAGCCCTCCCTCGACCGGTCATACTCCTCACGCACCACAGCTGAGCGGGAACGTGAGCTGCGTGAGCGTGAGCAGCGCGACCAGCGCGACCGCGACCGCGACCGCAGCAGGATATCTCCGCCGCTGCAAAAGTCGTCCTCGCAGTCCGGAAAGCGGCGTGAGGACCGTGCGCCTGGTGCTGGTGCTCCAGGTGCTCCAGGTGCCCCTGGTGTCCCTGGTGCCCCTGGTGCAGCGCCGCCGTCCTCAGGCATGACCCGGTCGCATACGAAGGGCCGCGATGCGCCAGCGCCCCGGAGACGAGACAAGGCAAAGGAGAACGAAGAGGTCATCCGGCAGCTGCAGCAGATCTGCTCGCCAGGCGACCCGAACACGATCTACCGCAACCTCGTGAAAATCGGGCAGGGCGCCTCGGGCGGCGTGTACACGGCGTACGACAAGGGGCAGGTCCCCGTCGCGATCAAGCAGATGAACCTCGAGAAGCAGCCGAAGCAGGACCTAATCATCAACGAGATCCTCGTGATGCGCGAGAGCGCGCACCCGAACATTGTCAACTTCAAGGACTCGTACCTCTGGAAGGGGGATCTCTGGGTCGTCATGGAGTACATGGAGGGCGGGAGTCTGACGGACGTGGTGACCGCGCACTGTATGAGCGAGGCGCAGATTGCTGCCGTGTCAAGGGAGACGTGCGAGGGGCTGAGGCATTTGCATTCCAAGGGGGTTATTCACCGGGATATCAAGAGTGATAATATTCTCCTGTCTCTGACGGGAGATGTCAAGCTGAGTGAGTAGGGTTTGGGTTGTGGGCTAGGTGTGGCAGATCGAGACTTGAGTTTAGGAAGCAATGCTGGGTTGTGCTCGGGTTGAGGGTGAGCAGATCCGCAGACCTGGGCAATGAACTTGGCCTGCCGGACCCTCTCCGTCTCTGGCATCGGATCCTCTTTGCAGGAGATCGTCTCGAGGTCTGGAGGTCTGGAGGCGAGACTTCGGAGTTGCCAAGTCACCTGTGTGCCTGTCTATAGGTGGTCTACAGCCACTAGGCAAGTAGAGGCAGCCTGAAGATGACTGAGCCCTCGGACACAGCAGGCATACTCAAGTTCAAAGCACTAGATGATGCTCTTGTTTTGTCGAGTGACTGCGGGCGGGCCAACCACCGTTGATGGACGCTTTCACTCTTGTGCTCTGAGTCCCACACTGCTCTCGTTCTCGAGCTCCGCTCTCGAACTCGCGCTAACTTGCAGCCGACTTTGGTTTCTGCGCTCGCATAGCAGACCCACTACAGACCAAGCGCACAACCATGGTCGGCACCCCTTACTGGATGGCGCCCGAGGTCGTCACGCGCAAAGAATACGGCCCCAAGGTCGACATCTGGTCGCTCGGCATCATGGCCATCGAGATGCTCGAAGGCGAGCCGCCGTACCTCAACGAGAACCCCCTGCGCGCGCTGTACCTCATCGCTACGAACGGGACGCCCAAGATCAAGGACTGGGACAAGCTCTCGAGCGTGTTCAGGGATTACCTGCAGGCGTGTCTTACCGTCGATGCGGAGAAGCGCCCGAACGCGGAGCAGCTGCTGCGCCACGAGTTCTTCAAGTATTCGGCCAAGCTGTCGAGTTTGTCGGGGATGATCAAGAGTGCGAGAAAGGGGGCGTGAGCGCACGAGCGCACGAGTGCTGCGCCAGCGGCAGCGCGAGGGCGCGATCAGCAGTCGATAATCACTCGATACTGCATCGGTATTGAGCGAAAGTTGACGCTGAGCGAGTTGCCGTACCTCCCTCGGACCTGCACCTTCTCCGTGCTGCCTCTCTACTTCTTTCATCTCGTTTCCACCTGGTCTCTATTCACTGGTTTCTCGTATTGGCACTCTCGCTCATGGACATTCATCCCACACGGTCTACTTGGAAAACACATTTCTAGGTCGGAGATTACACACCGTCTCCAGCACCACACCACCCATCATCCATACCACCCATCCACACCCGCATCCATTGCCTTTCTCTTGTATACAGTTCAGTTTGGTGTCGTGTCGTAGGTGTGATGCATCTGTCTCTCTGTGGGCGGGTGAGTCGGGAGTCGGGTGCGGCGCGTGGTTTGAGATGCGGTATTTGATACATAGGGGTCCTCCTGTGCTCTGTTGAACGTGGCAAAGAGCTGGCTCTCCACATGGGTACAGTTGCCATTGGCATTCTCACCACGACTGGCATCTTGCTTGTCATGGTGGACGTGTCGTGTGGCTCTTGGCGGTTGTACAGTAATCATTGCACGTTGCATGGTCTGAGGAACTACAAGCTCACGTTTTCGAGAGATGCTCTCGCTCTCTTTCCTCAAGGGCGAGGAAAGCATGATGTGCGAGCTTGAACAACGTTCGCGTGTGATACGTCTCATATAGCTCACCTACATGTACCTGGCTCTACATACCCCGATCAGGGCCGTGATGCGCAATGTTCTCTGTCCACTGGGTTGCAGGTTGGTCAAGGGAGTTGTACAGATTTATACAGTAGTAAGAAGGCAGGCCCACCATCTCGGTCACCGTTCGATCACTGTCTTGTGAAATCTGATACTCTCATTGAATCACCCTGTCGTCCCTTGTCCTCAGAACGGTAAGTTGTGCGAATTGCTTCAGCAGCTCAGCAGGGAGCTGCAGAGAATGGCATGGCTAGGTCGTTTCCTAGACGATGGCTATTCTTTCCTCTGATCAGTCCACTTTGACCATGCACCACTGCTATTACCCTACAACGCAAGAGATGTTACAAACAATAAATGGAAGCAACGCAAAGAAACATACGGTCTTCTTGCTAAACTGATGGTGAGGACGCTCTAGCCAAGCCACTGCAGATTGTGTTAGTGAATGGTGTAGAAAACCTGTCAGAAATCTGCAGAAAATGCCATACGTTATACCCAACCCGATTTGCCTTGCATAACATGACCCGCAGGTCAGACGTCTCGCGTCTCAACCGCCCATACTGGGCCTTCTATATACTGGTGTTGTTTCTACAGGAGGCCACATATAACCGTCGTTGGCGCTCGGACTTGCTTTGGATCATCTCCTTCAACACTGAATCGCTCACAAATCTCCATGCACCACATGTCGTCCATCTTCACTGGCAACAGAGTCCAGAACAACAGAGCCTCATAAAGCCATCAAGACACGCATCGTACGCGCTCATGAGTGTTACAAGCTGTTGGTGAGGCGCAAACAGCAATCTTCAAAGCGAACTGGCATCCATGTCCCTGCCTCTGAAACGACTGCCACGCTGACTTATCGTATCCGCCCAGGCACCTCCACTTCCAAAAGTTCAACTCAACTCGGCGACTTCTGAGCCGTCGCGCCTTCGTGTCAACAAACTCATCATGGACGACGACATCTTTGAGGACGCGCTGAACCTCGAGTCTAAGTGAGTGCTGATCTATTGCAAAATCTTCTTCGATCACTGCTGGCTACTATTCCCGGGCCACCGATCGTCTGCTATACTCCCTCAGCTGGGTCAACAGACTGGTCTCGAGCTTTGTTGCCTACTCAGGCTCGTGCAGAGCTCCATAATCAGTCTTCCTCCTCATGATCAGTCTTCCTCCTAGCATGAGTAGTTCCAATTCACTCCGATTTGCTAGAAATGCCGCTGACCTCAGATTCTACGACCAAGGCTACGCCGAGGGCGTCGCCCACGGGCGCCTCCACGGCCTCTTCGAGGGACGCCAGCTGGGACAAGAGAAGGCGTGGGAGATCTGGGACGAGGTTGGTTTCTACGAGGGATTCTCGCAGGTGTGGGCTGCGAAGCTTGCTTCTGGAGTGTCGAGGCGGGATGCGAAGTGAGTATGGATGTTCCGGCAGGGTTGTGGGCTGGTCGAGAGCGTGAGGCGATGTGGACGGCGGGTTGATGGCGTGTGGTTGTGTGAGGGCGGGGTCTGGACTGGACAGCGCTGCTACGGTTAAGTGATCGCTTGCTGGCCAGCTGTCGATTCCACAAGCCTGCCAGCAGCTGCTGGCTGTTGGCCGCCATCTCCAGTCTTGGTAGCTGACCTGGGCGCGATCTGAGGGTCATTGCTGTACATGGCACAAGGATCACTCCAACCCAAGTCATCCTAGTTATGTTACGACTGGACTGGCACCGACTGTAGTTTCCAACTAACCCCAGGTCACTCCAACACGCCCGCCTCCTCCTCTCCCTGATAGCCACCTTTCCAACCTCCAACCCGTCCCAAGGTGCAGCACCGGCATGGCCCGCGCCGGCGGATACCACAGCACAGGACGGTGACACCCCCATGTCCGAGGACACAGAAACTCCAGCGCAGGCACCTCAGGAGTCAGCAGAGGCTACCCAGCCCATCTCGGCCGACACCGACGCCGTTGACATGGCGCAGCTCCTCTCCTCCATTCGCGCACGGTATCGCCTCCTCTGCACGTCTGTGGGGGTGCGTCCCCGCCTCGTCGCGGTGGGCAAGGACGGGACCGAGGCGGAGAGTGCGGTGGTCGAGGGGATCGAGGGGCCGATGAAGGGGGTTGATACGCGGCAGTTGCGGTTCTGAGCCCCAGTGTGGCGATGGTTGCCACTCCAAGACACGGCTCAAGCTCAACGCGTTCGCTTTCAACGAGACATAGGCACGCAGGATCCTTCACTAGAACACATACAAGCATAGAATCAAGGGGCTGGCCCGACTAACGTGTTGTACAATATGCATATCACTACATCGCAACGTCCCTCGCTGCCTCCTACCTCGCGACCTCGGCTGTTGGCTCGTTGTTCTGCGTGTCAGCGCTCCACGCCACTCACAACCCACCTCCGCCTCGACGGGCGCAGAGTCCACAAAGTCCGGAAGAGCGGTCGACTCGGAGAGGTAGCTCGGTGTCTCGTTCTCGCCAACGAGGTCGTCGTCGAGTCCGAGGGCGTCGAGTTCTGTGGGTCAGTCGAGTCGTAAGAGGGAAGGAGAGAGGGCGTAGGAGGGCCTACTCACCCGCCTGCAGGTCCTCCTCGTCAATCTCGTCGGGGACGCCATATGTCCGACCTAGGGATTCTTGGATCTCGTTCGCCTGGTCGATAAGGTCTTCCATGTCGTAGTGAATTGACTGGGGTCAGCGGTGCTGCAGATCGACATGGCATGGAGGTGATCATGTGAGCCATGGCTCGGTTATATGGTTCTCATGTGCTTTGAGTCTTTGCGCGATGACCCACCTCGATCTTGTCAATGTCGATCCCCTTGTACTGCTTCTTCATCTCCTTGTTCGCAATCCGCATCGCATCCACAGTCGCCATCGTGTTCTTCAGGTTCTCTGTCGTCATGGCCGCCTGTTCCATGTTGAACGTTTGTTGTTGCAGCTGGTTGAGCTGGTTCTCGTACATCCGCTTCTGTTTGAGTGTGCGCAGTGCTCGTTGTTGCACGGCGTTCTGGGGTCAGCGGGGCACGGGCCAAGCTCAAGACTGAGCTAGCTTCCGACAGCACTCCAGCAGCATTACGTCGACAACAGACATTCCAGCAGTGCGACTTTGACATATTGCACTCCAGACGCATAGCGCAGCAGCTTAATCTAGAGCAGTAAGAGCTCAAGCGTGTGCACTTCGGCAACAGTACCCGGCACGGCCCCAACAGCAGCATTGTTGGACAGCATGTGCTTCAATCCTCGAAGTACACCAGTGCCCCCCAACAGCAACACACATTACCCATCCGACCGCCCGTCCTACATTCAAACCCCTCCTCCCTCACATGCTCAATCAAATCACCACCCACCTTGCCCGGCCCATCCCTCAGCTTCGCCATCTGCGCTTTGTACGTCGCCAGCTCGTTATCCAGCTTCTTGATCTTCACCTCGATGTTGCCGACCCGAGTGTCGGTCTGCCATCAGTACTGCCTTTGCTTCAGCACCCACCGAGGCAATAGCATCAGTCAGCGACGGCTTCGGTTTCGCCTTGTTGCTACCAAAGATCTGAATCAGCCATGTCTCCAACCCCAACCCACCCTGTTCATTTCGCCTTGCTCAAACCTCTCTTAGTATGCTCGATATGAGATTGTTGTTACAACCTTGCGCATCGTCACGATCGCCAGTCGCCACCGCCGGAGGGGTCAGATAAGCCGCGGGGCCAGGCACCCCATTCATGTACCTCTCCTCACCTCATTTCCACAGGAGGCCACCCTAGTCGCGTTCGTCGCCACACCATGCATGCCTATGGCGCACTCGGACTTCCTCCTCCTCGTCGCTACACTTCTCGATGAGCTCTCGCCCGAGGCTGGTGGGTGGTAGAGGGGTGCGAAGTGCTGATGTAGTGTCGGACGCGGCTCTGGCGCGACTGTACGCGGTATTCGGGTCGATGCTTGTCAGTGCGATGCAGCTGGCCGACAGGCGGGACGGTGAGCACCCACAGGGTCTTGGCTAAGAGAAGTGATTCGAGTAGACGTTGCAGGGCGGAGCGTGTACCAAGTGGGCTGAGTCACTAGCTCCACTGACAGTAGGTAACGAGCTCTGCAGGTGCTCCGTACACCTTGTACCTCGATCTGCCTGCTTCCTCAACAGCTGCGGAAGACAAGATTGCGGAGGAAGAGGCAGAAGTCAGCACAGAGGACGAGGCAGAGCTAGAAGCGCAAAAGGAACTCGCCCTAGCCCTCCGCCACGAACGCTTGCAGAAGGACGCCCAGGCTCTGTCCAAGATGTATTGCCCCTGTGCAGGCTATGCATTCAACGCTCTGACCAGCGACAGAGCCATCGTCGTGCGTATAGCTGCAGCATCACCCCCTGACCACAGTGCAAGCATATCCTCGCTGTGCTGCTCGCCCACAGGCTCGGCACCATAGTGGAGACGAACGTCCCGCTGTCCGCTGCCGCCGGACTCGTAGGTGTCACTACCGCCGACCTCCGATGAGACTGCCGCCGGCTACGCCTCCTGGTGGCCAAAAGCAGGCGCGCTCTCGGACCTGGAATGCAGACAAGACACCTCGGAGATGTAGACGGGCTTGAAAATAGCTGCTAGCGCAGATCTCGTTTACAACAAGTACTGCAACACTTATACAACTCGCCCAGCCTCCTCTCAACGACCTCCTCTCCATATTCATCATGCATGCATCTCCTTCGTCGATGCACCCCAACTCCTCGTTTGGCACATGCACGACGCTTCTAGATGCAGCAGCATGCATGCCACATGCGTGGACGGAAGCAAATCTTGCCCAGTGCGGGTGCGGAAGCAATGCAGCAGCGCCCTCTCCCACCCTACTCACCCCAACAAACAAAGCAGCGACCACCTCGTCCCTCCCACTCATCCTGTCGAACTCGTCTGTCTGTCGCCAGCTGCTGCTCAACAATCGAACAGCGACCGAGCACCAGTCGAACAGCACTGTCTTCTACTCCTACATTCTCAACAATCATATCAACTTCCCTACGCATCGCCTCTGCACCTCCCCCGCCCCGGAGCTGCAGCACTCGTCGCCCTCGCCACTGCGTTCACAGCTTGTCAACAGTAGCCTCCGCCGCCGCCGCCGCCGCGACAGCCGATGCTCACCTCTCCGGTCTAGATGGAACCATCAGACGCCGACACCGGCAGCCACCTCAAGCGAACGCCGCCGAAGCTCAAGTCGCCCAACTTTGCGCAGCGCACGCCAGGCGCAGCGGGGTCAGAGAATAGCAACAACAACAACAACAACAATGGGACTGCTTCAACGTCGGGTCTGCAGCTCGACCTGAGCCTGTCCTCGGCAGTGTCGGCGCTTGTGCACTACCTCGTCCAAGCGCTGGCAGCCCACTACCCGCACGACAAGGTGATGGGTCTGCGCGCCGACCTCCAGAAGACGCTGGAGGACAAGTACAGGCCAACATGGAGGGAGTCTGCACCTCACCAGGGGTCTGGCTCGCGCTCGCTCATCTCCGACCACAATATCGGCCTCCCGCCTGTGCTCAAGGCGGCTGCAGCCAAGGCGGGCATCGACCCAGCTGTCTGGAGCAAGGCAATCGCGAGTGGGTGCCGCAAGAACCGAGACCCGTCGTATGCCGAGGAGTGGGAGGTGTGGTGTGACCCCGGGATAGTGTTCTGGCGATGGGGTGGGTGGGGGTGGGATGACCCCGAGTTTGATCCTATCAAGCGGCCCAGGGGTGAGTCGAGTTTATGAATACTGCCGGAACTTCGTGCTGATGTTTAGAATCCCTCCAGGTCATCTGGCAGGCAGCTCCAGCTGCGACAGAGGTCATGTCGCCCGCAGCAGCAGCAACAGCAACGACACCAGTATCTCGCTCCAAGGCAATCCCGATCCGAGCTCCGTCTCTGCTCCAGATTCCTGCGACGCCGAGCCCCTCGCCATCTGCCAACTCCGTCACAGCCGCACCTCAACCCCGCTCGCCTTCGCCTCTGCTGCCTGCTGCGAATATCCTCAGCAACAGCTCGAATGGCCTGTCATCGCGCTCACCCGCACACTCGCGCAAGTCGAGCTTCAACCGCGCCCACAAGGGCAACCAGAGCAGCACGTCGTCCAACTCGTCCGACTCTAGCGACACGAACCAGCTCCTGACCCCTGGGTCGCGTCCCGGATCAGTCGACCTGATGCCGGAGCCAACGGTTCGCGAGAAGGGCTCTGACGAGTCGACTCGCGGCCGCGACCGCTCACCAGCCACAGAGCCCACCGTGACCCCCTACGACGGCGGCAACGTCACAGTCCTAGGTGGTGGTACGAAGCTCGGCGGGTCGCGTCCCTCGTCGGTCATGTCGTCTCGAAACGGCGACCGCACTCGCTCACCCTCGGTGTCGATCGCCTCGCGCGCCCTTCTGACGGCTGTCGGGCCCAACTCGAATGGCGCGCCCGGCTCCCCGCGCAAGCCGCGCACCCGCCGCCGCATCATCCCCACCCACATTGGCTACTTTGGCCAGCCTGGGATTGGCGCACCGATGCTGGCCGCGTTCGGCAGCCACAAGCACCAGCCTGGCCAGCCGTATTGGCCGCAGGGGCAGCCTGGCAACGTCGGTGTCGGTGTTGGCGTCGCCCCTCCTCCCGTTGGCATGCCGATGAAGCGTGTCAACGTGTAGATGCACTACAAGCAAAATCTATCATACAACAAATCTACCTCTCATCAAGCTCAAGTTCAAGCTCGGTTTCAAGATCAAACTCAAAGCATTTCCAACAACATCATCACCTTCGAAGTACCTCCTCGCCGCGCTCGCGTGGCCTTTGGACACTGTCCATCTTCGTTTTCGCTCGTCTCATTCCCAGTGTTAGTTCTGTTATCATGTCAAATGCCACAATGCATATCGTGAAAAGCTGCGTGTGTCCATCACATATGTAGAGTAGCATCTCGCACTCTTTCAACGCAATGCTGGCTAGCTGTATAACGACACTGCCACGTGGGGAAGTTGGAAGCTTGCTTGCCGCAGTGGCAGTGGCCGGCCTGGTTTTCGACATTTTTGACCTTGTCAGGCTGGATAAGTAAGTCTTGAGACTAGAGATGAACACGGAAAGATGTGCTGAATGATGATCGATCGGAGCACTGAGCAGCTGAACAGAGATTGTTGTCCTCGACGCCGATCACGAAATTTTTGAACCGTTGTTGATTGATGAGACGCGGCGACAGTCACCAGCTGCCTTTCGGAGCCAGACCCGCGCCTTCCCAGTACACAGGCCACTCCTCTTCCCACACACCGAACGAGTACGCCTTGCTGGGCTTGGAAGCGCGTGCAGCGGAGCGTAGCAACAGGTGGACGAATTCGTCTTCGAGAGCCAGGCTATCTGGGCCCATGGTGTTGGCGGTGCGATTGTGTTCGGCGGAGATGGGGTGGTGTGCCACCGTCTCCCTTACTTGACCCAAATTGGCGAGAACCGTAGGCGAGTGGTCCCTGTCAGAGGGAAAAGGAGGCAGGTGGTCGTCCACGTCTGCTGGTGTACCGGGGACAGTGGTGGCGGGGGAGTGGTATGGGGTATGGCTCTTGCTAGTTCTGGGCGAGCTTCCGTCCATCTTGCTAACTGTGGAGTCTGATGTTGGCGAAGATAATGATGACGAGACTTGGCTGTCGCTCTGCTCTCTCGCCAGCCTCAGTTCGGGAGTCGAGCTGTCGGTGAGTCTATTGCGCGAAGATGTGCGACGGCTGAGGTTTGACGGCATAGGCGTTGAGACTGAAGTCAGAATGTCAGAATGAGGAGACACTATCGACGAGAAACAAACACTCTGGACGAGGAGCACTCTCGACGTACATTTGCTGATGAGGAGAGGGATGACGGCCAGTGCGCCAACAGCGAGGATTACCGACGCAGTCTGCTGAGGCGGTACGTGTGGCTGCGACGAGAGCAAGAGAAGTAGCCCGGCTGTCGAGCCGGTGAGGAGAGGAAGGGGTTCGAGAGAGGTGGCAGTGCTGAATGTCGAGGAAAGTTGAGCGAGTGGCAGGATCTTGCTCAGAGCTAATGTCATCGGCAGAGCAATAACGGCGGCGAGCACAGCTCTGTCGACCACGCAGAGGCTGTGGACAGCGGCGCACGCCATGCCGCTGAGGTGAAAGTAGGTAGGTATGGTAACGGAGGAGCTGTCGAATATAATGAGTAGAGATATTGTGAGATGAGTGCTGAGATCGGGAAGGAGGGAGATCGGTAAGAGGCAAAACAAAGTGCGAAGATGAGTGTGTATATAACAGCAAGATTGGCGGCCTCACAATCGGCACACTGTCATGGAAGGCAGAGCAGAGCACCAGCACAAGCCCCTCTGGGCGCATGTCATTAAAGCACTCTCTGACCTCGAAAAGAAGGGCTTCGGCGCGAGGATGCAAAGGCGTCATCAGCTTACTTCAGTAGTACGCCCTTGATGAGAATCAGCTCGCTGCACACAACGCTGATGACAAATATGCAGATAGCGACGTCCATCGCTACGACAAGACAACATGTGAGGGCGTTCCTCATACCTCGGCAGCTACGGCATGGCGGTGTGATCCCGCAAACACCTACCCACGATCCATGGCCAACTGCGGTCTCTGTCAGCGGCACTCAGCTTGGAACAGCCCCGCGTGAGTACTTCAAGAAGTGGGTTTGCACGGCAGCGCTGCCGATCGATCGGCATCGCAACAGATTGGCCAAACGCGCAATCTAAACAAGTCGCGCAAGACCCTTCCAGGGGGCGACAACTGGCCGCTCTAGCGCCCGCGCAGGTGCGACGTCTCCACCAAGACCCATGCCGCCAGACGCCTCGACCTCGTCCAGAATGGCTTCACGGTCCGCCCATACTGCGTCGAGCGCATTGGCCAGCTTGCCGCGCAAATCCAGCACGACTTCCTGAAGCGAGCGGGCGAGCTCGCGGTGCTCTGGTGATGCCAGGACCAAGTCACGAAGCAGAATGTCGGCCTCCGCTTAGTGAGTTAGCATCAAGCACCACCAAGAGAACCCACCTGTCTTGTCGTCGACTCGCTTGACCAGACGCCCGACACTTGCGACGAGGTAGTCGTACTCGTCGACTGTACCCTTGCGGCCAGCTTGACGTCTCCTGGACGGCCTGTGCTTCGATTTGTTTGTTTGGCTGCCGGTCAGTGCAACGGTCTCAAGGGAAGGCAGTGTGTCAAAGAGTGGTGTTGATTCTGTACCGGTGCGCCAACGCGAGACATATTAGTCACGAAAGCCAGATCCCAACCACAATCAACAGCGCCCTGCCACAAAGCACTTTTCCACGCACCCTGTCATGTGCGTGCTCTGCGAGAACACGGTCGTAGGCGCAACAGTGTACCGCGTGAACGCTGTAGCTACCGTTGTGGCGTTCGTGGCTACATCCACATTCTCCAGATCTGGTTCGTTGTCGACAAGATAGAAGTCGTCTGAAGCGGTTAGCAAGCGCCTCAATTGGCCCCCGAGAACTCACCGTGATTCTCTAGACGGATGGCGTGCAGCTCGGCAAGGCGTTTCATCTCCTTGCTCAGCTGACCCTCCATCTCCTCGAGCGTTTCGGACAGCGCTTCGTGGGCCTCCTCCAATGCTGGGTGGATGACATCACCAACGAGGTCTGGTCGAGCATGCCTAGACGCAAGTCGGTTTGCCTCTGCAAACTCTGAACCACGGCAGAGGACGTCCACAGCAGCATCGACGTCCGCTCCGTAGTCGATGAAGATCTGGGCAGCTTCCGGATGCCGTCCTCGGGACGCCAGATAGTCTAAGCATTAGCACCGACGTTCTTCCAAAGTCCAAAGACTCACCCGTCACCCTCTCCACCCAGCCGGCCACTGCCTCCTCTGGTTGGTCGAGCTGTCGCGCTAGAGTGAACAGCTCGCGCCAGGCATGAGCCTTTTCGTACGCCTTCAGGGCCTTTGTCGATTTGCCCGCAAGAATGTACGCTGTGGGCGTCAGTATATCTCACTACTGTCTGCCTGGCGATGCTTCTGAAGCACTTACATATAGCGGCCTCGTGGAACTCGCGGCGATCATACAGGTAGTCGCCGTACAAGTCATAAACTATTGGCAGATGGTCCTCGTCATCCTTGTACAGCTTGAACGCCTCGTCGAACAACTCATAACGAGACAAGTATGACGCAGCGTCATCGAAGCGCGAAGGCCCTGCAGCGTGGAGGTTGCCGAGTGCCTTCTCTCGTCGTCCTAGGTGGTCGTCGATGCGGAAGCGTTGCTCATACTTCTCGAGTGCTCGGAGCTCGCGCAGGAAGGGAAGGTATTCCTTCGGGTCCTGAGGTCAGCGCTGAACAGGTGCTATAAGTCACCTTCTGCGAGTATTGAGCGACCATGAGTACAAGCTGGAAATTGTACATCCCCAGCGCGACGTCGTACAACTGATTGACGTTGGACAGGAAAATCATGTACTTGACAGCCTCCTCGACAATGTCTGGGTGATCGGCTGCTGTCAGTCACGTACTTTTTACGCACTCACCTTGCAGTTGGAGCAGGACATTGAGCCCAGCCTCGTAGTCAGGAGGCTGCTTGCACACGTGCGTCGTGAGGATGGTCTCGACGTATTGCTTGATATCCTTGTCTGCTACAAGTCCACGCACAGCATCGCAGATCTCGTTCACCTTGTTTGCCGGGATTGGTGCACGCGAAGTGTCTTGCTTCAAGTCTGGGTACAGCACTGTCGCTGAGTCGTCGGAGCTGGAATCAATGAACGGCTCCTGCCGAGGTACTCACTTGAGAGATGAAATGAAGAGGTTGAGGTAATCGCTCTCAGGGACCTGTTTGACGAAGGCTTCCAATGATGACATGAACTGTGCAGGTGCAAGATCATAGAGAATGTTGAGGTCCAGGCGATGCTTGCGACATGCGAGGAAGGCCGCTCTGTAGTTTCCACTGGATGTCAGAGCAGCTCGGGATATAGACTTACGCAAGGATGTCACTCCTGACCACGGCAAGAACGAGGGGGCGAGGGTAGATGGTCTCAAGATTGCCACGGGGCATCTGCAGCACGAGGCTCATGGAGCTAGGGCAAGCGACAACGACCAAGGCTCCACGCTCTACTCTTCGTGACTCCCAGGTTTGCTGTACGAGCGCTATCGGTTCGCCCATGAGCACCTGCGCGATGGAAGCAAGGGACGCGTAGTGCGAGCTCTGAGACGTCGATGTGTAAATAAGGAAGTCCGGGGTCAAAGTGAAAGAGTTCACAGCCGTTGCAAGAGCGATACCGTCTCGCCCATCGAGGCTGGCAGCATGGAGCTTGCCTGTGTCCGACAAAGCGAAGACAATACCAGTTTCGGCGGAGACCTCAACCTTCTGCGGCTTCGGACAAAGGGAGATCAGAGACTCGGAAGCGCCAGCCGACGCAACAACTCCATCGCGATTCGCCACGAGCCATCCAGCCTTGTCCTCCCACAGCAGGAACTCTGAGCACGGGAACACGGTGGAGGAGCTCTTCTCCTCGTTCGCATCGGCTGTCAACAATACCGCACCCTCATCTCCGTCGCCCCAGAAGAGCGCACCAACTCCGCCTGTTCCGCTCAGCGCAATCTGCTTCGCAACGAAGTCGCCGGTGGGGCTCATGGTGCGCTCCCAGCGTAGTTTTGGCTCGCTGACCTTCCCTCCAGCCCTCAACCGAGACGCTCCAGCTTCTGGGAGTCGGATGCCGAGGTCCCAAACTTGGACGACGCCGGACGAGTAGAGAATGGCCAAGGCGTCCTCAGTTGGCGACATGCTGACATGCGTTGGTTGCGACGGAAGGCTGAGTGTGAAAGAAGACATCGGCGGGGGCGTGTTCTGCGTGCGAAAGGGAGTGATCAGGAGTCGATCTGGGATTAGCACTTGTGTGGTGCTGACGTCTTACCTCCATCCACGACAGCGACGGCCGCAGTGTCTTTTGGCATTGGTAGGCGAGAGGCATATGTGTCCCACACAAAGGTACGGAGCTGAATGTGATTGTCCTCGGCAAGGTACAATGACATCGGTCGCTCTGGATGCCACCTGATGCTAGCGAAACGTTGGGTACCACTCTGGAGAGGCAGAATCTCCTGCTTCAGGTAGTAGTGGTAGTTCTTCATCGTCCACAGTTGAACTGCACATTAGCTGATGCTCTATCAGCCACGAACTCACCAACATCTCTCTCCGGACGGCGGATCCAGATAGCCAGTACGTCGGACTCGGGGTTCCAAGCCATCTGATGAACGTGACCCGACTCCCAGGTAGCATCGCTCTCACGCAATTCGAATCCGCCATGACGGAGACCATTCCGTTCCAGCATGGCAACATCCCATCGGCCTTTGCGTCCCTCACCACCACCTTCGTAGCCGTAGCGAACGAGTGAGGCAATGACATTGCCCACCGGCCTCCACGCGATGCTTGGCTCCAGTCCAGGGAGAATCTCTGACGTTGCTGAAAGAGCAGGGGCAAAACCCAGGCTGGCATCACGCATGTATATGCGCACCTGCCGCCTGGCTCCTCCCTCGGGATACGGATCCAACGACGAGATCGCGAAGTACGCGGCGTCACCCTTGAACGTGATGCGCGGCAACCCATCGTCGCTCTCGTGCGCCAAGCTCTTGGGTACAGCTTTCTGAGCTTTCTTCTCCTGTGCTGCGAGGAGTGCCTTCTTGCCCAGTGAGCCGTGGAACTGAGTGCCCTCAGATCCCCAGCCGACGTTTACGAACTTGTCTGCTTGTCAGCAGAGAACCGGATGTGCGACTAACCCTCTCCAAAATCGTCGACACGCAGCGGCCCCTCGAAGATGGTGTCAAAAGAGCGGGTCATGCACATAAGCTGATCCTGACCTAGAAGTCAGCTCGGACAACTCCACAGCACCCACCATCGACAAGCACAAGCTGCTCATCGTCTGGACTCCAAGCTGCTGCTTTGATGCCACTCTCGATGGACCCGACAATCTCAACCTTGAGTCAGCTCAACATGTTCCGTAAAATACTCACGGGCACTTCGCCTGACTCCAAACCCTCCAGCTGCAACACAGCGATGTCACCTCCTGCAAGCAAGACAATCAGACTCTTGTCGTCCGCGAAGAGGTGCAAGTCAAGTGTCTGGGACCTGACAGGCCATGAGGCAAGAGCTGGGGACGAGAACCGAGCAATGACCTACGTGTAAGCTTGCATACGGCTTTACTGCAACACTACACTCACCTCAGGAAACGCAGGGCTCTCATCAAGCCCCTCCAAGCGCACAATGTCGATCGCAACTCCCTCCTCGTTGATGAGCTCGCGAGCAGCGTAGACTGTGCCGTCCTCGGGGTCTACGGCGACCTGCGTGGCAACATAGCCTCCCCTGCCGACCTTTGCGACCTGCACGGTCGTCGGCGACAAGCTGCGCATGGTTTTGGGTCGATGTTGTTGATGCAACAGCTGAGGGTCACCAGCTCAGAAATTACCTGACACTGAACCTGCCTCCACATCTACCTCGGGCATCTGGTTCCGCATTCAAGCCGGTCGGTGACCTACAACACATCGCGCGTCTTCGAGACGACTGACGTTCTGTACTCGACCAAGCAAGCTATGCCACTCAAAGAGTAGGTCTAGTAACGCAGTATGAGCTGACAGACAAGACAGAATCTCTACCTCGACCCGTCCATCAGGGTGCGCCGTGGACGACGAGCAATACTGACGACAGGACTGGGTCCTGGTACCCATCACCGTGATCATGGTGCTGGTCGGTATACTGAGGCATTACGCGACGCTGCTCATGAACTCCCCTCCCAAGAAGCAGCCCCGTGCTGCTGTGCGGGAACAGTGAGTACAGCCTGTGCTTTGATTACCCGTGCTGCTTCCGTGGTGGAAGCACTTCTGGCAATCCTAGAAGTTCAACTGACATCCAGACGCGCTCTCAATCGCTCGCAGATACTTCGCGCTTCCGCCCCCCTTTCACCCCTGTACCCCGAGCAATATCGCTCGTTCTCCGCATCCACGGCTGGAGCGCTGTCGTCCGGCGAGTACCTCAAGCCCAAGCCGGAAGGAGAGGGTGACGGCCCTGCGTCTCCTTTCGACCCTGCGAACATGGACACTATGATGGACGGCATGAAGAAGCAGGCTGTCATGATGATTCCCAACATGCTCATCATGCAGTACATCAACGTGTTCTTCTCGGGTTATGTCCTGAGTGAGTACGGATTCATATTTTGCATGTTGCCCGCTCACACGTCACAGTCAAGCTTCCATTCCCGCTCACCCTCGGCTTCAAGTCCCTCTTCTCCAGAGACCTTCCGATGGCTGACCTGAACATGCGCTGGGTCTCCGCGTTGTCTTGGTACTTCCTCAACCTCTTTGGTCTCAATGCCGTTTTCAAGCTCATCCTCGGACAAGACAATGGTGCGTGATGAGTCGAAGGTTACGCGTGCTCACCCCAGCCGCCGTGGACACCCGTGACATGAGCGCAGCAGCCATGATGGGCGGTGCAGGAGCTGCTATGACCGGACCGGGCGTCCCAGACATGGCCAAGCTCTACCAGTCAGAAGTCGAGAACCTGAGCATTGCCGATGGCTTGTATCGGTGGTCCGCAAGAGGTGTTGAGGACCGCGTGCTGGCTCGTTGGGGCAAGGCGTAGATGTGTACATTCATGCAGTTCTACAAATAGCTATGTGTATCCTCTACCGCTACACTTAACATCCCCCAGTACAGTAACCTCCGCCCCCTAGCTCACAGCCGAAACAACTCAGTGCGCCGTAACCAGCGCTCGCGAGTGTCAAGTTGATGATACTAACCACGCCCTCCCCCAGGACGAAGCCGCTCGCGACGACGATAACGTACAGGGGCGTTTCGCCTCCATTCCTCCGCGCGGACCGATATGCGATGTATCCGCCAATGAGACGAGCTAGCGAGAAGCTGGGAGCGTTGAGGAACCCGATAGCGAAAGCGATGCCAGACGGAAGTACAGCGAGTATGGACGGCAGCTTGGGGTTCTTCATTGGCATTGCCTTCAGGCCAGCGATGACAGCAAAGACGCCGCCGAATACAATCATGAAGGGCACGACATTGGCCGGTAGAGAGCCGTTGTTCAGCAGCCTTGCGAGAGACAGCCAGATTCCAGCAGACGGAACGGCGAACTCGGGCCCGGGAATTGTGTAGACCGCTGTGTAGAACTTGTACGCAGCAGCGGAGATGAACACAGACGCCAGCGAGCCGATCAACTGCCCAAAGAACTGGGAACGGGGTGATGCGCGCAGCATGTCACCAGTCTTGAGGTCTTGCATCAGGTCACCAGCCTGTTGAGAGCCTGCCTCTGCTACTCCGCCGGCAATGACATTGGCAACAACGTTGCCAGGTTGAAGTACAGCGAAAAGCAGTTGTGAGATCTTGCCGATGCCAGACACGGGGTTGATGTCGGTCTGGCCGAGAGCGCGAACGCCCACAAGACTCAACACAGAGGCCAGCACGAGTCCGATCGCCGTAGCCCAGGGGTGGATACCATCGCTGCCAAATACCCACCAGACCAGCACGACACCCATGACGGAGCTGACGGCAAGGCCAGTGAGGTACCACGAGCGTGGCACCAGTCGCTCGGGAGGCTCGTGCTCTGGCTCCTCGTCTTCAGGCGCATCAAAGTAGGCGTCGCGCTCTGCTGCCTCATCTGGCGAGTCTGGCGTCGCGAAGACCTGTGCTCGGCGGTCGTAGTCTTCCTTCCGCCGAATCAGGCTTTTCACGTACGACACAGTGATGGGGATGAGCGAGATGATTGACTCGGCAATCATGATTGCAAGTGCAACCCAGAGAATCCACCCACGCGATCCATTCACTGTAGACGAGACAGGTCCTGGTGCCCAGCCGGACAGCTTAGCCATTGGGGACAGCAGTGCCCAGCCGACGAACATGCCGATGTTCATCGACACAGTCACTGGGAAGCCCATGATGATTCCCTGGCCGATATATGATAGCGACGGAGTGAAGTACCACATCCAGTGTGCCGCAAGGCTTCCACCGAACGGGGCACTCAGTATGTCGAAGATTGGCAAAGCGAATGTCACAGGCAGCACGAAGCTCAGCAGCTGATCGTCAGCAGCTGGTAACATCATCACTCACCGTCATTGACGCGCTCGCAGCAAAACTCCAGCCCAGGGCCCACCATCCTGAGCCGTCAATTGACGCTGTCGACCTTGTCGAGACGCCATCATCCACTTGCGGCACGCGAGTATAGGCTGCCGATGAGGGGTTCAGGCCCTGCAAAGCTGGCTGCTTATGCAGCAAAACGATGAGTTGCGCCGTGGCAGTACCAGAGGGGAACACGAGCTTCTCCTTGACGATGACTTGTCGCCGCAAAGGTACAGCCAGAAAAACACCGAAGAAGGCCACTCCCAAACTCCATAGGACAAGCGAGGTGTAGCTTAGCTCGATAGGCCCTCGCCCATCCTCCTTCTCGTTCATCATGGCCAAAGCGGGGATGATGCCTACATAGCCAGCCGCGAGCGGCATCGTTCCCGTGGCCACAGCCGTAGTCTGAAGAACGACGTTTTCTTGTGCTGTCAAAGGCCTGGAGTTTGGGAATAGCTTCGGTAGCAGTTTCGGCAGCTTGAAGATCGCAAAGCCCAGCAGAGCGGACTGCAAGGACATCATGGACACCCAACCTGCGCTCAGCAGCAGCTTTTGTGAATCACTCACCCGTCTGAAGGCCGAAGTACATGTTCGACATGGCCAGCACGACCCCCACACCTAACCCAGCAACCACCGCTCGCAGAGTGAAGTCGCCCTCGATGGGGAGCGGCTCGTAGACGTTGATTTCGTCATCATAGCCCTCGTCGATAGACGCATAGCCGCCTCGTTGGGACGTGCCGTAGCTGAGCGTCAGCGCCGGTCATTGATGGGTCCGCGAACGTACCTCGGGTTCATGGTCCACAAGCCTCTAAGGTGTAGAGTTGAGAAGCAACAGAACGAAACGGTAAACGTCGGCTACGAGTGTCCCCCTCGATGCCATCGGTGACATCCATTTCGATCACGAATAGATCCCGGTCCGGATTGACCGAGACTTAGCCGTTATCAGAGATCGATTTGTTTATGCGTTCTCTTGTCTGACTCCCGCCATGGACGAGGACGACCACGGCGCCATAGGCGTAGCAGACATCTCCGCAGTAGCTGCACAACATCCTGAGCTCGGCCGCCTGGCGAACTGGTCCGTGTCCAGCCACAAGTACGGGTTTGGGGTGGACAATCTGCGCGACGGCAACGACAACACCTTCTGGCAGTGAGTAGGACGTGCATGGCTCGGCTGACGGCAGATCGGAGGGCCCTCAGCCCCACAGTATAGACCTGAGCTTTCCGAAGCGCGTCTTCATCACCTCAATCGCGATCCTGACCAGTCATTTGAGGGACGACAGCTACACTCCTTCTAGGATCAGTATCCGAGCTGGGACGGGTGTCCATGACCTCCAGGAAGTGCGTCGCGACGTTGGTTTTGTTGGCAGAGCTGATGAGACAGGTGCAATATGGAGAGTTCGTAAAGCCGGAGGGCTGGATTCTGATACGGCTTCGCCCCGATTCTGACGCGAACGGTCCTCCAATACCTGCACATCATGTGCGCATCGTCATCGTGGCGAATCACCAGAACGGAAAGGACACACATGTGCGGGGGGTGAAGGTGTTTGGTCCTCCTGAGTGAGTGATACCGTCCGATCGAAGTTGATGGCAGGGCCGTGAAGCCAGCAAACGAGGTCTTTGACGAGGAGGAAGACGACAAGAAGCCGGATGGTCGTGCGCTGCTGGAGCTCGGCCACGATGGGTTGAGTGGGTTTACGAGCCTGAAGTTCAAGATGCACGAGACTATCCGATGACACAACCACCATGTATGAACATCTGTACACATATGCATTGCCAACCAACATGCTCTCAGTCTCACTGGATGCGCTCATAGACATATAGGTACGCAAGCGAGCGCATGTCCTCGCCCCCATGCTCTGCAGCACGAGCAACCTTCTCGTCGTTAAACAAAACCCACTCCTCCTCGCTCTCTGTAGAGCCAGAGACTCCGGCCTGAGGCTGACGAACGGTGGCAACGTAGTGTCCCGAGTGAACAGATGGACCCTTATGCGAGACAAATGCCTTCAGGCGGTATTTTGCGGGCAAGGTCGCCGAGCCGCCAATGCTGGGCTTCGACTCGCCTGAGCCTGCTGCTGGTGCTGGGGCCTCTTCGCCGTTGTCGTCGGGATTGTTGAACAGCCACTCAACGGCATGCTCAGCGTTGCCATTCTTCGCGTCAGTACATGCACGTCATATCGACTCACTGTTTCCCGCAGAGCCTTACGTGCCTGCGCAGAGGTGAAGCCCATCTCAGAGAGCATAGTGACTTGCTCAGGCGAAGGCTCGGAGGCCCCGCCAGATGCAGCAGCCGTCGGCAGGGGCGCGTCGATGTCAGGATCCTCCATGTGTGCAAACAGCCAGTTCATTGCGGCCTCTGGGTCGCTGTTGCCAGTCGCCAGAAGCGCCTTCTGGCAGCGGATGGTAGGGAAGCCCATAGCCTCGAGCTGGGACATAGCTGCGGCATTGAACTCTGGTTGAGCGGGAGCAGCTTCAATGTCCAGCTCTTCCTCTCCAGCCTGTCGACCCTTCCCTAGGTACGTGTCGAGAGTCAGCGTCTCTGGCACTTGAACAGGAATATCTGGGGATGTCAGTCAACTTTCATGCACTTGGCTCACCAAGCTTTGTGGGGAGCCAGTTCACCAGCTGGAACTTCTTCATGTGCAGCACCAGCAAGTCGGGGAAAGTCTGGAATTTGGTCGTCCTGTGGGTTAGACTTGACACACGCAACCGCTCACTTGATAGCTCGCACGCGCGCCCCACAGTGGGAACAAGAATAGTCGCTCAACTCCTCTGGCTCGCAGAGCGAGTCAAGACATGCCTCCAGTTTGACAGGTTTGTAGAGTTTCTTGCCGTCCGCATCAACTCCCTGCTCAGTGGCCTCTACAGGCAAGCTGGCCAGATCAGCCTCGTCGGTCTTGTACCCGACCCGGTGGCACTTGTCGCACTCCAGCCGTTGCTCCATTCCGAAGCGGAATGCATTGGTCGCTTCCACGTCCTCTTGCCGGCCTTCGCGCTTTGCCTCTGCCCTCAGACGGCTGATGAGATGCTCGAGGAACTCCTCTGCATCCTGTTGACGCATGGTCGCGAACTCCTCGTGGCCCTTGCCGATAAGGTCTTTGAACTGAGCAGGCCGGATACCCTCCTGGAACTTTGGTGGCTCAACTTGCTCAAACTCGCTCGTAGCGGGAGGTGGCGCTTTAGCAGGACGCGAGTACCGACCAGAGAGAAGTCCGTCTGCCAGCTTCAACATTTGACATTCCAAGCACTCGGCGGGCGGCTTGTCACAGGTCTGCGTGTGGGCTAGGGCGTCCTCGGTGTAGTAGCGATGGCGGAATGCAGGTGTAGAGAACAGTGCTTGCATGACAGACGCGATGTAGCAGCTGTTACCAAGATTCTTGAGACCAGTCAGTGCCTTGCCGAAAACGGGCACGAGCTCTTTGCCGTCATCGCCTGTCATCGAGAAGTCGAACTTGAGATTGTGCTCTAGCTGCAACTCTGTCATCGACTTCTCCGTCTTCGACTGGCTCTCAACATTGATACCAAAGGCCGCGAGGTGCCTCGCCAACTCAGGATCGAGTTTCGCGTCATTGCATGAGTAGCAGTAGATGTCTGCTGTGCCCTCGGGTGTGATGGTACCGAGTTTCACGCCCAGCGGGTGACCCGTCTCTTGGAAGTGGCTCAGAGCGTGGCCGTTGCCTCCTACACCGCCATATTGCTGTCGGCCACAGTTGACAAAGCCACAAGTCATGCAGAGCCACAGGTTCGAAGTAAGGTCGCACTCCAAACATGTCTGTGGAACTGAAGCTGTCAGCAGACTGGTCTGGGTGTCACACACCTTCTCCGGGGGCTATGAGTGGCATTTGCCCCAAGGTCAGCGCATGTTCGCAGGCGATAATCTCCTCCTCCCACGCCTTAACCTCTGATTGCTGCGCAGAAGACATGGCAGTCATGATACCATTGACTACTTCGGAGATCTATCGTCAGCCCAGGGCCACTTCTTATCGTGCTCACATTCGCATCTGAGCTCTCCACATGCTCGCCAACCGGTGAACACTCGAAGCAGCGCAGCGAGGTGGTATAGTCGTATGTCTCCTCATCGGTAGGTGCCAGAATCGCGATCTTCTTAGCAGGCGGCTCGCCCTCCTGCGGTTAGCCCATCTCAGCAGGCCCGAGCACTCACGCGCTTCTTCTGCTCCTTCCGGGTCCGCTTCACGACCACACCAAGAGGATGGCTACGCTTCTGAGAGTGAAGGTAGGCATGTCGCCTGCCCTCTGCTATGCAACCACCGTTAAAGCACTGGAGGCAAACCACAACGCCGTCTGGGTCATCCTGGAGTGTGAGCGCTGGCGACAACAACTGCCTCAGGACTCACCTGGCTGTCGAAGCAGAGGGTGCACTCCTCCCTGTTGTCAGTGATGAACAGCTCCGACATATTCACCTATGCACCTTCTGCCCGGGCGTCGGTCGTCTCAGACTAGGCGAGATCTGCTGAATGTGCGTGCACGCCATGTCTACGTTGGTAAATGAGTTGGATAGAAAGTCGCTCACAAGGACAAGGACAGCGGCAATCGGAAACGCACATCGTCATTGCGGCCCACGAACCCCACCCCCAGTCCGACCGATCGGCTACTTGGATTGTTGCCACCTATCTCGTCGAAATCGAGGAATCGCGCTGCAGCACTTGCTACGTTGCTCTTTCCTCACTGCTAGTCCAAGGTTTCGTATAGAGCCTTGGGCATTGTTCATCGTGTCCGGCATTGAACTGCGGCCCCTGAACATGCGGCCTGCAAGCGAAGATCGCGTGTTGGCAGCAGATGATGAGGAGGTGGACGCCTTCATCGGTGAGTAACTGTAACACCTGTGGCGCTGACTCTGTAGCTCAGCATGACCGCGCCCCGTTGCTCATTCCACGAACGCGTTTGTTTGCTGCGTTCTTGATCTTTGGGCTGCTGAACAATGGTAGATGCAGTGCTATGACTTGCTTCTGACTGCAGTGCTGTACGTGATCATCCTCTCGGCGGCGCAAGATCTCGTTCCTGCAACGACACCGAAGGGCATTGTCGCGTTCTTCAACATCTTCCCCGCGCTCATAGTAAGCTACGTGTTGGTGAAACACTGACAGGTAGGCGAAGGTGTTCTGGCCACTCATATCGACTGGACGCATCCGATATCGCCGGCGGGTCGGATTCTGTACAGTCATTAGCTTTTGCGGGATCCTCGTAAGTGGCAAGGACTTGAGCGTGTTCTGATCCCAGATCGTAGCCTTTTCGGCTACTGTCAACCCTCGGTTGCTGGGCATTGGCCTTGCATCTTTCTCCTCTGGCCTGGGAGAGCTCACCTTTCTTCAGCTGACGACTACTATTCCGACGGCAGACGCGTCGCGCACAGCATTGGGCGCATGGGCCAGCGGGACAGGGATGGCAGGTATCGCAGGAGCAGCGCTGTGGTGGTTGCTTCGTGGACTGGGCGTGAAGGGGGGTCTGGGGCTTTCGTCTGTGCTTCCTCTCTTCTTTCCGGCGACCTACTACTTCTTGCTCCCGGACTGGTCGCTACTGCAAAAGACGGCCTACCAGCCACTTCCGACCGGTGAGGAAGAGGAGCCGTTAGTAGGCGGAGAGGCTGCACTTCCGCCCACTGTGTCGCGTGCGGATTCACAGATAGGCAACTCTCCGAAAGTTTACCTCACGCCTCGAGAGAAGCTCGACCTCCTCAAGCCTCTCGTGCTGCGCTATATGGTGCCTTTGTGCTTCGTTTACATCGAGGAGTATGTTATAAACTCTGGTGTTGCGCCTACGCTTCTCTTCCCTATCCCGAGTTGGGGCCCATGGTCGTGGCTTTTCAAGTCCCCAAGAGACTACTACCCGTTCTGGAGCTTGACTTGTATGTATTTCTTGCAAAGTTGTCACTGATGACAGATCAAACATTCGTCTTCATCTCCCGCTCTACTCTGTCTCTAGGCTTACCTCCATTACCACGCCGCCTGCTTCCTCTCCCCACGATCTTGCAGTTCTTCGTCCTTCTTTTGCTCTCTCTCCAGGCTAGGAGCTTTATTTTCTCGACTGCCGAGTACACACCTCCTGCGCCCGAGCCGAAACACGGGGTTGATCGTGCCATCACTGCTGTCTTCCTGCTCATCTGTATCGAGGGATTGTGCGGCGGCACAGCATATGTCAATACCTTCTTCCATGTTGGAAGAGAAGGTGACCACCATGAAGCAGTGGACGACAACTCGGCGGAAGGGCTGAAGCGGAAGATGGAGAAGGAGTTTAGGATCGGCGCGACTGGCGCTGCAGACTCATGTGGTGAGTAGGTCTACTGTGCATGCTGATCTCTGACACCAGGCATCCTCTTCGCGTCTTTGATCTCCATGCCAGTGGAGGTCGCATTATGCAATGCTCAAGTAGCACAGGGCCGCTCTACATGTCGCGAATTATAGATATGTAGCATTATGTATGTCATCAGCATGCTCTACGGAGTGATCGCCCTCTACTGGTTGTAAACGGAGTCCGACTTGAACATGTTGAGCTTGCCCTCGGTCTGGACCTCGCCGTCACCGCTGACACGTCAGTCAAGCCAGAGATGCAACTCACTAGATGCGGTCGGACTCAAACATGCGCGAGGACACGGGGATCTCAAAGCCCGTGGTGCCGTTGGAGAGGATGACCTTGGCTCCGTCCTTGGGCGCAGCCGCGGCGGCAGCAGCAGCCTTAGGTCCCGGCTTGCCCCAAGAGCCCTTGGCAGCCCCCTTCTCCTTGGGCTTGTCGGAGTCGGTCGACTTGGCCTTGAGCGAGATGGTCTGCAGGCGGCCGCTGTATGTTAGTGGTGCTATCGAGCAATATTACATAGCGTACTCACTCAGGAATGAAGCCAAACTCCATGCGGCCCTCGGCGTCCTTGGTGCCCTGGCAGATGTAGAAGCCCTTGCGCTCGAACTGGATGATGTCCCAGGTCTTGAGGTTGGCGACCTCAGCAGAGGCGAGCGCGTTGACGCGGTACTCGGTCTTCTTGTTGATGACCTCGTCGAGGTTGTCGTCCTCCTCGAGCTTCTTCTTGGTGATGAGGTAGTCGTAGTCGATGAGGACAACGGGGACAAGAGGGTTCTCCTCGGTGGGTGCCGCGAGCCAAGTCACCTTCTTCGAGGTCTTCTTGAAGTCTCCCTCGAGGTGGAGCTTGACAGTGAGAGCCTCGACATCGCCAGCCGCGTTGACCTTCTTGTCGGTGACGAAGACGTTGCCCCAGTCCATGAAGGTCACCTCCTCGTTGTCGCCGAAGCTCTTGGCGTCCTCTTGCTCGACAATGAGGTTGGACGAGTAGACAAGCTTCTTGTCTCCCACCTCGGGGTTCTTCTTGTGCAGGGGCTTGGTCTCAACCTCGACAGCGTCAGTCGCGCGACCCTCGACCTTGACTGGGACGGCCTTGTCTTCCGCAATGGCCCAGTAGCGAGGGGCGATGGGGTCGATGACACGCTTGTTGACAGTCCAGATGCCGTCCCATTCGAGCTGCAGAACCTGCTGCGAGGCACCCTGACCAACGATGTAGTCCTTGAGACCCTTGACGGTCATGCCGCGGGAGCGGATACCACGGACAGTGGGGAAGCGGGGGTCACCCCAGCCGCTGACGACGCCCTGCTCGACCAGGTACTTGAGCTTGCGCTTCGACAGGACGGTGTAGACGAAATCGATACGGCTGAAGTCGAAGATCTCGATGTTGGGCATGCCGAGCTTCTGCAGGAACCATGCGTACTGCTCGTGACGAGCCGCGTACTCGTTAGCACGAAGAGCGTGCGTGACTCCATCGAGGTGGTCGATGATAGGGCATGCAAGGTCGTACATGGGATACGCCTTGAACTGAGTGCCGGTGATGTGGTGCGAGCCCTCAACGTAGCGGTAGATGACGGGGTCACGCATGGTACCGTTCTTGTGGGTGTAGTCGATCTTCGCACGGAGAGACCACTTCTTGCCCTCCTCGGTGCCCTCGCACATTTCCTTGAAGCGCTTGAGGTTGTCCTCAATAGACGCGTCACGGTTCTTGGAAGGGATGAGGGCACGGCGCTGCTCCTTGACAACCTCGGCATCGGTGTCGTCCATGAAGGCGTCACCCTGCTGGATGAGCTTCTCGGTCAACTCGCGAATCTTGGCAAAGTGGTCCGAGGTGTGAACGACCTTGTCGAACTGGACCTCAATCATGGCCAAGTCCTCCTTGATCGCATCCTCGAACTCGCCCTCCTCCTTCAGGGGGTTGGTGTCGTCGAAGCGGAGAATGTACTTGCCCTTGTACTTGTCGGCGAAGAAGCGGTTGAGGATGGCAGCCTTCAGGTGACCAATGTGGAGGTATCCAGAGGGCTCAGGAGCTAATAAATCAGCAGCAGTACAGCCTAGCATACTCACCAAAGCGAACAACGACCTTGCCCTCAACAGCATTGGGGAGCACAGCCTCGATGGTCTCAGTGCGCTTCTCCTTCTTGCCCTTGTCAGCGGAAGAGCGAGCCTTGGCGAAGGTGTCGAGGAGCTGGCGGGGCTCGTCCTGGGTCTCAACCTGCGTATACCAGCGCAAAAGGTGAGGGCGTCCTGGCTTCTTGATGGAGCCAGTAGCAGATGAGTTGGCTTCATTATTAGTACTGGTACACCTGTCAGGACTCACAGCGGATGGCACCCCAGATCAAAGCGTCGTTGTAGCCGAATTTCGAGCCAGACAGGTAGGTCCGGTAGGCGAGGAAGTCATCAAGAGCATCCAGAATGGCTGACACCTCAACGAAGGGAGTCTTAGCGTCGAGCGTCGCAGGCAGAGACGGGAGAGCGGGGCCGTCGGTGGGGGCCTTCTGCGCGAGCTTGGCAGCGACTGCGTCCTGACCGGTAGCGCCGTCGTAAGAAGGCTCAGTAGCAGTAGCGTCCCACACGATCTCGACGCCCTGCATCAGAGCAGGCGCTCCGATCGCGAAGTTGGGCACGGCAGTGATGGGGATAGTCACGGACATGTCGTAGGCAGTGTTTTTGTGAGTTTCAACGTCTCCCAGTCAGAACATTGTGACTTTCTAGCCTACCTCCACCTGGTCATTCTGATGATGAATCTGCTTCCGTCCGCTACTTCGTTGGCAGTTGTATGTAGCAGACCGACCGTTCTGAGCCTGGAGATGCAGAACCAAGCTCCATGGTAATGTACAATGCATACACGGCTCTATGGATTGACTCTCGATGCCCAGTAGTCGCCGGGTATCCTCCCGCTGTTATCACCTTCATCCTCACGCTCGGCGTTTGGCGCCGGAGGGCGACCTGATGACGCTGAGGACGATGAGTCCGAGGACTGGCGTGGCTCTGGTGGCCGACCAGCAGTCGATACGCCAGATCTCGCGAGGAACTCCTCCCTGTTGGCCGCGGCCTGTGCCACCGCAGCGGCCAGAATGGACAAGTCATTCCGAGTGGGTCTCGGACTGCTTGGTGGGGATTGTGATGGTGTACCACCCGACGTGAGGCCTGGCGGCGTTGGTGAGGGCAAGCGGAAGACCATGTTGAACAGATGCCCAAAGGATATATTGAAGATGAGCGGCACCCTTGCTCTATGCCTTCTGGAGCCATAGCTGGTAGCCACGAGGTGTGGGTTAGAAGACGCTGTTCGTCAGAACAAACTACCCATTAAACTCACATCTTAGAGCGTCTGCATCGTCTTGCTGTTCGTCATCATTAAGCCAAATCTCGTTATCGTCCCCTGCCAGTTCCTGATACCTTGGGCCCTTCCCGAGCCTCCTCTGACGATGTTGGTCGCCGCTTTCGATGTCGAGATCGGAAAGTTCAGCAGGTCCAGGCGCGTCTGGTGGAAGGAGCAAGTCGTCGTAGGGGAAAACACTGGATTCAGGCAGTGTTGGGCCGTAGTTCAGCACATAGCAGACTAGCAGTGTGATCAACTGCAAGATGAATATCAAGCCGTCAAGAAGAAGAATTCGTGTCATGGACGCGATGTTCTCTGATGTTCATCAGCATCTTGACAACTAAGCAAATTCTCGTGACTCACTCTGTCCAATAAAGTCCAGTGGGACACCTCGGCTACCATCTGGTGGGCCTGAGCCCACATGAAAGAGGACGGCCAGTGTGTTCGTCAAAGTGACGAGAAAGAACAGGCTTAATAAAGAACGCGTCGGTGATAGTAGCGGAGGAGCACGAATTTCTGCAAAGTTAGAGAATAACTTTTGACAGCACAACGTACGCAGTTGGGCTAGGAGCCGACCAAACAACACCCAAAAGTTCGGCGCATACAGATGCTGCAGGACAGCAAGGGCGTGCAGGGTTGTCGATAGCTGCATAGTCAGCATGTGGGCATCACTGTCAGCGAGCAGCTGTCTACATACGGATGCAACAGCATGGCGCCGTTGAGGAGCATACACCATGACGGATTACTCAGCGTGACTCCGAGCGTTCACAGCCGGTACAAGTCGATGCAATGCGCGTTCGACGAGGGGAGAGACGACTTCAGGTGCTCGAGCTCGTCAGCATCGTCCTGGCGACCTCTTCGCGCGCTAAAGTGGTAGAAAGAATGTCGAGAAGGAGCTCTCAAGCGCTACTTGGCGTGTCGCGTCGTAGTCGACGTTGAAGGAACGCAAGAGTCGATCAAGTTGAGCAAGTGGTAGTGGTCGCAGTTGCTGTCGACGATGTCACAAGGACATCTTCCACCAAGCGGCCCCACAATATTGCTCCCGTTATAACCTTGTCTAATTGCCACCCAACGTTTCGAGGAACGCAGCAGGTTACACCTCGACGCGTTTGTTTTGACGGCACATCCATCTCACTTCCCCGCATATCATTCAGAATCAGAAGACCAGCGCTATGGACGGGAAGTTGACTTGAACAGCGAGACGCTACCGAGGCGACTGAGGCGCGATGCACGACTACAGGGCAAAGTCCGCGCCCGCACCACCAGCACGGGGAGGCAACGCGCTGTCGATGTATCAAGATGACCACTTCCCCCTGTCAAGGCTGGTGGCAGGCCCATCGCGCCTTCCGCCCCCATCGCCAAAGACTGGTCCACGGTTTCGGACTGCCATCCACTTCAGATCATGGGCTGATCAGGAGCTGAAGCGCAAGCTGCACGACTCGCATCTGCGCCTTGTGGACAAGTTCGATCTCATCGGGCAAAAATACGGTTCTGTGCCTCCAGAGGAAGACGACGAGATTGATATCTTTACAGGCAAGATCACCCGCGATCGAGGACGCTTGCGGTCTCTGGAAGCCAGGCCTTTCGCTGAAGGCATCCAGTTCTTCGATGAAGCCGTGGAAGATGACGGGGAGTCACAGATGCGATGGCACAGCGAACCAGTAGCTGGTCCAGAGTCCGTCATATTTGGTGACGATGAGGACGAATTGGGCGACTGGGACGACCGATCTGGATTGGATCCTCAGATGCCGCCTCAGGAAGTCGAGCAGCCTTGGACTAGAGAGGATCTCGAGGATCTCGAGTCGTTCCTCAGGGCGGAGGCTGCAAATCGTGAGCGATCGGCGTCAAGAGCAAGAGACGCCAGTCCTGTGTACTATGACTCGGACCAAGAGGCGAGACGTGCAAGCTCTTCTCGTGCACCTCCTTCTTCCTCTCCTTCGGCGCGTCTTGAGGACTTGTTTCTGGAGGACACGGATGAAGAAGATAAACAGTCATACCATGACCGAGACTGGGAAGATGTACCCGCGTCACGTCGGTCCCAACAAACAGTGAGTAGCATCTCAAACATATCTGACAGTACAGCGTGTTCGATCAGCGCACCGATCAAGTGACGACTTATATGACCGCTCCCAACGCCCCTCTTCCTCGACTGGCCTAGTCAAACCTACCTTAAATCCAGCAGCGGATCGTTCTCTGATGGCGTCGCGATCAATGCCCAATTTGCGCTCTGCGCTCAAACCTCCCACCAGACGCTTTCCCGCTGATCGTTATGTATCTCAAAATGGTGCCTCCCGCAGGCGGCAGTCTACGGGCGCGCGCGTACGTTGGTCAGATATGGTGACCAGTCTCCCTTCTGGGCACGTTCCGAGCTCGCCGCTGTCTGCAAAGGCCAGGGGAAAGCAGCGGATGCTGGGCGAGCGACCTAGCGAACTCCCCCGCACACAGTCTATGCCGTCGAGGATCGTCGCGAGGGTGGACGAGCCAACGGAAACGATGGAACACCACTTCGACGAGCAAACATCGGACTTCCGTGCTACGAGTCGTCATCCAGCACCTGGGCTACCAGCTATGCGTATTCTCAGTGAACAAGCATGGTGGAGACGAATGTCGGGTAGTCCGCAAATGGCACTCGAACCTGCCCAAGCAGAACCACCTCGCGTGCCGATCATGGCACGCACCAAGCAAACCTCTGCAGAATCCCCTGCACAACGAGAGTCTCGCTCGCCATCGATCGTTCTGATCGAGGAGATGCCTGAGTCTCCTTCGTCCTCACGCGCAAGCGTTCATCGTCCAACCGCTCAACATAGGCTGGGCAATGTGGATCCAGAGATGTCGCTCCTTCCCAGAACGAAGCTCGCCCACAGCCAAGCGCCTTTTACAAGTGTCTCTGCGCCAGGTCGAGCAGTGTCTTCCAGAGCGATGACAACGAGAACTCGACCAGTGTCTCGCAAACCAACACCCTCATCAAAGCCGCCTCGATGCACGGAATGTCGCGCTGCGGGTGGGGATCGAGCGCGGCTCGCCGACTTCTGCGACGGCAGCAAGAAGGGTGGACGTTGTCCCCACGCACGACACATCGAGGCTTCTCACTCCTTTAGTACTGAGCGTCTCGATGGAATAGAAACATCGCCTCCGCTTGGTGTTCCGACAAGCAATCCGCCGCGAAGGACTCCACTACGACCATCAACCTTGGCTAAAGCGCAGGAGTCAGTGTCTCGTCGCGAGGCTCTGGAGCAGCAGAGAGGACAGAGGCGCCGCTCGGCGTCAGTGTCGTCAAGAGCATCGACGCCCCGTGTCACAGCTCGGATGAAACGGGAGATGAGTGTGGCTGCGGAGACACCTCCGACCAGTGCTAGGCCGTTAGCATTAGCTGGTCACTTCCAAGACCTCCATGTTCTGTCCAGGGGTGGTGTCGTCAAGTGTCATGCGTGCAAAGCGGCTGGCGGGGTGCGGGCGGAGTGGGCGGGATACTGCCGCGGAAGGAGCCGGCCCAAGTTGTGTGCCTATCTGGTTGAGGAGGACGATCTCGACCTCTTCGCGAGCGACAGCCCCTCGCCAAACCGGATTGACCTGCCTCCTGATGAGGCGGAGACTCTGTTCCAAGACGTTAACGACACGAGTCATGACTTTGACATGGCAGAGCAGCCACTAACAGGCGGTGCCCAGGCATTCGCACGTCTGCAATCACCAGTCGACGAAAGCGGGCCACCAGAGGCTCTCGATGAGACAGACATTGATGTCCAGGATCATGACAGCTCGAGCACCGACTCTGATACTGTCGACGATGCCTACCAGCCCAGCGAACCCGAAGCTGAAGACAACTTCGAGTGGGAGGACATCTCTGAGGTCAACGAAGATCCAGGCAGTTCTCTGGAGCAACCGTCTCCGCCAAACTACTCCTTGCCGCCCCAGGGCGACGAGTACGAGAAGGCCTTGGTATACAATGGTAAACACGATTTCATCAAGTGCAAGCATTGTCTTGCCAAGAGCGAGCGTGCACCCCGGGCGATGTGGTGCAAGGGCAGGGACAGTACGAAATCATGTCCCTTCGAAGCTGCTCCTACGAGCCGGTCCCACCTGCTCCGCTCCAAGAGCGTTGGCGCAGTGCCGAGCAAGACGGACGCCTGGATTCATGCCCAGGGCGACCTCTTCGCACCCCCGAAGACTGTTCAGCCTGCTCCTGAAGCGGCTTTCAACACTGACACGGACAAGTCGTCGCAGCCATCGCCGGTCAGTTCGACGTCGCCAGCTGTCACATTGGCATCGATACCCATTCGACCACCTCAGCACGACTCGCATGTTGCGCCAATCTCATACCAAGACAAACGTAGCCAGGAATGGTCAATCACACGTCAGACTGCCGCCCTCCCAACGCCACCACGATCCAAGTCCATTTCTACTGATATTGAGGCGCCGACTGAGTTCCGCCGTGCGGCAACAGTCGCAGCGCCATCCTATCGCCCTACACCACCCTCATCACAGACGCCTGATCCTCCAAGCTCGGCCTCGAAGAGCGCTATACGCTGGTGGAAGCCTCGCACGCCGGAACAGCATCCGTCGTCTGACGCCATCGCAGCCCCGTCGAGTGCCAGCGGCCATAGTGACTATGACATTCCGAGTTCGGAGCCACCAGAGGCCTTCCCGGATGAGCTCCTGACCCGCGCATCTGATCTCGGCATCAACCTTGGCCCAGCACCATCCGGACGTATCTCTGGCAGTTTGCTCTCTGCCCTTGCTCCATCGCCACGCCGCGTGCAGCCTCTGGCTGCATCAGTATCATCCAGCGCGTTCCGTCTCACTCCGCCACCGCCCAGGTTTGCACCTGGATCACGCAGTGAGCCAGCCACGCGGAAGTCGACGGCCGGCTTGATGCTGCCTCCTCCTGTGCCTCCGCGGCGAGTGCTGCCGGAGGCCTCGACATCACCCACGACACCACGGAAACGCCTGGGACGCGAACCGGCCGAGAATGAGGACCTCCCCTCTCCCTCGCCGCAGAAACGACGCGGTCGTACCCCTCATACTGCGCCAGCAGCGTTTAGGCGCGCTAACATCCCGCACACACCGACTCACTCGTCCTTCAGGCCCACACCCCTGGAGCAAGACCAGACAGAGCAGGAGCTCGCGCGCATTGCTGCGGGCATAGACGATGATGCGGGGTTGGAGTGGGGCTTGGACGAAGATGCCGGGCAGGACATAGCTCGCAGCTTCAGAGAGGGCAGCGTTGTAGTCTACGCGTAGTTTCGAGTATGATTACATGGTGAACGTATGCTACAGCTATGATCATGATATGCTTGCAATGGTGCTGGCGACTGATCAGGAAGACGGGATCACGCCCTCCGGCGCACCTTCGCGCCCGTTGCTACACCCTTCTGCTTGCCCTTGCTCTGTATGCCGAGAAAGTCCAGCATGTTTTTGCTGGATTGAGGCGCCACTGCTGACCGCCTGTTCTCGTCCCGCGCGCTGAATGGTGAACGTGTTGACGGGGAGGGTGCGGTTCGTAGTGCCGACCGCAGGCTCTCAGGAGATGACTCCGTGAGGTCTGTGATGTCCACAATGCTGCGGGAGCGAATGGGGCTTGGAGCGACGGGTGACGACGCCGCCACTAGTACGCGGGGTTGCTTCTCCTTCTCAGGGAAGTACTTGCTCGACGAACCTAGTGAGGTTGTCTTCGTTAACCTCTTCTTCCTCACAGATCCGTCGTAGTCGAAAACGTATGACCGCGACGTGGTGGATCTCCCGGCGGCAGGAGTATCGTCCTCCATGTCGATGAGAAGGCTGTTGTCTTCCGCTACTGGGACGCCCGGAGGTGGGAGCTCGACTATGCTCAGGTCTGCGTCTCCACTGGTATCGGCTGGGGAGTCGACCGCGTCCACATCAGTTTCGATGTCGTTGTCCTCAACGAGGACCTCGAATTGTGCTTGCCGCCGAGACTGGCTGCTCTCCCCACCCGTGTTACCGGCTACAGCTCCACGTGCTACTTCGAGCTGATGTTTGAGTAAATCAATGAGTTGACGCTGCTCCGCTACATTGCGCTTCAGCTCCTTCCGACTCTCAGCTTTGCTCTGGTATCGCTTGAGCAGCAGCGTCCTCTCCTTCACGAGGTTCGACATCTCCACGCGGTCTGCCTTTTCACGCTCCAGTAACCTCTCCAGTTGCGTGACCTTTGCCTCGAGCGCCGTCTCGCGTTCAGCTGCTGCACGCCTTGCTGCGTTCCGTGCTACCTTCTCCTTCTCTAGCTCGCGCTGCATGGTGTCCCTCTCCTTCACCGCGACGCGAATCAAACGGTCCAAATATTGCTTCTGGTCGTCCAAGGCTGATTCCACTGCTTCCTCGACAGCGTGGGGGAAGTTGGCGACTAGGGTGTCGCGTTCTTGTTGCAAGGATGCTAGTTGTCCCTGCAGGACGGGTATGAGGGGGTGCTCTTCCATTTGTCTTGTGAGTCTGTTAATAGCCACAGTCAGGTTGCCAATGTATTCCTGTCTGTCAGCGTCTGATCTTGAGAGGAAACTCGACCCACCTTGAACGCTGAGGTAGCCTTGACTGATATCATGTCCTTACGCAAAGCTCCTATACGCCCGATTGTGCCATTCACGTCGTCGGCTTCACTTTCTGCTGTGAACGATGCCAATTCCGACGTCAGGCCTTTCGCTCGCCGTGCTAGACCCATGAGGTGCTTGTCCGGCGTACTCCATCGCTGGGGCGACGATGACGGCTGACTACTTGGAGGGTTGCTCGCGTTCTCAAAGTTGATGAAAAGGCGGTGGATACTCGGTTGACCTGTTTCCGGGTCGGCAAAGCACTCTGTCCGGCACTGTGGGCATTCAGCTGGCGCGTCGTTCTCCGTTAGGTCTCGGTCCTGCAGCGCGGATATGTAGTGTTGCGCTTGCATCTTGAACCAGTCGAGAAGGCACTTCTCGTGGAAAACATGTCCTAGTTGTCAGCGTTGATCTTGGCGCTACAGCACCCACCGCAATCTGGGGTGGCAATTGGCATTACCTCGTCGAGGTCGTCGCGGAGGTTGAAGAGCGAGTCCATGCATATTGCGCATGACGCTGCCTCAAGCCGCGGCGTGGGCGGCATGTCGGGTGCTCGCGAATGACAAGAAACGTGGAATGAAGATAAGAAACACTGAGAGAGAGAGCAAAACGGTTTCACTGTAACACAGCGGTCTCTCTTTCCAGATCAACAATCAGTCGCGTCGCGTTCCGGAAAACCGGATATGGGTCTTTCAGACTGGGGGCCTACTGGTATATGCTGATCTTGATGTCGACAAGAGAGATTACTGTTTGCTTCATCCTCTTCTTGCAATGCGCTTAAACTCGATAAGCAAAGCAGTTGTAGTGGCCAGAAGAAGGTCTGCATCGACAGCTGGTGAAGAGCAGCTGCATGCTGCATGGACCAAAACCTGTGTCGAGCTTGATAGCGATAAAGTCGGGTAAATATCGGTAGCGCGCTCGTCATAGATAAGCTGATTGATGCAAGATCCCAATGTTGGTCGAAATTCCGCGTTCATGAGACGATGGAGACCTGATTACTATCATCCACTCATTCTCAGTGCGCATGTGGCACATAATCCAGAACCCGCAAGCCGGGGACCGCTCTGCTGTGGAGTGTGAGCTGCTGGCCCGCGGCAAGAGCTGACTGCCAGTCGTGAAGTGCAGTGTCATACCGCTGCTCAAGTCGCACAAGCAAAGTTACGAAGTTCACACTACAACGGGTGCAAAGGACGCAGGAGCGATAGGTCAGCGCATTGCCCAAGAGGCATCTCCGCGCCGGGTCATCGTCGCCGGCGGGGACGGGACGACGCAGGAGCTGATCGAGGGCATAGGACAGGTGTCGGGCAAGTGGGAGCTGGTCATCCTGCCTCTCGGCACTGTAAGCCGAGTCCAGACTGTCACTGACGCCAGGCCAATGCGCTGTACTACTCGTTCTTCCCCGATGACACGACGAAACTCGCATCGCTGAATCTGGCATTGGAGGGCAAGGCACCCCGGCCCCTACCGGTGACATATACACACTGGGACGGCTCACCGCCCATCCCATCCACGATTGTGACCTCCACAGCCCTGCACGCTGCGATCTTGAAGGACTCAGAGGCTCTGCGCGCCACACATGGGATCGAGCGTTTCAAGATAGCAGCAGCACAGAACATTACGACGTTCTTCGATGCGTCGGTCAAGCTGGACGGAGCGAGGCAGTGGAACAACCGGACGAGGACGTTTGAGGACTGCCCGCAAGAGTTGGAAGGGCCCTTCGCTTACCTCGTCAGCACTACCACTGTCGACAGGCTGGAACCCAAGTTTGTCATCGCACCGACGAGGAGGTTTGGGTCAGAGGAGGAGAGGGAGAGGACAATGGATGTAGTGGTCCTCCGGCCGCTGAGGGACCCGGATGTGCGAGAGGCGAGGATGGAGGGTAGAGGAGGCGTATGGGCCAAGAGGGCGACAGAGGTGCTCGGTGCGGCATACAACGAGGGCAAGCATATCGAGCTCGAGTACGGCGACGGCCAGCCAGTCGTGGAGGTGTTCAGGGCCAAGGGGTTTGAGTGGACGCCTAAAGCTGGGGACGAGAAGAGCCGGACTGTGTGTGCTGATGGGTCGCTGTATGATATTCCAGAGGGGAAGAGCGCGAAGGTCGAGCTGGTAGTGGATGGGGAGGACGGGTTCTGGGCGTGGGTGTAGGCGTTGCTGAAGCTTAAACATAGACAGCGGTTTGATAGGAACCTCGGTACTGGCTGTGCCACCTGCACGCCTTTGATGTGCATATGTGAACGCAGGAATGGCATATGCAGCATCTACAGTAAATCAAACCTGCTCCAAAGCACTGTGCATGTACACCTCTGCAGGTCCTGATGCTGTATGACGGCGTGCTCGTGATCCAAGGACACTGGCGAAGACCCGATGCCACTGTACATTCACATCTTATGTCCCATACCGGATGCATGGAACATGACAACCACTAGAGCCTCAACTGAAGATATGCGCGGTCACTCACTCCAACTGCGTCAGTCAGAATGTCACTGTAACATGCAAAACTTCGACCGAGGGCCACAGGTGTTTACTTGTCTTCCGACTGCTCATAGGCTTGCGTGGCACGCATAATCCGCTGACGCGAAACATCAGTCATGACTGCGCTCCCACTCTGGTCGATGTATACAAATGCATATGAAGAGGGATACCACTACCACCACACACCAGCCGATGCTGCGCTGCTCGCGACTCACGCCTGGCGCTTCTTCTTCGGCTTGACGACCTTGAAGCCCAGGTCCGCGGCCGCCGGCTTCGGCTGCGCCTTGACCACATCCGCGATGCTGCTGACCTTCTTGACGCCCGCAGCGGGCGGACGAGCAACATCCGCCTTCCGGCGCGTCATGAACTCCTGCGCGAACCTACGCCCATCGAGCGTCCTCGACGACGCATACACGCTGTCCGCGATGATCTCCTGCACCTCGCCCTTGTAGCTCGCGGGCGGGTCGATCGGGAACTGGAGCAGCATGGCGATAAAGTCGTCAATCGGCGTCTGGATCCCCGTGAGCGCCTGCTTAACCCATCGGATGAACTCGATCGACGGCTCGTCGGATGCTGGGGTGGGGGCTGGCTTAGCCGGGGCGGGCGTGGCGGCCTTGACGACGGGTGTGACTACCGGCTTGGAGGTGATGGGTGTAGCTGCCTTGGGTGCGGGCGACGATGCAGCCTTGGACGCGGGCGAGGCCTTGCCGCCTGCGCCGACGGTCGTCCAGCCGGGAATGGGGGCGGGGGCGGGAGTCGAGTGTGCAGTGAGGTCGGCGTACCCCCGCTTCTGGATAGGCGTGGCGACAGAGGCAGCAGCAGACGCAGCCTGGGCCTGCGCCTGGCGCTGGGCCTTCTCGCGGCGCTTCTCCTCCTCCTCCTGGATCTGCTTGAGTGTCTTCTTGGGCTGGTCGGACGCGCCGCCCCACGCGACGGGGGGAGGCGTGCTGCTCGAGTGGACTGGGGCAGAGGCAGAGGCAGACGCAGAGGCAGCACCCTTGCTGTGCGTAGGGAGGCCCCAGGACATCGTACCGGTCGGGATGGGGTCCTCGGCCGGCGAGGGGGGCACGGGGGACGCAGCAGCACGAGCAGCAGCACGCGCCTGGCGGTTCGCAGCGGCCTGGCGCGCCTCGGCCTCCTGAATCTCACGGAGGGAAGGGCCGGCAGACGCGGGTTTCGAGTCGGCCCACGGAGCGGGTTTAGGGGGTGCGGGGGTCTTTTCCTCGGCCACGGTGGGTTCAGGCTGCTGCTGCTGTTGCTGGGCGGGCTTCTCGTCCTCCTTCTTGGACGCAGGCTCCTCCTGCACCTCGGCGGGCTTAACAGGCGAGGCCTTGGGAGCAGCGGCGGCGGCGGGAGTGTTGATCGACGACTTGCGGCTGGCGCTCTTGGTCGACGCGGGCTTGTTGCCCCAGGCTGAGGGCTTGGGAGCGGGCTGCTTGGGCTCCTCATGCTTCTCCTCGACGATGGGCTCGGGCTCCGGCGTGGCCTCCTGCTCCTCCTCCTCGGCCTCCAGCTCAGGCTCCTGCTCTTGCTCAGGCATGGTAGGCGCGATCTGCTCCTCCGTGATGGCATCGGTGGGAGGGAAGTAGGACTCGGGCTGCTCGGGCTCGGCCTCCTGCTGCTGGTGCTGCTCAGCCTGAGAATGAGCCTGCTGCTGCTCCTGCTGAGACTGCTGGGGGTGAGACGGCTCCTGGTACTGCTGGGTGTATTGCTGAGTGTGCTGCTGCTGGTGTGGTGGCTGAATGGGCACAGAGTACTGCGACGCCGCAGGCTGCTGCCACCCCACAGGGTTCACAGGCGACTGGGTGCCCCACGGCGACGGCTGCCCGATCGCAGGCGAGAACACATCAGGACCCCTCTGCTGCAGAGGCGTGCCCACAGCCGCGGCAGTGTAGGGCGAGTACGGCGACGCCCCGATCGACCCGTACGCGGTGTTGAGGCGCGCGGGGCTCTGCGGACCAGGTGCAGGGCTCCACTGCGGCTGGCCGAAAGGCTGGGCAGAAAACGGCGCCTGGCCAAAGTGGTTGGGGTACGGAGCGACAGGGGAGGGCGAGTGGTACTGCGGCTGCAAGGGTTGAGGGGGGCCGTGGATCCCCATGTGGCGGAATGAGTCGCTGAGACCCCCAGGCGAGCCGATAGCAGCACCTGCCGACTGCAGAGCGGCATGAGGGATAGGGAGGTTGGGAGGCAGGCGAGGGCGCACAGGCGACAGGAAGGGCTGGACCGCATTGCCGGTGTTCAGCTTGAGCTCCGAGAGCGTGTGAAAGCCAGTCTCCTGCTCGCGGCGGACGGGGAGGTCGTCCTTGAAGTACGAGTGGGAGTACCAGTCGTGCATCTGGCTGCCGGTGAAGGGGCCCTGCTCCTGCCCGTTCGGGTCGCGGTAGTACCAGTTCACGGCGCCTAGGTCCTCCCGCTCCTGGGCAGTGGGCGTGCCGGGGGCACCGTGGCCGCCATTCACACTGGGAGTGGGGGTCCCATCTCGGATCAGGGCATCGCGCTCAGCCACGGGCGTGGCAGAGGCAGTGGCGATCACTGACACCGAGACGGACGACGCAGCATCAGTCGAGATGTTCAGCTGACGGTCGTCTGGGGTGCGCCACTGCTTCTCGGCAGACTCCCAGCCCTTGCGATCAGAGGAGGCGGGTTTGCCATTCGCCTCTGACTCGGAAGGCGTGGGAGGCCCACCGGGAGTTGCAGAGCCGCCACCATTGCCCCCAGCACCGGCGGGGCTCGTACCGCCAAAGCCGAGCACGCCCTCGAAAGTGCCCGAGGCATTGCGAGTCGGGCGCCACGTCGAGGCCGCAGAGGGGCGGGTAGGGTCTGTCATCAGCGAGAGCCCCAAATGCAATCTTTTCGTAGCTCGCTCGACTTACCATTGGCATCACGACGAGTGCTGCGCTTGCCGACGCCGCCGAACCCGCCGCCAAGGGCACCAGGCTGGCGCCCCTCTCGGCTCTCCGGGAGTGCGCCGCTGCCAAACTTGCCAGTTGCAGCCCCACCAAACGCACCACCCTCGCCCCGGCCGAAGCCTGCAAAGGCACCCCCCGCGCCTCGGCGATCACGATCACGATCACCACTAGGCTGCGAGGAGGCCAGCCCAGCGTCCTTGCCTGCAGGCGCTGGACCACGCCGCTGTGCCGACGCCTGATCAGAGTTCGCATGCACACCTCCATGTGCATGCGCGTTTCCGTGCGTCGGCTGGCGGCGATTGGGCATCGGAGGATGAATGGTCGTCGACAGGATCTTCTTCTCGTTCTCGGTGAGATCGCGGAGTCCAACGGGCTTCACCAGACTCTTGCTAACGAGCACCGATCCGCCGTCCGACTCTGCCATCTTCATGAGCTCGATAGGCCTCTCCTTGACCTTGTTCTCGTCCCAGATGGCCAGGATCTGCTCGCGCGAGTAGCGGAAGGGAAAGGGGTTCGGCTCTGCTCCCCCATTCTGCCCCTCGCCCGTGTACGGGAAGTAGTTGTCGCCCTGGTATGAAGGTGACGCGGGGGTGTGGGTGACGCGCGAGTACGAGAGTGGAGGCACGGACGCAGTCGTGGGTGACCCGGAGCGCGGCTGTCCCAGCGCCGGGAAAGAGCTCGGCGCGGCAGCGGAGCCTTTGTGGGTGGCCTGCTGCTGCTGCTGCTGCTGCTGCTGCTGTTGCTGCGAGTCGTTCGCGCTGCCGCCGCCGCCGAGTGCGGAGCCTGTGGGCTTGATGGGCTTGACCCACTGGGGTGCAAAGTGCATGGACATCTGGCATGAGTACTGCATTTGCGATGAAGGAGGGGACAAGGACAATGCTGGGCACAGCTCCTGACGCCAGCTAGGTCATTGATTCCTCTCTGATCTGCTTGCCCCGCACCTCCTCCATAGCCCGCAGACGCCTTGTCGTATGACCCGACGGAGCTCGTCGACTGCCCTTCAGACCGACCACGGACTCACCGTTAAGCTTGCTGGAAATGCGAATGGGGTTGAGAATAAAGTTGACTACTGTGCCGTTTACTGCTGGCCTGGTTCTGATGCTGTGGTGACAGAGCTCGCGGACGACGTGAATGACAATGAGAGAGAGAGCAAGAGTAGCTGTCCAACTTTCGAAGGCGATTGGAACTGGCTCTGACGGCCAAATTGCTCCCTTGTGCGGTGGAGTTCGTGTCGTGCGCCCACCGTACGGGATATCCGGGTAATCGGAGTTTGGCTGAGCCGTCCGTCGCGAGGCACTCGCCACCTACGAGTGAGATCTGACAACAAATGTTGATGGTCGATTCGACACTACTATTGAAGGAGATCAGCAGGAGAAGAAGAGGACACGAGCACGCCAGGAGCACATGCGGTAGTAGCAGAGGGCTACCAAACAGACGATGCGGTTCCATGTCGTGAGTGCTGAGCATGAGAAGCAGCCTGCCTGGGTTGTGGGGTTGTGCTGCTGCTGCTCGGGTTGTGTCGCGGGAGATGAAAGCTGGTTGCTGATGAACTAGCTCGGAATTGGCTCAATAGGCACCCTCGTCGCACACCACCTACGACAGGCTCAACCCTCTGCCGATGTCTGCCTTGTGTTCCGCAATGCTGCTGCCTTCGCCAAAGCACGGCATCAGCGACAAGGCGAGCGGATAGCAGAGCTCACTGTGGCGCAGAATGGCGGCGACACGATCACATCGACGGGGTATCAGGTGGACGTGTCGAACCCGGGACGCGTTCCACAGCTAGCGCGGAACTTGAATTTGAAGGAGGGAGGAGACGGCGATGAGCCAAGTATAGGAGGGCCGATCGACTCGCTCATCGTGTGTACGAAGGCGCAGGCGACTAGCAACGCTATACATGGGCTGCGGAGTCGACTGGGGCCCTCGTCAGTCATCGCGCTGCTGCAGAATGGGATGGGAGTGTACGACGAGCTGTGCGCAAAGTTCTGGCCAGACCCGCAGTCACGGCCCAACTTCATCCTGGGTACTACGACGCATGGCGTAACTCCAACCAGCACTCGAGGGTCAGTACTGCACATGTCTCCGCCTGGGCAGGGGTCGATCAAGTGGGGAGTCGTGCCAGATCCAAGGGGAGATGTCAACTACGAGCAGTGGTTGTGGGGGCGTCGAGTCAGCGACCTGTCAGCATTGACACCGCCCGAGTCACCATCACTGCCACTTCCCGAGGCCCCACCTGGCGTGGGCATGTCAAACCTCAGTGCCACCCTCACTGCTCTGCTGTCCATGACGCCCCTCTCCCCCGTCCTCATGCCTATGCCGCACCTCTTCCACGAGCTGCTGCTCAAGCTCGCTGTGAATGCGACTATCAACCCCCTGACTGCCGTCCTCGGGGGCGGGTATCTGCACAACGGGTCCCTCCACCGCTCAGGACCAGGCCACAGGCTAGTACAAATGACTAGCAAGGAGACCTCTGCAGTCCTCACGGCGTACCTCCACAACATGTCGGGGACACACCCAGCACCACCAGACACGGTCCGGCTGTTCTCCCCGCCTTCCATCGTGTCGCGCATCAACTCGGTCATTGCAGCGACGAGGGACAACACCTCGTCCATGGCCAGCGATGTGCGGTACGGCCGGGAGACGGAGATCGCATATATCAACGGGTACTTGGTGTCCCTTGGGAATAGGTTGGGCGTCCCTACGCCGACACACAGGATGCTCTGCGAAATGGTCAAGTTCAAGGCCGAGGTCGGGGGGTTGAATAGCAAGCTGTACCCCCCTGTGGAGGCTGCTGTGCGCCGGGGGGAGGAGTCGGCACTGGAGGCGAGGCGGTTGGCATTGGAGGAGCGCAAGATCAGCCTGGAGGAGAGGAAGCTGCTCCTGAGGGAGGAGAAAAGCCAGGAGGCCAAGCGGGCGAGGAGGGATCTCAAGCGGCATATCAGGAGGGAGAGGGCGATTGCGGAGGTGAGGGAGAGGGAGGGGAGGGGGGAGGAGGTGCAGGGCTGGAGGGAGAGGTGGGAGGAGAGGAGGGGGGTGGGGCCTGGGGCGGGGGCGGGGGCCGCAGCTGGGTTCGGAGGAGCAGCTGGACACCTCGACATTTCGAGCAGCGCCGAGACGAGCAGTGACCCATTAGCAACACCACGAGCAACACCTTCAACATCAGCAAGAGCTCAACTAGACACCGGGGCAGGACCATCCACTGGTACCGAGGCCGGAGATTACTCGGAACCCAGCGCATCGCCAGCATCTAGCTCAGAATGGACGACCGAGTCCGAGACCGAATCGAGTAAGGCGGCCAGAGGGTAGCGGCGGTTACCACACCACACCACATAGCATTGTAGCATTTGCATTTGCATCACACATCCATCACGACATCATGCAGCATGTACACTCCAGCGTGGGCCGGGATATCAATCAGAATCCAAACGCAGAGTGACATCCGATCAATCACCATCAACCCCCGCCCTCACTTCAGCTGCTTGTGAACACCGAAGCCAGCGAACGCCATGACTTTTGTCAGAACAACAGCCATCCCTCGTCGTGGTCCAAGCCGTATATTGCACCAGAAGGCCAGATGCAGGAGTCCTCCTGGGCTCCTCAGCTTCTCATCCATATGCATGTCGTAACGTGGATTGCACGTTCTTGCGTCTGGCGGGATGCAAAAGTCAGGATACCAAGTTTCATACCGTCAGGGGTATTCGAATCGAACTCTCATTTCGGTGCTTATTGCTTTACATTTATCTATCTGCCTTGGGTGGCGGTTGATAATCACGGTATTTGGCCTTATTTGGCCATATTTAGGTTCATTTGAGGTTGCTGCGCATTTCTGGCATTCACACCATGCCGCAGTTGATCCGGGTAGCAGCCACCCTCCCGTGTCAATCAATACCTGCTACAACTGCTACTCGAACTCAAGTGCAATGCTTTGATCTCTACTCATCTACTTCTTGCTGAACACACTCCTTACACTGCTGCTCGCTAGCTGAAGCTAGCTCGCCAGCACGATGGCGGCAGTATCACTACCGCACCCGCAGCGGGCAACAGCCCCGAGCCCAAGCACAACAACACACGCCGGCATCCCACTGCACCGACCGCCGTTCCACTACCACCCCACAGACCGCCCCAGCTCCAGCTCCAGCTTCTTCCGGGGACACCAGACGACGACCTCGATCGACTCGCGGAGCAGCACGGAGCGGCGCTCGTTTGATGCGCGCGAGGTGGACGTGATAATCGATACCGAGAAGAGCGGGGTGCACTTCTCAAATGGTCCGAGTCCGTTATCGCGAGAGTATACCCCGGAGGCAGCCTCCTCCCACTCGAACCCCTATTCCAATTCCCACTCCCACTCCCATTCCCACTACTCGCACTCGCCATATGGCCCCCCGCTGTCCCAGCCCTCGACGCCCGCGCCGCCAACGTTCCCGCCACGCGCGGTGGCAGAGCTGCAGCCGGTCGCGCAGCTGGCAGTGCGGGCAGCGCGGGACAGGCTCTCGTGTGGGTCGAAGAGTGGTGCGCTCGGCCGCGGTCTCATCATAGGCTGGGTGATCACCACGCTGGCATTCCTGGCCGCCACTGCGTTCTGGAAGGGCGAGCTCTTTGCAGGTGAGTGGGGTTGGGCGTGGGTGTAAACACGCGCGCGCAGCGCAGCACGGAGGATAGGCTCTACGCTACGGGGTGTAAGCTTAATACTGGAAATAGATTCAGAACTCCACTAACACGTTGAGCTTCATTCGTCGTCACTGCGGACCAACGTCGCGATTGATTTTTGTTGTTGTGTATGCAGTTGCTAACTCCCAGCCCTCGGCCGCCTGAGCGATGAACTCTATGACATGGGATACCAGGGCCTCCTGGTCTACGGCGTGCTCATCTTCATCACGACGATCCCGCCCCTGCCGCTCTACTCGACGCTCATCGTGCTGTCAGGTTACACGTTTGGCGTGTGGCATGGCTTTGTGGCGAGCTATGTTGCGTCGCTGGTCGGTGCGGTGGTCGTATTTGTCGTATCTAGGACGTTCCTGCGCGATGCGGTTTCGAGATCGTAAGTGGCAAAGCACAATGACCCTCCCTACTCATTCATCTTTCATTAAACAGCTGCAGCAGCTTGGTAAGCTGCATTGCGTCCTCGTGACCTGCTTGCACACACTGCAATGCACTAGTCCACCCTGCATAGCAGACATGGACTTGCATGCAGGTGGCATGTGGCATGCAGCATGGCCCAGCGATGAGGCGTGGCCTGGCAATGCCATTTGTCCTCAGGTAATGGTGTCGCTGTGCCATGCAAACAAGGCTCAACACACTTGCTTTGCAGCTGCTCAGCTGGCATGCATTTCTGTCGCCTGCAGCATACTTGCACTGCAGCTGCCTTTATGGCTGGCAGCCTCCATGCTCGTCTTACTTGACACCGTCCTGCTTCTCCCCACCTCGCCCACTCCTGACAGCCAGCAGGCTGCGAAGAAGCAGCCTGCTGTCTGTCCACTCGTGGCCTCGCTGACCCCAGCCTCTCCTCCTCCCCCACCGCAACCACCCTCCTCCAAATCCTCCCCCAACAACCCCACCTCCTCCTCCTCATCCGCGTAGCACCCTACCCGTACAACCTCCTCAATGTCATCCTCGCCTCGGCGCCCTCCCTCTCCCTCCAGACCTACACCGCGTGCACCGCCATCTCCCTCTGCAAGCTCGTCCTCCACACCTGGATCGGCGCAGGAATCCACGACATCTCCACGGCGTTCACGGAGGGCGAGGGCCAAGGCCACGACGACGGCACCCAGTCAGTGAAAACAGCAGTGACGTGGGGCGGGATCATCCTCTGCGGCGTGCTGTTCGTGTACCTCACGCATCTGGCCAAGCGCGCGATCAAAAAGGCAGAGGAGGAGCACGCGCACAGGCCGATAGCGGAGGAGGAAGTCGCGTTTCTGAGTAACTTGGATACGGACGGCGAGTAGGAGGGAGGGACTTGGATATTGGTTGGTTGTGTCTTTGGTTGTATCACTATGCCAGGTTCATCGAAAGCCTTTGCACTGCAGGGCGGCTAATGCACGTACTGCGGCTGACTCAAGATGAATGCTGATCGCTGACTCTGCTGACCGTGGGCTGAACAAGGAGTGTGCCGATCTGTCTGGACTGTCTGCCCGTTGTCAGATCTGCATTGAGTGAGGGTGCTCACACCTCACAATCCCTCGACTGCCTTTGCCATCAACATGTCTACCATTCTAACATGTGCTACACCAACCAACCACTGATGGCTACAATAATCTGGTGCGGTTGCTTTGAACACCTCACGCGCGAGTTTGGCCGCAGAACTACTGTAGGATAGTATCGACACTGCCATTGATTTTGACACCACACATGCAAATCACAATGCCACTGGACCTCTCATATGTACAGGAGCCTATGAACACTACCGCTCATTTCTACAACTGCTCGTCATCTCTACTCATATGCACTGCCAATCAATCACACTACGCGCCTCCCTACTTGAATGTGTTGCAGTGTTGCTTTCTCGATGATGCTCATGATGCACTCGCAGATTGGCGGATGTAGAGGCTTGTTTTTCTACTGCCTCATCATTAGCCGGGACTGACGTCGCAGCTACTCAATCTCCTCCCAATCCTCGTCCTCCGTGTTCCAGCCCAGCAGGTCTGGATCAATGCCCATCTTCGAGAGCATCACACCCCTGCCCCAAGTGACTTCGTTCTCGATCCTGCAATCAGCGAGCCTCTACCAATCACTCACATCTCCACATCAGCGCTGGACACATCCGCTTTCTTGTACCTCGCCTTAGATAACGTCTCGTTCACGCCCAGCTCATCGCTCAGGCTCTCGGCCTCGTCACCAAAAACAACCTCGCCATCAGCCACGATCTCTCCCTCGTCGTTGACATCAGTGTTGCGGAGAAATGCTGTCTGCTCGTCGCTCAATGGCGCGGGGTACGGCTCCTCCCAGCCCCAGGAGGGATAGCTACTCTGCATCACTGGCCCCTCGTCAGGAGGCGGAAGGAGCGTGAATAGCCTGTCAGCAATCTCGCGACCGGCCTCACGCCACACGCTGATTAGGGTGGACAGCCGGACATCCTCCTCTGGGTCGAGGTACTTGACTGCTTGCTTGAGAGTGCGGAGCTTGTTCTCTAGGGTAAGGATGAGTGCTGCGTCTGGGTTGCGGGTCTGGCGCAGGCCGGGGGGTTGGAAGCGGCGAGGGCGTGGGGCTGAGGGTCTCGTGATCGTTAAGGCCTTGGTTGTGCTTGTGGTATCAGCTGAGATCCTAGGTTGAGACGAGGAGACATCAGCCGATTCGGCAGCACAGAGAGTGGTTGATCTGGTCGTGGTCTTCTTAGCTAGTTGGATCTTAGGTTGCTTAGTTGGCAAGCGGAATGGACGCTTCAGGACTTGAGATGGCTTATATGAGCACGAACCGTCAAGACTAGCCTCACCTCGTTCTCATGGTCACTCTCAGCTCGGCGCTTGCGAGCGTGCAGACCTTGGTGGCCGGGCGACCGGACTACACAGGGTGTGTAGTCGCGAGCAGGGGCAGACGGCGGCGTAGAGATAATGTCGTAGTCGGGAGAAGAGCTCAGGAGTCCAGCGGCGCCATGATCCTGCAGCTCAGGTATCTGCGACGTCTCACGACTAGATGTCACTGCGTCAGAACGTTCGGTGTCAGACCGGTGACTCGTGGCACGCTCAGAGGTCACGGACGAAATCAGCGACATGTCAGAGCTGGGACTGCGTGCTGGTCTGTCGAGCGTTGTAGGCGAGACTGGTGAGGTCGCGCGACCAGAAGAAGCCGCAACATGTTTGTCATATTCCGAGGAAGGCGAAGAAGGAGGGTGCTGAGGGCTTGACCTAGGCGTCGGGTACGACCTGACTGCATGACCCTCATCGTTAGGCCTTGTGTGCTGGTGAGATGACATCTTTGGGGGAGGTGTGTGATAGTCAGACGTGATCAGGGGGTCAGACGTATCCTCAGTAGTCGCAGGAAGTGTGAGCAGCTTTGGAGTAGACATCGTGGGTGGCGAGGAAGGTGCTTCCACTGCTTCGTACCTGTCAGAAAGACCCGGCTCTGGACCAGCATCCTCGAGTGCGATGATCCTCGGCGTCTCTCGCATACCGTCGTACCAGGCCGATAAGTTGGCAGAGGCCACACTGCAAGTGGCTAGAACGTGGATAGGAAGTTGATGGACTCTATTGGCAAGCTTGAATCGTGCTCCGAAATTCAGCAGAAGTGGGCGAGGAATGTCAAAGATGACGATTGTGTCAGCAACGGGATATGCTGCGTTGGAGCGATCAGCATCAGCAACAGCCAAACGTAAGCGTTGTTTGTGTACGAGGGAGCCAACATCTGCTTGTTGATCCCAAGGAGAGGATGGCGTAGCGCGTGTCAAGGTCATAGTTTCCACACCTTGAGGTGGCACTAGGCCTAGGCACTGGGTCGCGAGTTCGCTCTGCTCGTCTGCAGGAGGCCTCGAGACGCTCTGCGAGCTGTCATTCTCGAGCATAATCAAATCGTGTCAGACTGTGTGTCAGTGCTATAGCGATTGATACGAGTGTTGATAGAGAGTGGAAGAGTGAGCGATTGAACGACAAACCCCAGCAATCTCGATCTCCTCCTCACCTTCCTCGACGCGTTCCGCCACCCAGAGAGAGATAAGCCGCCACTCGGAAGCAAAGTACCCCGCATTCGCGATGACGCTGAGCACACGGTCGATCAGTTTCAGGTGAATTCAGAATCGAGCTCAACTCGACATCTCAAGCGCTCACTGTCTTCGTCAGACACACACCCCTGCGGAGAAGCGAACTGAGCGTCTGACCTAGTGGCTGAGAGGGTAGTGGTAGAGGATAGCGGTATCCTTGAAACACTAGCCGAGTGACAGCGGCACAGCAACGATGGATGACATCAAAATTCCAGTCACTGGGATCCCCGTTGAGCTCAAGGCAGCAGTTGAGCAGACGCTCAAGCGTGCCAATGAGCTCAAGAAGGCGGACCCGGTGATGTCCTACTGGTGTACGTTGCACGGGGGTTCTGGGATCAAGTCCTGACGACTGACCGGCAGGCTGCTTCTGGGCCGCCCAAAAGGCGCTCAAGGTGCCAAACAGAAGCAAGGAGGGGACCCTATTCCTCATGGAGCTCTTGGACTCGTTGGAAGCTGTACGTTGGTTGTTCTGACCTGACTGACGAATAGATGAAGATTGCGCTGGTGGACAACGAGGCTGTGACGAGCGAGGTGGCTGGCGCCGCATATGTGGAGAACTTCGCACTCAAGGTGTTCATGGGGGCAGATAACGAGGACAGGGCTGGGAAGGCGAGCAAGTGCGCTCTGAGGGGTTGAACAGTGCTGACTCGCAGAGCGACTGTGCAGAAGTTTGTCGTCGCAGGGCAGTTCATCGACGTACTCAACTCGTTCGAGGGCGGGATGACGGAGGATGTAAGTCGTCGATCCGAATCTGCTGACAGCAGATGGAACAGAAGCAAAAGTACGCAAAGTGGAAGGCTGCGGACATTGCCAAGGCATTGAGAGAAGGAAGGACGCCAGTTGCTGGCCCGCCTGGTGGTGCAGAAGAGGATGAGGCGTCCGCACTCCCGTCGCTTGGTGGGTTGGGCTCGCCCTCAGATGACATCGGAGGCACAGCTTCTACTCTCGATGCCCCCGGTGCATCACGCGATATTTCCTCACCATTCGGCGGCTCAGAATTGGGCTCTGCGGCGCCTCAAGCACCAACACCATCGGCGCCCCCAGCCTCAACGTCCTCCCTGTCCGCTCCAGCAGACCGGCCGAGCAGCGCGGCTGCCGAAGCGTTTGCTGCTATATCCACACCAGGCCTGAAAGACCTCGTGAAGGACTCGTCAGATGGCAAGCAAGAGTCAGCGACTCACGATGTGTCAAAGGCCACCGACCCGTCACCACTGCTTCCGTCTACGCCTGCCGATCACCCCGATACGCACCACAACGCACCACCGAGCGACATCGACAACGCACATAACGCACCGTCTGCTCCGCCAACCTCGCACATGGGACTGGGCGGTCTGCCAACGCCCTCAGCTCCTCCCGCTGTTCCCGACTTCAGTGCGGAACCATCGGAACCACCTTCGACGTTCCCGTCTGCCCCTCCTCTATCGCCTCCTTCTGCTCCATCCGACATTCCTCCTCCACCACAGGTTCCCGCCACACACACCCCTTCTATCCCACCACCGGCAGCAAGAGCCGCGGCACAACCATCACCCATCCCTCCACCAGCACCGCCCGTCATCGCTGCAGCAGGCACACCACGCACACTGAGCGTGAGGGAGACAGACCAGTTCAAGAAGCACTGCCGCTTCGCGATTTCGGCGATGGATTACGACGATGTCGACACAGCACGCAAGGAGTTGCTGAAGGCCCTGGCAATGCTGGACTAGAGAGTATATATACATATAGTGCTGTGGTTGATGATCATACAACGATTATGCTATTCCAGTGCTGCCTTCGCCTCCCTGCACGTCAGCGCTTTCCTCGCCTTCTACTCACATGTAGGCCTTCTTGCACGATCCCTTGACATGCGAACTCTTGAATGCGCTCTTGTTCTTCCCCCGCTCCTTACCCTGCATGTCAGTGGAGACATGTATGCAAACTCACGGCCAGGTACATCTGGTCCACGGCCTCATCCTGCCCCAGCACGTCCAGACGCTCCTTGTGCATCCAGCCGTAGCTTCTTTGCCTGTCGTAGAAGCGAACGAGCCACGCGCGAGACTTTGCATTCTCTGCCTCTGCGAGATCCAGCACAGATTGGGGGACAGACTCCCAGTCCGCTACGTGGTCGACGATGACTCCTGGGAAGTACGGGTATGAAGTGATCTTCGCCCAGACTGGCGTAAGCAATCGACTCAGCAACCGTTGACCTACCTTGTGTTCCGGGTGGGAAGGGGTCCTCCTCCTCGCTCTGCTGATTCTTGCCTTTGCTTTTCTTCTTTGACTTTTCTTCAGGCTTGGGTTTCTGAGCTTTCGTTTTCGCTGTCTTACCCTTCGCCGTCTTGGGTGCCGCCTCGGCCTCCTCATTCACAGCTGCCTCGTCCACAGCCGCCTCGTCCACAGCTACCTCAGCCGCCTCGTCCTCAACCGTCTCCAGCTCAGCCGGCCCCGCCTCGGCTGGCTTCGACTCGGCTGACTTCGCTTCTGGAGCCTCAGCCTCACCCCGCCCCACCTCCTCCGCCTTCGCTTCAGCTGCAGGAAGGTCCGCAGGTGTCTCAGCATCGGAGTCAGGAGGCGGAGTTAGACTCGACCGATCCATACCGTCGGACACAGGCGTGAGCTCATCGTCGGACTCTATACGACGACGCTTGTTGTTGACAGCCGGCGATGCCTCCCCTTGTTTGCTATCAGGCTTTGGAGACGACGTTGCTTTCCGCTTCTGCGACGGGGCAGCTGCAGTCGCCTTGTCCCTGGACTTCGACCTGTCCGACCTGACACGCGGTTTCGCCCTCGGTGTGCTCTCCTTGGCTTGACCACTGTCTGCCGCTCGACGCCGCTTAGCGCCCTCAGGCAGAATCCATCCGACATTGAAGCGCTCGTACTCATCCTTTGAGTCCAGCGACTCGGTGACGAGGTCGAGCTGCCGCTCCTGCTCGCGCCGTTCGCGAACAGTCACCACTGGGATGCTCTGCACGCCGGCCACACCGCGCTCTGGTCGGGACGTGCGTTGAACTTTTCCGGGCGAAGATGCAGCGGACTGCGCATTGTCTGCCAGATCGTTACGGCGCGTCGCCTTGCGTCTAGGCGGTGCCTCTTGCGTCTCCTGCTGCTCTTGCTTCGGTGGCCTAGAGCGCGTCCGTGTTGGGATGTCATAGCGCAACTCGGGCGGAGGCGACACTTCCGGCTCACCGTCACCAGTCGCGCGAGTAGCTCGAGTGGCGCCGATGGAAAGCCGGGCCGCATGCTGTGCTTGGCGCTCCTCCCATCGCCTCTTCCGCTCTGCATGCGTCAGGGTCTTCCTCCGTTGTGGTGGCGGCGGTGGCGGCGGAGTCGGCTCCTTCGGCTTCTCAACCTCGGAAACGAAGATGGACTTGAGATAGTCCCGACTCGGCTCGTCGCGGTCTGGAGCTAGGAGGCACTTGAGGCGCAGCATCGAAGACTCCAAGTCGCCCACAGTGCCGGGTGGGGGTTCGACCCAGTCACCTTCGGGAGGTAGCAAGGCCGAGACTGCAGGGATGTCGTCCAACTCGGATAGAACTGGCAGGGCGTTCTTCTTGATCTTCTCAGCACGGCGGTGGAACGGGCTCTCTGCTTTGTTGTATAGCATCGCGTTGTCCAGGACGAGGAGGATATCGCGCTGTAACGGTCAGAGTCATCGCGAGGTAAGTACTTACCTTGAAATCGGCGATCGAATGATATGCTATCCTATCCAGCTTCTCCTCGATGGCTGCGAAGCACATCGGCTCCTTGACCACATCGAGGTAGTCTGGCACCTCGTTTGTGTTCACTGGGTGAACAAACAGGCTCTCACGGTCCATAGCGACGATGCGATCGAAAACACTCCTCAGCTTCGCATAATGAGGGAAGATGAACCCATCGATGAGGTCTTGGATGACTTGCGCTTGACGCAGCTTCTCCTTCTCACGCTTGCGCACCAGCTCAGCGAGCAAGCGGACCTTTTCCAGATCATTGCGTAGGGCAATGAGGAACTCGAGCTTCTTTGCCTTTTCTGCCTCGGTCTGTTCTCGGCTCTCAGTGGAAGCGGTCCAAGGCTCAAGGTGTAGACGCTTGAGTAGGGGTGCGCCACGCCGCGCTTCCCGCTTCAAGCTCCAGTACCGACACAAGCGCTCGATGAACGGGTGTCGCTTGTGGATCGCAATCTTCGCAACGTAGTCGATGAGCTTGTTGAGGATGATCTTGGGAACGATGGGAGGGCCTGGGCGGTACGACTTCGCATGCGCTCGTGCCATCTTCGTAGTGACAGTAACAGGGCGTGAGGGTGACTTCTTTCGTGCGCGTTTGCGAGCCGGCGGTGTAGGCTTGCCCTCGTACTCGTCGTCATCTTCAGTGTCTCGGTAGTCATCGTCGTCCTCCTCGTCCTCTTCCTCCTCCTGAAGTTTGCGCCAGTCCGACTGAGAGTCAGCGCAGATCCATTACTCAACTCTTACCGGAAGGTGTTTGTGGCAGAACGCTTTCAGCTGCCCATCGGCACCCATCAGCTTCATGCTCATGAGCAGTCCGGCCTGACGAGCACACGTAACATGGAAGGCCGTGAAGCAGCTAGGCTTCTCACACTGAATGCAGGCTCCGACTCGCTCCTTGCAGAGTTGGCAGACGAGCTTCCAGCGGTTCTTTGGTACAGCCTCGACACCCTCCACCGGCTCCATGTATATCGCGTTGCCGACGCCCAGCTCTGGTATCCAGATAGCACAGAGTAGATGGGACCAGTGACCCGTAGTAGTCTGCTTGAAGGCACCACCCTCATTGGGGCAAAACAGGCAGGACTGAGCTTGTCAGCAGTGCAACTCCAATTGACGCACCACAGGGTTTTCTGGCGACACAGTGCACTTGCGACACAGCCATTGACCTTCCGGGATGTATGGCACGCCATAGCAGTCCTGATGTACTGCCAGGTTGCAGCCGTCGCAAAAGACGATCGCATTCGAGTTTTCGCCTTCTCCGTCGTCACAGATCGCGCACTTCGAGTCCTCGACAGGCATATGCGAAGGCGGCTGTGGGATCCGCTTGATAAGGTTGAACCACTCCTTTTCCAGCTTGTCGATCAGGATCTCGAACGTCTCGTAGCTGACGGCACCGAGCTGCTCCTTCTTGCGCTCGGCGTTCACGGCGTCAAGCCACTCCTGATCTGGGCTATCAGCAGTAGCTTCCTGAGTCCCCTACCTTGCTCATCCATATCATACTCGACCTGCACAGCCAACTCGGACTCGATCGGTTCTGGCATCAGCTTGGAGCTGATAGTAGAAACGCACCGATGTAGCGAATATAGTGTTCTGGCCTCTCAAAGTCGGAGAAGTCGTTGTCTGAGGTCAGCGGTGTCTCCCCAACTCCTGGTCATCAACGTACAACCATATGATCGAGCTTGTTCCTGCATGTCAGCATGATCTCACCCCTCGCTCACCGAGTGCACTCCAGCCGGCCCAAGCATCGACTTGTCGTCCGTGATGACTCGGAACGACACAGTCGGCACATCCTGCGCCCTGTCAACCGACGCCGGTGTCGGCTTGCCCATGCTTGGAGGTAGGCAGTGCGCGCAAGACGAGTCGCTGATGATCGAGGTATTGAACGCGAAAGCAACAACAAAGTCGCGTCGATCGGACCGGTGAGATATGACGTGGCATTTTTAGAGCCGCCAACAACCACAGCTTCTGCGCGTCGAGGAGCAGCACAAGCATGCAGATGAGCAGAGTAGGCGTATGCATCATGTACAGGTCTGTCGTTTGCATGCACTGATCTGCATGAGCTGCTGAACAGCAGCGACATCGCCAGTGTCTTGAGTATTTGTTTACAGATGGAATGTCAGGCCGGTGGAGGTTGGTCCGCATCTGCATTCAGGCTCGCTTCCGACAACTACTGAAGGCAGGCCACTCTCTATCTCTGCTCTCCTCTCGACATCAAACTCCTAACTGCGTCAGTAGAGGCCATTCCTCAATCAACATAGAGCTTGCAGAGCTCCAACATCGGCATCCTCGAGGCGCTAACTGGGCTTGGTGCCATCGAGCGAGCAGCAGCAAGATCTAGTTAGCGCGCGCGACGGTCGTCCGCCATGCCTCCTCGGGCCGAGATACCTACAGAGCTCCTCAGGCGTTCCAGTAGGAGGCAGACGTTGCCATCAGACGCTTCTGCTGAGACTGCCTCGAGTCGAGACCCGTCCCCTCCAGGAGCTACCTCTGGCACGTCGGCTACACCGAAGAAGGCTAAAGGACCGGCCAAGAGCAAGACAGCGTCACCGGCGACTCGCAAGCCTCGAGCGAGGGGCAAAGCTGCCACGGATAACAAGGGCAAGGCAGCTCCAGCCAAGAAGAACGTGGACAGCTCTCAGCCGCCATCTCAAGACGAGTTCCCATGGGAGGAAGCAACGGCGTGGCACGCGGGAAATCAGATAGGGCGCCCAGAGCTAGGCCTGGTGGACAGACAAGCGGACATTCCCGTGGACAGTCCCAAGCCGTCACCACAATGCAAGGCGCCGTCCGCGAACAAGAGAAGGCAGCCGTCTCAGAACGGCAAGAAGGGAGCGACAAAACGACCTCGGAAGTCCTCAGCAGCAAATGCTTCGCCAGGGACGCCAACGCGAGACGTCACTGCTGAAGAGGCCCTGGAGAGGTCACCTGTCGCGTCGTCCTCGCGCGTCACTTTGGATCAGCACCCAGCCACTCCGAGAGGGAACGGATCACCGAAGACAACAGCGCCCAGCTCGCCTCTGTCGTCGCCCGTCGGACACGAGTCGACGCCACAGAGCAAGGCTGCCGCGCAGAGGCTAGCAGCGAGGCTGAGGTACAAAGCCTTCGAGGACTCTGAGGAGGACAACGACGAGGACCTGGGCGCAGCTTTGGCGAAGGCAAAAGCCAATGACCCAGCACCTCTCGCCCCCGATCCAGATGAGTCAGACGCTAAATCAAAGCCATTCAAGATGACAAGCCTTCCTGTTGGGTGAGGTTCCTCCTAGTTCCCACTGACAGCAGCATCGAGCCCGGCTCAGCCTGTTATGCCAAGTACCTGCATAGCTTCTTCCCTGCCGTCCTATTGTCATTCACCCCTGCCACCACGCCAGAAGGTCAAGCCAAACTCAAAGACAGGTACGAGGTCATGGACATATCGGGTATACGACAATCGCTTCCCCGGCGAGGTGTCATCTTCCCCGAGGACGAGGAGATTGCAACGTGTGTCGTGAGTTTCACTGCGCAGGTGTCGTTTCTGACGCCAGCTCGGCAAGATCAAAATCGAGGTAGCCCGGACAGGGCGGGCGAACACCGGACCTCGACAACCTACGCCCGAGCTCGAGCTTCCCGATGACCTCAGTCCAGAAGATTTCCGCTCGCTAGACTGGTCACGCCAGCTCGTGGCGATCCGACCACACCTGGCTGACGTAATTGCCGAGCGCTATGCCTCTGCGCAGTGGCGTGTCGATCAGTTCTTCCGATCACCAATATCGAGATCAGCCCTCCGGAGTGAGATCGACATCGGCGATGTGCGCGAGGACGAGCAAGTGAAGGAAATCATCCCTGAGCTGAGGCGATGGGTTGAGCACGAACCGGAGGGCGAGGGTAGTGATGAAGAAGGAGCCTCTTCACACCGACCACGAGGCTCTGACCGCTTCGAGGCGTTGCGGTCATCAGGTGCCGAACTCACAGACTACCTGCACAATGTCCTCCTACCGGAGGCACTGATCGCGATCTGCATTCGATCGTCTGATGGGGGTGACGATCTCCTCGACCCCACTCAGGAGTCCAAGGTCGGAGAACACGACGACGAGAACCCCTTTGTCACCCCTGCCTCGACCACTGTGAATGGACAAGCAAATGCACAGACCGGCGTGAACGGCCCAGCAGAGTTTACGACGGGCGCCGACGCGTCAGACGCAGACGGACCAGCCGTCACGGATGGCGAGGCAGACACCAATGGGAAGGCAGATGCAGGCAAACACCAAGGCTCCGAGAACGCAAACCTGGCTTCACAGTCCACCGTCAACGGCCACTCTCAGCCTGATACCTCCGACCATGCCCTCTACCAGCGAGCAAGGGAAACCCTCCGCCTCCTAGCCGACAACGACGCCGTAGCATGGGCAGTGCGGCAGACCGAGCTCAAGTCCGCGCGCAAGCGCATGCGTGCGAAGCTCAAGCTCCCACCCGAGCAGGAGGCCGAGGCTGAGGCAGTGGTCGACAAGTCGATACGTGCCGAGCGCGTCAAGGAAATGATACGCAAGAAGGAGCAGGAGCGGGAGCTGGCGTACTACAACAGCCTGAAGCGGCGGAGCGGGGCCAGTGCGTCGCCGATGAACTCGCCGAAGAAGGCCAAGTCGTCGCTCAAGACTACTCCAACTCCGAAGAAGGCGGCCAAGATCGCGAATAACGCGATCGCAGAGGGCGAAGTGCCTGTATAGTGAGGCCGGGGTGCATCATCATGTCAGTATGGCGAGAGTCGTTCCACCAGCAGCTGTCAGGCAGCAGTAACGGCGACAAGTCTATCCACATTGTACTATCTTCATGCATATCATTTGTCATCTGCGCCAGCTGCCTTCTCCATCTTTGGCTGAAACATATGACCACCATCATTTACTTTACTCACGAACCAAAAAGTACTGTACATGTGATAGCACAGAGGTAATCTTTGTAATTTTTGTACGCACCTATGCCAGAGCACACACTTTGCTACCCGAAATTCGTATCGCCGCAACGCAGCCGACAAGTGACAGACCTGCCGCGAACCCTCTGCAATAGTATTGGTCGCCTTGGAAGTCGTCACGTCAGCTGATCCAAGTATGTTAGTGATGCGGCAGCTGGCCGACGTGCCCCTTTCCCACATCGACAGGCGTACCTTACATCACTCGTCGACTGCTATAGGCGCGATGTCAGTACAGATACCAAACGCGGACGATGACTTGACATGGTCGGTCGTGCCACAGCTCACGTCATCATCGCCACGCACACTCACTCGCCATGCTTCGCATGGCTCGCGGCTCGTCTTTCAATCTGAATGCATTTTCCCGGTCTAGACTAGAACTCCGATCTAAACCTGTTTATACCCCGCTTAGGCAGCGACGAAGTCGGCGACGTGGTTCTCGATAACCTTCTTCATCTCGGACTCGATCTCGGGGGTGAGGACACCGCCGTCGAGCTTCTCAAGGAGAGACTGGTGCTGAGACTTGAGCTGCTCAGTGAACGACTTCTCCCAGGCGGTGATCTTGTCGGCGGGGACGTTGTCGAGGAGACCGTTGACACCGGCGTAGATAAGAGGAGCCATGATGGAGGTGGGCATGGGCGAGAACTGGGGCTGCTTGAGGAGCTCGGTGAGACGAGAGCCACGGTTGAGGAGGTAGCGGGTCGAGGCGTCGAGGTCGGAACCGAACTGGGCAAAGGCAGCAACCTCACGGTACTGGGCGAGGTAGAGCTTGAGCGAACCAGCGACCGACTTCATGAGCTTGGTCTGGGCAGCGGAACCGACACGCGAGACGGAGAGACCGACGTTGATAGCAGGGCGGATACCCTTGAAGAAGAGCTCGGACTCGAGGAAGATCTGGCCGTCGGTAATGGAAATGACGTTGGTGGGAATGTAGGCCGAGACGTCACCACCCTGGGTCTCAATGATGGGCAGGGCAGTGAGCGAACCGCCACCGTAGTTGTCGTTCATCTTGGCAGCACGCTCGAGGAGACGAGAGTGGAGGTAGAAGACGTCACCGGGGTACGCCTCACGTCCGGGGGGACGACGGAGAAGAAGGGACATCTGACGGTAGGCAACGGCCTGCTTGGAAAGGTCGTCGTAGATGATGAGGGCGTGCTTGCCGTTGTCACGGAACCACTCGCCCATGGCGCAGCCCGAGAAGGGAGCAAGGTACTGGAGGGGAGCGGCGTCCGAGGCGGTGGCAGCAACAATGATCGAGTACTTGAGGGCGTCGTTCTCCTCGAGGGTCTTGACGAGCTGGGCGACGGTGGAGCGCTTCTGGCCGACGGCAACGTAGACACAGTAGAGCTTCTTGGACTCGTCGGCACCGTCGTTCCACTTCTTCTGGTTGAGCATGGTGTCGATGGCAATGGCAGACTTTCCGGTCTGACGGTCACCAATGATCAGCTCACGCTGGCCACGGCCAATGGGGACGAGCGAGTCGACCGACTTGAGACCGGTCTGCATGGGCTCGAAGACGGAGCGACGGGGGAGAATACCGGGGGCCTTGAGCTGGGCCTTGGTGCGGCCAGCAGCGTCGATGGGGCCCTTGCCGTCGATGGGGTTGCCGAGAGCGTCGACGACACGGCCGAGGAGACCGGGGCCAACGGGAACATCGACAATCTCACCGGTACGCTTGACAGTGTCACCCTCCTTGATGAGACGGTCGTTACCGAAGATGGTAACACCGACGTTGTCGGCCTCGAGGTTGAGGGCCATTCCACGGACACCCGAAGAGAACTCAACCATCTCCTCGGCCTGGCAGTTGCGGAGGCCGTAGACACGAGCGATACCGTCACCGATGGCTGGGTGGTTAGTATGGCGGATGTGGTACACGTGCCTGAAGGCATGACGCGAGGCGCATGGGTTTGATTTCCCATTTTCGCCGAACCGCGATGGTAGTAGGTATTACTTACTGAGGACACGGCCGGTCTCCTGGATGTCACCACCAACCGAGGTGCCAGCGATGCGGCTCTCGAGGATCGACGAGACCTCCGAAGCGGCTGGGAAGTAGGTCGTGCATGGTAGTGATGAGGAGGGAGGTGTTGAATGAAGAGAGGGTGAGGTTGAATTGGTGGACATCGGAGGAACGGAGCAACGTGGATCGAGTAAAAAGGGCGAGGTGTCAGCATTGATGTACAGCTGGGCATGCAGTGCACTCACCAGGCTTGGCGGCGGTCGCGTACGAGCGAGCAATGCGACGCTGTAAGGGGTTAGCAAGATAATACTTCGGAGAGAGTGCGATGAAGCCTGGGGACGGTATGTCTGATCTGTCCGGGGTAGCGAGCTGCGAGCGCAAGCGCTCGCAGAGAGCTGCAACAGAGACAGGCAGCAGTCCGTGTCTGTAACGGCCACCAGCATGCCCCTGCCGCTGCTACAGCCCTACACAAAGTACTCGAGTACTCGTATTGTCGCTCCATCTCTGTGCCAAACTTCGACCAAACTCCCGTCCCCAGGTCCTAGCGATTTTCGAACCCGACTTACGCCAGCGGCCGCACGCAGCGAGTTCCGGATGGCGGACTGCATTATGAGCGGTGAAGGGAGAGTAAGGAGAGGAGAGAGGGGAGGTGGTGGGTGGTGGGTTTTTTGGGTGGGTAGAAGGAGAAACGACGAGACGACGAGTTGCTGCGACGACAACGACTGCCTGCTTGGGGGGAGCGAGCGAGGAAGGACACGGGGGAAGGGGGAGGGAAGGTGGTAGCGCCGAGGAAGGGGGGGTGCGTACGGCGTAGGTCGGACAGGCGAGCCCATTGGGTGAGGAGGGGAAACGCCGACATTCTCCGCTGTGGCACATTCGGGAGGACCCGGCGTGCAGAGCAGTTAGTCCGTCAAGCAGGGGCATATGGTCCGATAAGCGTCGTAGGTGTACATTGGGACGCATGCATATTCCAGCAGCAATAGAGAACTGTGCGGTGATGCATGCCATGCTGCATGCTGCTGTATCAGGGATTGTGCAGAGGAACGATGTGTGCGGGAATCTGAATGTAGACGAGAATTGATGTGTATCTCTGAGTGTGTGTGTGTGTGTGTGTGTGTGTGTGTAGTGAAAGTATAGTGGCACCGGGGTCTGTGGCAGAGGACTGATTTCACGACTGGGACTGCTTTGGGTCGTGAGATGCTGCTCGCAATAACATCACCACATATACAGGTCCACAACTGTCATGTGCAGATGTAGACAGCCTCGCAGGATGTCTGACAGACTGCCATGTCGCTACAAAGGGCATACTAACGACATCGGCCCATAGGTGATGTCTGCCATCATGATCCCAGCAGCTACATCTATTGTATACAACAGCGTTTGACCAGACGCTGAGATATCGACTTGATTCACCGATCACCTTACTGGTATACTTGCTAACTGGCAGTGCACACACCGCACCCAGTGGATGATTATGCAGGTTTGTATGCCCGCATGGGTAATCAACACTGAGGTGCTGATGAGTTGAGACGACGGTAGTTTTCGCTGACCTCCGAGCCTCACATACAAACACTGTGAGGTGCCGCAGCCTGTGCACTCACACACACGCTACGCTCTACAGCTTGTTACAGCCTGTGCATGCTGCCTTTGCTATAGAGGCGGTTCAGCCTCGATACCAGTCATTCACATTGCAAAGCAAATCAGGAAGTGCGAGAGAGCCATGCACACAGCGTGCATCAGAGATGGACACATACAGTAGGTGCTGCGGTGGAAGATAGTCTGATTAGAGAGGTAGCATCCGAGGAACACACACACCTTTACAAGGCCACTCACAGACTGCTCGAGAGTCAACCTACGCTGCCAGCTTTGCGACACAACCATTGTGCAGAAGCCCACGGCACACGCCATCGGTTCATCTTGAGGTGTCGCTGAGTGTGTCATGAATGACCACCAATGCTAGGGCTCGCGCTGATGTTCCCCCAAGGTGCAGTTGAACAAATCATCAGACACCGGGGTACTGTGATCTATCAATCGCCTCATCCGTATATGTTTGATCCAACATATGCTCTTGCGCGCTTAGTCGAGGAGTTCAGCAAATTGTTATATCTTCCTGCTCAGTCCTTACGCCCATGTGCATTCGATGTTGCGGATGTCAATATGTCACGCATGTCACGGCCGTTGACAACGTTGCATAGGTCGCGGCCGTCGACGGCGGCGCGTGTGTCGATAGCGTTGTATTCGGTCACAGCTGTCGATTATATCGCATATGTATGTGTCGATAATGAGTGATCGGTCACAGCTGTCAACGATATACTACAGTATAGTAGGGAAGTCTTGAGCTGCCAACAGCATCGCAGTCATTCAAACTTTCACATGTAAGGGTCGCATTGCCACAGCGCCACAGCACCTGCTCATAGATTCGGTACCACTTACACCTGCTCTATGAGCTGCAGCCTATGCAAGTGTCACAGCGATCGCTCTGTAGAGGTGTAGCTACAACATAGTTTAGGTCATAGAAGTAGACTGCAAGAGATGCATACAGTAAGCCTTCCTGCTCCCGTAACTCGCACGGTATGACCATGCTTGTCCCATCATTCAACAGTCGCTCAACGTGGCACCCTTAGGAACTTGCTGAAAGGCCTTGGGCACGGGATACGACTGTCTGCACAGATCAATCGCTCCCACTTTCAGACGCGCCTCCGGTCTCTTTCGTTACGCTCACTGGAACGCTGGACAACTCGTCGTGGCTCTTTTCCTAAAGCTAATGTCGAACAAGTCCCGGCCAGGTTGGCCAGCTTATCACCATGTCAGCTGTCTCATTGCTGGACATGAATCGACACTGTATGCCGGCTTTCATATAGCTTTGGCTTCAATCCCAGAACGAACGCGCAGGGCCATAGAGCACAAGACTCGACCACAATCCTCAAGGTTCCCGTTGACGCGACCTCGGGATCACAACTTCCTGAACGCTTTTCCGCGAAGAGAAGCAGACAAGACATCGTCAACAATTTGACCTCCGTCACCATTCTCGCTGTCCCCGTTTCCATTACTTATGCACATGCATTGCATGTATGGCGTACATGGCGTTTCTCCTAGAGCACAGAAACAGGTGTCCACACTACCATCCAGGTGGACCACCTCCACCACGCCCCCGTCAACGGAAGCAACCCAACCTCGGACTTTTGCATCTGTGGCTTGTCGCTCGACCACTGCTGAACTTTCGACCTCAGCAACCACACCGCCCACAACAACAACCATGCCACCCCGACCAGCAGGTATGCACCCTCCCCACACTCCACAGCTAACGCCAGCACCCGTGCTGCGGCAACTACGCACGCTCGCGACCCAGGCGACCTCGTCCTCCTCTTCTGCCCCAGCAGCATCCTCTTCTTCTGCCTCCTCCGCCTCCTCGTTCGGCCCCCTCCCGCCCCTCTCCACCCCCTCGACCACACCCACACCCACGCTCCCCTCTTCCACCGCCGAAGCCCTCGACATCCTCCGCAAGACATCCACGCCCAACGCAGGCCGGTACCTCCTCGCACGCCTCTACTCGCGCACGTACCTCCTGCACCCTAAGGATGTCCTCACTGTCCCGAAGCTGAAGCCTACACCGCCCGTCGGCTCCACGCTGGCGCTCACGCGCATCCTCGAGGTCGGGAGCAGGGAGTATGCGCTGCGCTCGCCCGCTGCGGATGGCAAGGAGCTCCGCAAGCAGATGCCGAGGGGGAAGGTCGAGCTGCCGGCCATCCCGGGTGAGCTCGTCAAGTGCGAGCTCACGGTCCTGGAGCACACGAAGAGCCCGCTCACGAAGATCATGCTCAAGAAGAGGAGGAAGGGGTACCAGCGGACTATCCAGAACAAGCAGGAGTGGACAAGGTTGAGGGTGGGGGATATCGAGCTGAGGGGGTAGGTGGGGAGGCGGAGCAGTGGTGGTGTAGCATTGCATGGATCACGATTCATACCTAGCAGGAGGAGAGGGTGATGGCCTGAGTCTGGTATGGGCTGGTGTGTCATCTCTTGCCATATTCCCTGGGAAAGTGCTCTGTGGGACATTGAGGGCCTGCACTGATGGAGGCTCTGTCAAACGATATATTCACTACCTTCAGATCGATTTTTCTCATGCCTGGTTTCCTGTTGACTTACACCCAGACCACTTCAGGGGTGATAGCTGGGAGCCAAACTGCGGGCGAGTGGGATCCCGGTGACTCAGCGAGCGACTGAGCTGAGGAGAATATTGTGTGCGCTTACCGTGCTGGACCCAGCATCAAAAAAAGACGACCAGCACGCCAGCACGGACTGTATGCAGGCTGCTCAACTTGGTGGACATGGTATAACATATGCAAACACCTCACGCGCACACTACGACTTCGACAATGTCCGCCTAGCCACCCCCGCGGGCGTGGTGTTCACCTTCGTCGCGAAGCGCAACGAGCACACCGTCTCGTTCAGGTGTGCTGCCAAGGGCGAGATGTTGCACAGCATGAGCGTTTTGCTCGATCCTGGTTGTCAGCCACTCCTCTTGCCCGTCCCCCTGCGACAACTTCGCCCCCCCCCCACCCCCCACCCCCCCCCTCCCTTTCTTTCCCCCACTCACCCGACAAACTCGTCTGCAACAACCTTGTCAACGTCGAGTTGCGATACGGCACATGCCCGCCCTGCTGCCCCTGCCCGAGCGCACTGATCACATCCGCGAGCGCCGAGAGCGACTTGTTGATGTTGATCGTCTCCTTCAGCCTATCCTTGTCCTTGTCTGCGCCGGAGGACGCGAGGCGCTCCGACCCAGCCAGGTCGACGAGGTTCAGGATCCCCTGGGACTCCTCGCCCGTTTCGGCGTTGACCCCGCGGACCTTGAGGCTGAACACCGAGTGGGAGCGGGACGAGCGCTCGTTCATGAGTGTTGCGGCTACTGCTCGGCGCGAGCGGGCGCGCTCGAGGAGCGTCTGGACCTGTCGGGGATTTGAGAGGGGTACTGCTGTCAACCTGATATCGCATGGCTCATGCTCACAGCTAACGACATCAGTAATGGTCATCTTGTCCTTGTCGATCTTGATCTCGTGTTTCTTCGAGTCGAACTGCCCGCTGCCGAGGAGGTCGTTGATCTGTGGTCAGTCAAATGCCCTTCACGAATAGTCCTCCCCCGGGTTGCACTTACCACCTCATTGTACACCTCGAGGAACGTCCCCTCCATGTGGTACTTCCACCCCCGGTCACGCAGCTGCGCGCTGACGTTGAAGATCATGTCGATCGCACGGGGGATCATGCCTGCGTCTTCCCCGTCTGCGCCCTCCATTGTCCACGACTTGCCGGAGCCGGTTTGGCCGTATGCGAAGATGCAGACCTGGGGTGAGCATGGACGTTGTCCTCATATAATGCTTAGCAGAGGGTGAAACCTCAGTGCGACGTATACTCACGTTGTAGCCATCAAGCACGCTCTGTGCCAGCATCGAGATCTCCTCGAACACCTCACGCTGACCATGCTTCGGCTGGAAGATCTTGTCGAACTGGAACTGCAGGACCTGCTCGCGTTCCTTGCCAGTGGCAGACTCGGAGCGACTCTTGACCAGGAGCTGGTCCTGTCCCGTTTCGGCGGCTAGGCGCTCGTCGCCGAATGCAATGTCGGCGAGGCCTTGTGGGGAGTTCTGTTCGTGCGCTGGGGTCAGTAGAGATGACATGACATGGGGCTATGAGCAGCTACTCACGCAATGCAGGTCGAACTCGAGCAAACACGCGGATGTTGCCTGGAATCAGCGCGTGCGTACGTTAATCAACTACGCAATGAGAACCCACCCTTGAGCTCCTGAATCTGGTTGTGTAACTTTCGCCTCAGCGTCTCCGCCGCACGCAGCTCGTCCTCGATCTCTCTGATACGCCTGTCGCACTCGGCTTGGGCAGCGAGGACCCGCTCCTCGGCCCTAGCTTCCGCCTCTGCAGCCTGCTTGAGGCCTACTTGCAGCTCAGCCTTCATCGCTGACACTGCAATCGTGGCGCGCTCGATCTCGACCTGCAGTGCGGTGCCCTGTGCATTGGCAGCAGCGAGCTGGGTGCTCAGGGTGCTGTTCTTCTTGGCCTCGTCTGCTGCTTCTTGCTGAGTGTGAGCGGTACTCTCGCATTGTTGGGTGCAACAATGTTGTCACAACATATGCTTACCTTGAGCTGCCGGATCGTCTCACGCTCCCGCGACAACGCCTCGTTGCTATCTCGAAGCTCCCGCTCTAGCTGATACCGCGCGTCCTCCTTTCCACGAAGCTGCTTCTCGAGCTCGGAGATCTCTGCAGCATGCCGAGCTCGCATTTCTGCCATCTCGCCAGACGCCGATGACAAAGCACGCCTGTGCTCCTTCTCCTGATGTTGGGCGTTGAGGAGGTTATCGATCAGCTGTTGCTGCTCTGCCTCTTTCTGAGCCCGCTTGGTGTTTCTACTTGTCAGCACCGCTCGATTCTGCCACCTACTCCAGCTCCATCATCTCCCGCATGCTCTCCACTCGCTTCTCTATGCTCTCGACCCGGTCATCAGGCGGTGTATTCGTGCCACCTCGGCTGAGCGCTGGTCGGCTAGGCCCAGCAACTGACCTCGCTCCGATACCGGCACCAGGCGCTCTTGTTGAACGCCCTGGCCCCGACGCACTGCTGGGACCGGCTGAGCTGCCTGGCCGCCTGGATGACGCAGCTAGTGTAGATCGCGGCGGTGGTACCGCCCTCGTCCCCATTGCAGTAGCTGGGCGGGCTACCGGCCTCCCTGATGCTGTTGTCGACCGCGTACCTGCTGATGGTCCGCTTGGCCTCGTACTTGGGGCAAAGCCAGTCGCACCACGCACGCTCTGCTTCAACGAAGAAGCAGCGCCACCAGACACACTCCGCTTCGCAGGCGGCCGGGCAGGCGATGACGGCGGCTGCCGCTTCTCTCCTATCTTCGACGCTCCGAGTGCCAACGTCGGCGGCTTGGTCGTAGCCGTTGGCAACGGTATCCCCGTCCTCGCCTTTGTCGGCGTCGGTCGCGGTATGCCGCTCGCTGCGGGAGGCTGTCGCTCAGCACCACTCACACCCACCAGCACTCACGACGTTCTCCTGGCCCTCTGACATCGTCGACAACAAGAACGAGCTCGATGTACACTTGAGCGTCTGTCGATCCCAGATCCCAGATCACTCCAGGCGTGTTGTTGTTGTTGACCCAGCATCCACCTCCACAACAGAAAGCATCCGCGTCCAACGCATATTGACTTCGCCCGATTAGGCAAAAGTCATTTGTAATGACGTGTAATAGACTCTCCTATTCAAACCAACACAATATGAATAATGACTATCGAGTGATAAGCAATGTGGCTAATGTGGCTATTGGCGCAAAGACTGCCGACTCGAATGAACGAACACCCGAGACAGTCCTTATCGTCCAGATCGCTGCTCTCTACCCATCTCTCATACCCTTGCTCGCTCTCCCACACCCACACACTCCCAAACTCGCTGCGAGGGCAAGCAGCTCATACCACTCATGCTCCGCCGCATCTCTGCTCTCCCCCGCCCGGCCGCGGTGCTGCGCACGGCTCAGCGCGGCTATGTCACGACCGCCTCGAGCTTGAAGCCTGTCCTTGAGCTCGACGTCAAGCAGGTCGGCAGCGAGATCCGCAAGCGTGGTCTTACCAATGTCATCAACAACGGGGCCCGCGATGGTGGCATGGACCGGGTAAGTGGCTATGAGAGCATGGGGAGTTGTTGCTGGTTGCCAAGGGCCTCGGGAGGCTCTTGAGCAACACCGGCATTGCAGCTGTGATCACTTACTGACACACAGGACACGATCATTCGCCTGCTGTACTCGCTGGGATCCCGCCACGAGGTTGAGCGCTACCTCCGCATCTTTACCCAGTCGTCCAAAGCTGGTGCTGGTGGTGTCCTCCCCGAGGCCAAGTTTGCGGTCCTCAAGTGCGTATGATCGCAAATGCCCTTGTGACACCCGCGCTGACACTCGCAGGGTCGGTGGTGCTATCCTGACCAACGAGCTTGAGGACCTGGCCCTCTCGCTGTCGTTCCTCAACCGCCTTGGCCTCTACCCCGTTGTCCTCCACGGTGCCGGTCCTCAGCTGTAAGTAGCTGCTCAATCGCGATCTGTAACAAGCTGCATGCTGATGCACAGGAACGAGATCCTCGAGGCCGAGGGAGTCGTCCCCGACTACGAGGATGGCATTCGCATCACTGGTGAGCCACCCAACTGCAACCTCCGCTCACCCCAGACGCCAAGACCCTCCAGGTCGCCCGCCGCGTCTTCCTGCAGGAGAACCTCAAGCTCACCTCGGCCCTCGAGCGCCTGGGCACGCGTGCGCGCCCTATCCCCACTGGTGTCTTCCACGCTACCTACCTCGACAAGGAGAAGTACGGTCTCGTCGGCAAGATCAACCGCGTCGACAAGGCGCCCATCGAGGCTGCCATCCGTGCCGGCTGCCTCCCTATCCTTACCTCGCTTGCCGAGACTTCGGACGGCCAGATGCTCAACGTCAACGCCGATGTCGCTGCCGGCGAGCTCGCCAAGGTTCTCGAGCCCATGAAGATTGTCTACCTCAACGAGAAGGGTGGCCTCTTCCACGGTGTCACTGGCAAGAAGATCTCGGCCATCAACCTCGACGAGGAGTACGACTCGCTCATGAAGGAGTCTTGGGTCAAGTTCGGTACCAAGCTCAAGATCCGCGAGATCAAGGAGCTGCTCGACACCCTCCCCCGCACCTCCTCCGTCGCCATCATCTCCACCGACATGCTCCAGAAGGAGCTCTTCACCGACGCCGGTGCCGGAACCCTCATCCGCCGCGGCTACAAGCTGTACAAGCAGCCCGCGACCGAGGCGATCGCCTCCACCCAGCTCCGCCAGATCTTCGAGGAGCGTGACCCCGAGGTCATCTCGGGCAGGAAGTCGGTCGCCGAGATCTTTGGCGAGATGAAGCAGACCCCTCACACTGTGTACGGCGATGAGCCATTCGACGTCGTCGCTGTCGTCTCCCACCCCGAGGGGGAGACTCCCGTCATGACCAAGTTCCTCCCCTCGCGCAACGGTGTCCTCAACAAGACTGTCGACAACGTCTTCGACTCGATCAAGAAGGACCACAAGCGTCTCTTCTGGACCGCCCAGGCCGACGACGAGAACCGCGCGTGGCACTTTGAGCGCGCAGACGGCAGCTTCACCCGCGCCGGCCGCAGCCTGTTCTGGTACGGCGTTCCCGATGTCAAGCAGGTCGAGCAGATCGTTGAGGGGTTTGAGAACTCGGGCCGCATTGCCCGCGTCTACCTCCCTGTCGGCCCTAGCACCCCTCCCCACCGCCTCGCCGGTGCTGCCCCGGGCGGTGCCCGTGCCTTCTCGACCTCTGCACGTCCCTCCCTCTCCTCTGCAGCTGCCTCCAGCGCCTCCTCTTCGCGCCGCGGCTACGCCACCGAGGCCCCCCGCAAGCGCGTTGCGCTGATCGGCGCCCGTGGCTACACTGGCCAGAACCTCGTGTCGCTGATCAACAACCACCCCAACCTCGACCTCACGCACGTCTCGTCGCGCGAGCTCGCCGGCCTCCCGCTCAAGGACTACACCAAGTCGAACGTCACGTACTCGAACCTCTCGACCGAGGATGTCAAGAAGATGGAGGAGAACGGCGAGGTCGACGCGTGGGTCATGGCCCTCCCCAACGGCGTGTGCAAGCCGTTCGTGGACGCGATCGACTCTGCAAAGGGCAACGGTGTGATCGTCGACCTCTCCGCCGACTACCGCTTCGAGCCGAACTGGACCTACGGCCTTCCTGGTGAGAAATAGCCCTACATAGAGCTACATAATGACGAGTATGAAGCTAAATGACTATAGAGCTCTATGGCCGCGACGGCCCTCGCAACTCGAAGCGTATCTCCAACCCCGGGTGCTACGCCACCAACACGCAGCTGCTGCTTGCCCCGCTGCTGCCCTACCTTGACAAGAGCAAGCCGCCCACCGTGTTCGGCGTGAGCGGCTACTCTGGTGCGGGCACCAAGAGCGGCGAGAAGGATGAGGAAGGGCGGCCGAAGACGGTGCCTAAGATCGTGAGTCGCGCTGAGGGAGATATGGTTCGAATGTCATGCTTCTTTCTACAATTTCATCCCAATCTAATCCCACTTGCGGTTGACTGCTATCACCTCTTTGTGTATTCCTGCCCCTTTTCATGTGATCTCATTCGCTCCCCTATCCACTACCACTACTCGACTCCCAAAGCATCCAACCCTACTCCCACCTTTCCCATTATCTTGGTGCTGACGCCGACGCAGGGCCACGCCGACCTCGAGGGCTCCATCCGCCCCTACTCGCTCACCGACCACATCCACGAGCGCGAGTCGGCAACCCACCTCTCGACCCTCTCGCCCGGCCTCAACCTCTCGTTCATCCCCAACGTCGCCCCCTGGTTCAGCGGCATCGTGTCCGTCCTCAACGCGCCCCTCGAGCGCTCTATGCGCGCCAGCGACATCACCCGCCTCTACGAGGACAAGTACGCCTCCGAGCCGCTCGTGAAGGTCATCAACGGCGTCCCCGACGTGCGCGACGTCGCGAACAGGCACGGATGGCGCGTCGGCGGTGTTCAGGTCCACTCGAGTGGTGAGCGCGTCGTCGTCGTCGGTGCGCTCGACAATCTCCTCAAGGGTGCTGCCACGCAATGTCTCCAGAACTTGAACCTCGCCCTGGGTCTCGGTGAGCTCGAGGGCGTCCCTGAGGACAAGTACTAGTCTCGAGGGATGTGGGTCGATCTGAGGAGGGTAGTAAGTAGTAGTGTCTGGGTTTGCATAGGAGTCCATACAACAGTGATCTGCATGGCATAAACAGTGTTGCGTAGGTGAGCCTAGGAGAGATTGGTGGCGTGTGCGCTTAGGACGAAAGAGTCGGATGGTGAGCGGCTGAGATGCGGGTGGCGCGCGGAAGGTACTTACATCGTGTCGTGACTAACCTGATCTAGTGTGACGTGCATTCATGGTGACAACTATTGTGCATGAGTATTTACAATGCTATGTGGGAGTACAACAAGAAACTGGCTAGCGTTCATCGTCCATGCTGGGTTGGATGGTCATGTGTCATTGTGCGCAGATTGTGCGACCACTTTTAAGTTGAGGCCTGTGGGAGCCGTCATCTCGAGCAGTGAGAAGAGCCGTCGCCTGGGGGCTATGTGATTATTGATCATGCTATCGGAGAGCCTCCGACTCCAACAGATTGAGCGAAGGGCCGAGCTGAACACTACCATGTGACGCGTCAGAAAGGCACACCAAACCGCCCCGCGCGCCCTGGCGCACGCGGAGTGAGCTCCCTCTCGAGCAATTCAAGGTCGCGCTTCCCAACCCTCAGATACACCTCCGAGCAGTCCGAAGAGCACTCGGACCCATCGGGCGTCAGAGGGCCAATTTCGCTCGACTGCGCGCTCGATCGCAACTCGGGGTCGTGTGAGCGGGTCGACCGTGTGCTGCGGAGGTCCACTTCGTCGCGGTAGTCACGATCGGCCCCTAGAGCAAAGGGGTGGTGGATGGCCGTCTCGCTGTCTCCGCGTGACAGGTAGGGCGTGTCGAACAACTCGTCGCGGTCATCGGACTCGGCCTCCAGCTCATTAGGTGATGCGTCGTAGCCCCGCTGCAGGGAGTAAGCGTCGCTCAGACCTTGTACGAGTGTGGCGGACGGACGCCGTGCAGGCGGCATCGGCCATTCCCAAAATGCGGCTTCGCGGACTGCTTCTAGTGCTTCTGTGACCAATTCGAAAGAGGTCCGTGACGGCTTAGAGTGGAGGTGGTCGACGCTCTCTCGTGATGCTTCCTCTGCGTCGGGTATTGACGACAAGGTATGTGTTCGCGGTCTCCATGGTCGCGATGGGGAAGAAGCCTGATCGCTTACACGTGCTGAGCTTGGTGGGCTGGCACCCGCCCTCGGAGAGAAAGACGGGGAGGACATCACCGTATTCGTCAGTGAGGACGACCTGGGCAAGGGCTGGTACAGAATCTCCAGTGATGAGGCTGCCGCCGCGCTAGCTGCGTGTGGGGTTGACAGCTGCGAGCTCGACGGAGTGAGCAGCAGCGGGCTCGTCGGCGTGATATATGGCAGAGAAGATGGTCGAGCAGTATCATCTGACGGAGATGGATAAGAGTCGAGTTGTTCTGTGAAAGCCTCGGAAGCTGTAGTTTGCCGAGCTGGTGCAACGATAGGAGGCGGAGGGATGGCCCTACTCGGTGGCGCGGGAGATGCCATCGCTGCGCCTCCTGCCTGCGTACTTGGAGTGTCCGGAAGACGCGGAATGGGAGGTGAATGGCCCGTGATGAGTCGTGAAGGCTTCGAGGAGGTCCGTGCACGGCGATGGGTCAGGGGTGCACCTTCGAGGCGGTCACCACCTAGGGATGTCGTGCGTCGATGACTGGGGTGTTGAGAGTCGTGAGTACCAGTCAGAGCAAAAGAATGCGACGGTTTGGGCGCAGAACTCGGTCGCTCGCGGAGTGCCACACTTGCCACACTCGCAGGCGCAGTGCTGCACACCTGGTACGATTCGCCAGTCCATGTAGGGAATGCTGGGAGTCAGAGTGCACAGTGCATGAGTAACTCACCCTCAGTGGCTCCGGAGCGGCGAGGAGGCGTCGGTGGGCGAGGGATGTGGTGGGAGCGCTTGCGTCGGTGTGTCTTGACGACTGGTATGCCGTCGGGCAGGGGAGGGGAGTTGGGAATATCTGCTGGGATGCCAGCACAGTAGGCCTCTAGCGTCTGGATAGGTATCCGTCGTGGTGATGTTGTTGAGCCATTGCTGGAAGATGTTGATTGCATGCGCTCATGGGTGTGTTTGCGAGCCCTTTTGGGCGAGCATGCTTCTGGGGGCGGGCATGACAACTGGACGTGGTGGTCGAGGGAAGGTGGGAAATGCGACATGGAGCCAGCTCCTGTCGTCACTTCTGCGGCCTCACGGGCACAGCCCATGTTAGAGAAGGTGTTGTACGCATCGTCGTAGTACCAGGCCCGCATATCAGTCTGCTGTGAGTGAGCATCGAGCGACGTGTTCAAGATGTTCGGTTGTGACTCACCCTCGATGTAGATGTGGTTACAGACGGAGCACTTTTGGCACACCCTCTTGCGCTGCCGTCTTGTTTATCTGCACCTTCCTCAGATGCGGATGCGAGGATACGTCCCTTCTCCCCCACCAAGGCCTGCTGCTTATCATATGCACGCAGTGGAGATGTCGATGATGGCACTCGCCCGCGTTGAGGCACATCGGGCGACTTGTGTGCACTGTGGCTGGGAATTTTGATGCGATGTGAAGGATGTGTGCGCTGCTCATGTCGTCTTTGTGGTTCGTGCTCTGGGTCGTGCTCCTGCGCACGGACAGGCGATGCCATTGTCCATGCGTGTGCCTTTTTCGTCTGCCTCTTATTCTCTCGACTGGAATGGAGTACGAGTAGCAGACCCCGCGATTGTGGTGGCCGCTGGTCACCTGGCGCTCCTACGAACAGCACCCTCTGTCTGTCGACAGACAATACAACGCGCACAGCCAATGTGCACACAAAGGCGCACACGTCCTAGTATCAGCTATGCCTGCACAGGAAACACACCAATCGTGATTTCTTCGATGTTAAGATGGGTGTGAAGAACGTAGTCTACGTCGCTGTCTGTGCGTCGCGCCGTGCGAGGATGAGACTATGAGACTGTGGCGTCGAACCTTGGATGCCCAGCTCGGCGTGGGAGTGCACGTTTGCCAAACAGCTCAACTAGCTCAGCTGTGCACGATGCTGTGGCACAGTGCGTGCGTGCGTCTGGGTGTCTCAGCCTTCCAGAGGCTGGCGAGGAGAAGGGCAGTCGGACGAACAGAACACAGGTCGCGGAAGCGTAGAACAAGTCGCCCAGCGCCTTGAATCGCTCACCCCGACGCGTCCTGAGTGCGAACAGAGTGTAATACTACAAAGCGAATGTGTAATGGTCAGCAGATGCTTGAATGCCCAACTCTCCAAGCCTCATCGTGCTCCAGGTGGACTCGTCTGCAGATTGCGCAGATTGCACCTTGCAGTAGCGTATTCTGCAGCCCGCTCGGTATGGAGCATTGTCGGGCGATCGATCACTGCAGAAGAAGCTAAGGGACACACTAAAATGCAGTCACGTCCTGCGTACCTGCGTACCTGGGTAAATCATGTTCTCCCTCGGCTGCCGCGAACTCTATCTGCGTGTTCCTGCGGACTTGGAACGTCGACATCTACATGCCCTCAAGGTCACAGCTGATGTGACGGACATGCGTGGAAGAGCGTGCTGCTCCTTGTGTTCTTCGTGTTGCTTGCTACCTGTTCTGACCGACTGACCCACTGACCCACTGACAACTGATTGCTCTGCGACTTCTCGAGACCAGTCGACATCCCACGACAGAGTGGCTTGAATGGCTTGTGGGGTAAGCGCGGTACACCGCGGAGGCGCACAGAGGCGCCATTCAGAGACAGACACCCATGAGCATCCTTCCACTGATTGAAGGAGCAGGGAAAGTTGCACCGAAGAATACGGCCTTCAGTGCCACTCGTCACACTCGACAACCTGCATGTAAGCATCTGAAAGTCACCACGGCCCATCGACTGTGACGTCGACGTCGCGGTCAGCAGTCGGCAGTTGAAAGTAACGCGGTCTAGAACGCATTTCTGAAAGGTTTCGACTGCACCTTACTGTTCAGAACGTACAACTCAGAAATGCGAGCAGGCATTGTGTGACATGCCTCTGCAGAGGTCAGCCGATACTGATTCTGGGCAGCGTGACGTGATATGGAGACTTCGGACGACCCAACATGCCCCTCACCCTAGTCGATGCCGGCAGTGACAATGAAAAGCGCCGTCATGCCGAGCCGTTACATGACTACTAGCTACGGGTCACTGCCGGCATTGCCACGAAACGTGATGCCACCAGTGTCGCCGGTAACTGCATGAACAACCTTGTACAATTGTACATCGGGCGTTACATGGTGTTTTGGTACTGCCCGAAAGCTTACACGGCATGCAGATTGGCAGACTGAAGAGAACTTGAGCACTAAGCTTAGGCAATCCTAGGGCTATCATGGTGCGGTCTGAGGGTCCAACAAGAGGCCCATGCTGTCCATGCTGCGCGTTGCACATCGCACTACGTACTACAGATACCCATGTGTCCACTGCTCCAGGCGTTTCAAACTCGAACTTTTCCAGGGCTCCGTGACAGCGGGACTGCTAAGCTGCTACCCATGTCTTGCGGCGGGTGAAAAGCCATGGCGAGCTGTGAAAGTGTGTCTCTACCACTGTCGAGGGTGGTGCTTGCTTCCACAGCAGGCAGAGTGCTACCATTGTCTACGGAGTGGTACCGCTGTTATGCGTGGTTTTCCATTATATGGAGATCGACAGATTCACTACCATATAGGAGAATTCGGACGATCCCAATAATGCTGCAGGACTCGCCAGGTACGACGGGGAGTTAACTAGAGCGTCGTACTCATTAACACAGTTCGAGGCACGTAACTCGTGCTAGTCTGGGCTCGCTGCTACTGGACTAACCTTGCCAGAGGGACATCAGCCAGTTACGAATCTTTGTACCCATCGACTCATCTGCCACATGTCCTCAGACGTTTTCCAGTCAGCGGGATTGAGACATCAGCACTTCCTCAAGAATCATGTATGAAAGGAGTTGCCTGCACGTACAACATACATCTCTATCTTGCTGCCCATGCCATGCCATGCCCATATCTACATGACAGCCCCTGCAAAGCCCATCTCTACCCTGCTGCTCCTTCCGTACCGCTTTCCATGCCCAGATCTTCACTGCTGCCAGCTATGCTCCAGATCCCCGCTCAGTGCTGCTTCGCCCCACCACGGCCCCACTTCTCCTCCAAGAACGCCAGCATCCACTCGTACAGCTCGCGGTTGGCACCCCGCGTAACAATGGAGTGGTCGCTGTCCGTGAACGCCCTCATGCGCCAGCCGCGCACTTTCGACTGCGTGAGCTTGTCCGTCAAGCTCGCCATGTTGAGGAAGTGCACGTTGTCGTCGCCTGTCCCGTGCGCAAGCAACAGGTCCACATCCGCATACGCAGTGACGTTGTTGACTGCGCTGCGCTTGTACCCTTCCGGGTTGGCCTCCGGCGTGTTCATGTACCGCTCAGTGTACACTGCGTCGTAGAAGTGCCAGTCGGTAACAGGTGCGACTGCCATGCCCAGAGTAAACAGGTCAGAGTGCGCCTCGAGCGTCTTGAGGGTCATGTACCCCCCGTAGCTCCAGCCCCAGATACCGACACGGTTCCGGTCGACATACTTGCGCTTGACGAGCTCACGGGCGAATGCGGCCTGGTCCTCAACCTCCCAGTGGCCCAGGTCGTCCCGGATGGGGTTCCGCAGCGACCGGCCCTTGAAGCCTGTTCCGCGCCCGTCGATGCGTGCAATGATGTACTTTTGCTCCGTGGCGAGGAATGAGTGGAAGTCGCGCTTGAACCTGTTGTCCACCATCTGCGAGTATGGCCCGCCGTACACCTGGATGAGGACGGGATACTTCTTCCTGCCTGACATGTCAATGTTGGGCGGGTAAATCTCGATGATGTTGAGCTCGTTCCCGTCGACCTCGAGAGTCGAGCGGGTCTCGAGAGGGCGGTTGAAGGTGCTCAGTGTCTCGTTAAGGGCCGCGTTGTCCTCGAGGAGGACGTCGAGGCCATTCTCGCCAGTCTGGACAACCCGCTGCCACGGGACGTTGGGGCCCTCATATGCGAGGCTGTAGTAACCTGCCTGGGGCGAGAAGGAGGCAGTATGGTAGCCGGGCTGTGACGTGTCGGTGAGAGGGTGGACCTGGGGCCTGAAGTCGGCTATTGTGTTGATGTCGGGAAGCACAACAGCATACAGGTGGCGATCGATCGAGGGGTTTGCAGCCAAAAAGTAGACAATGCCCGCATCGTGATCGACACCAGCGATCTTCGTCACCTCCCACTCGCCCGAGGTGAGCCAGATGGGCGTAGACGAGTTCACTGGCGAGAAGAAGGCAATGTGGTCGTAGCCGTCCTGGGGCACAATGTCTACGTAGCCAGCCAGGCCACCGGAGGGCGCCTTGATGGCGATGGTGTTCTGGCCGTGGTCGATCCACCCATCGTCTCCCTCCTCGCCATCCTTGCCGAGCTTGCGCACTACCTGGCCCTGATCACTGCCGTTCTCGAAGAGGATGACCTTGCCTTCCCGGGCTGGGCGATCGATCTCCTTGACGATCAGAGCGTCGTCGCCGACCCATGCGACCTCGACGATGATGCGGTTGTTGTCAGGTAGCTCGTCTGGCCAGTGGAGCACCTTCTTGGATGACTCGACAGGTGCCCGCTCGCTCACGGCAGCATTGGCGAGGTGGCTGTTGAACGAGAACGTGTGAACCTCGACCAGGGGAAGGGGTGTTCCTGGTTTGGGGTAGCGCATGACCACGTCTTTCGGGTATGGGTTAACATTGAACGCGTCCTGTGTTGGGTTGTAGATCTGCAGGTTGTACTCCAGCACCTCTGTCTCATTCAGGCGCAGATATGCGATGTTGTGCCCGTTCGGGCTCCAGTACATCGTGTACTCGACCTGGACGACCTCCTCCTCATATACCCAGTCGGGAACACCGTTGAACACGACGTCGCTGCCATCATCAGTGACGCGGATCGCTTTCGCCTTCCCAGCGTCCAGCTCAGTGTCCGGGATGACATAGAGGTCGTTGCTAGCGACATATGCGATCGAGTGCGAAACCGGTGCCCACTCGACGTACGCGACAGTCGGGGGGTCAGATGGCGGGTGCAGGGCGAAGGTCGTGTTGTCAGACAGCCGGTGGATGAAGTAGTTGGCGTGCGATGAGTGGCGCCACTGCTTCTCCTGGTTGGCGCTGAATAGGACATACTTCATGTCCGAGGACAGCTTCCACGAGCCCCAGCGCAGTCGCTCACCCGTACGGGGGTCCTTGACATCCTCGGCGACAACGAGCGTTTGAGTCTTATTCGGCTCAGCCACAGTCGCGAGGACGATGTTGCCCTTGCCGTCAATTTGGGAGTATGTTCCGTCCTCAGCTGGGTGTCAATACGCCTCTAACGCCCACGACCTACCCTCCTTCACCCACGAGTGCTGAACCCAGTGGGGAGCGAAGGTGCCGTTGAACACATGGTCCAGCGTGATGTGCTTATTGCCGCTCTTCACTGCGTACGTCGGGGCAGAGTACCACGTCCCGGCTAGTATACCGATGGCTGACGCGCCAGCAACGATCAGCACCAGGATGGCCAGTATGCGTCTTGACGAGCGTGCGGGTCGCAACTGGGGTCAGAGAAAGATCAGCACACCATCACGCACCCTCCGCGATTCCATCACATAGCCCGCGGCCTCATCGTCCTCCGCGTCGCTCACATCGTCGCGAAAGTGGTCTGTCTTCTCGGAGAACGGGTCCTGGTCCAGCGCGTCGCGATAGACGATATCTGATGCGCTCGCATCGGACACCCGGGACTCGTGCGACAGCCGCGGTGGGTACTGATATGTCGGCGCGTCAGCCGCATCCGGCACGGCCTGGTACTGCGCTGACATCTGGGCGAGTGGGTGGAAGCAGGAGGCGCGCGCGATAGAGTACCTGGAAGTCACCGATGCCGCTGATACGCGGTCAAGGGTCGGCGGGGTACATAGCGGTTCTCCAAGCACGATCAACATCCAACATCCGAGGTGCTTTGTCCGAGTGGTTAAGGAGAATGATTAGAATTAATTCATTCAGTTATCATTTGGGTTCGCCCGCGTGGGTTCAAATCCCACAGGCACCTATCTTTTTGCTTTGTCTGGCTCATCGACCTGTGCTTTTAACACAGGTTGTCAGCCAACTCCCCTTCTGTTGTCTTTTGCCTGGCTGGTCGGCTAAGCCTGACGCGTCAGGAGTGGTGCAGAAGCTTTTACCGCTGGCCCAATGACTGGCTTGCGGCTGGCTGAGTTGTGGTAAACTGAGCCGAGGCGATAAAGTGTTGCGCCAGTTGTGTAGAAGACATCCTGCCCTTTGTCGTGCTGTGAGGTTTTGGCAGAGTAACAAGGGCGTCTGCTAGATCTGCATACAAAACCCCCTTGTTTGCTCAGATTCAAGGACGCTGTGTGCAAGCAGACAGCCACGGCGCGCGTCAAGATATTACTTTCATTTGGTGGCTCGTAATTCACGAGAAACTACCTATAAATTGGCTCAGTATATCATACAACGTTGAGCCCATGCAGGACAGCTCCGCGTCTCGATGAGCAGGCTTCCTTCTCGATGAGCGGTATGCTTGGAGGACAGCGAACTATAGTTGAAAGAATATGATGGGCGTCGCGTAGAGCCGACAAAGCACTTTTTCTGATGTCAATCAACTCGTACAATATAGCCTGTATTCCTACGCTGCAACACCTCAGCGACGAATTTGTGCTGAATGATACTGTGTGGGTACTTTCCAGGTTTGCCAGAAACTCGATCACTCGCCAGTTTGTGAGCTGTTGACTAGCGAGCCCGTGTGCATCGCCGTCATGAACCACCACCATGGACATCCGCCATTGACGATGTCGGGAAGCAATGAGCGATGGATGAGCTGCTCCTCAGCTTACGGCGTCGAAACTCAGCTGGGCTGATTAGAGGCGTGAGTTGAGGAAGCTGTTTGCCGCCAGCAGCAGCGTGATTGAAGGTTGGCTGTCAAGCGGGCACGCCACAAGAGATCCAGCTTTGCTCTGTAGGAACCACGTTATAGCCCAGCTGCACACACTGCAAACATCAAGTTCAACAGGTGCTTTGTCCGAGTGGTTAAGGAGAATGATTAGAATTCATCATTCAGTTATCATTTGGGTTCGCCCGCGTGGGTTCAAATCCCACAGGCACCTACCTTTTTGCGTCAATCCTCTTTTTGCTGCTCCCCCAAGGTGTAACGGCCGTTGTGTTATGATGCATGCTTGTTACAGACTGGCAGGTCTCATTTCGAGCTGAGTCTATATCCTACTATGGCTTTAGCTCACACGAGCTTGAGTGCTGTCGTTAATACGCCTGATATGTATGGTAATTCAACAGGTCAGTACGCGTACAAGCATACCTCCACTTCAGACCCCCGCAGGAACATCCGGACGATCCTGCGACAGGCGACGTACTTGATTCAGATACCATCTTCATCTTTCACACTGCGCGCCGATACCCAAACCTTGCGCGGCAGACATGATCAAGTTTATTCTTGTGCAGGTGAGGACTGTCAGCAGTGGCCTGGACTGCATGTGCAGCGACGCGTCTATTCGCCCGCGACCGACCTACCTCTGAGTTATGCTGACATCAGAATCGACAAGGCAAGACGCGACTCTCGAAATGGTACGCCCCATACGACGATGACGAGAAGGTGAGTGGAATCGTAGGACTGCGGCATTGATTTCGGACAGGCCAACAGTATGTCGAATGCTGACTGCAGGTCCGGCTGCGCGGAGAAGTACACCGGCTCATTGCACCGCGCGATCAGAAGTACCAGTCCAACTTCGTCGAGGTGAGGCCGTATCGACTGACCTTGCTAACCCCAGTTCCGGGATGACAAGATCGTCTACCGCCGCTACGCTGGTCTGTTTTTCTGCGTCTGCGTCGACTCGAACGACAACGAGCTGGCGTACCTCGAGGCAATTCACCTCTTCGTCGAGGTGCTCGACGCATTCTTCCAGAATGTGTGTGAGCTGGACCTGGTGTTCTCGTTCTACAAGGTGGGTAAGACGGCAATAGGGACTGTCTTCCTGTCATGCCATAACATGGAAAAAGCCTATTGGAGTTGCAAGCGACGACTCGAGATTCAAGCTCATGCTCGTGAGCGACGCTGACAGCAGGTCTACACGATCCTCGACGAGGTCTTCCTGGCCGGTGAGATCGAGGAGACAAGTAAGCAAGTAATCCTGGATCGACTGGACTACCTCGAGAAGCTAGAGTAGGGCTCTGTATACTATGTGATGAATGTTGTACTAGTGCATGAGATGTGTCACACTCGTCCGTCCCGAAACCCCACTCCACTGGCGATAGACGATCACCATTGCTCCCCTGATCACATCTTCCTATCCTTCTTCTTTTCTTCAAGCTACTGTTAGCTCCAGTTCCGACGACACTGCCTCACCCATCGCCGCTTGCACTCTCGATACGCCTTGAAGTACTCGTAACACTCGCCGCGGTTGTAGCGCGTCTGCTCGAGGCACTGCAGCGATGCCTTGGACGCACGGGCACACGGGTCAGAGAACTGGGATTAGCAAGTGTTCGGGTCTATCATCATGTCATGGCTGGTATGTCTGGCTACTCTTTCGTATCCCTGTGGAGAGTCATCGCAGCATGCTTGAGCAGATGAGAAGTTCCACGCGTATGCGCTCGTATGGCCCCCCTCACTGTCACAAGTCGCCAGCCGCACTGCTTATGTTCGCTTCACCACGTTCCGCCCTCCGCCTCCTGCCGACGATCTCGCTGCACCTCACTCGTCGTCTGCTCAGCTACTCAGCTGCTCACCTTGCTCACGCCCTTGTGGTCCTGGTGTACCGCAAACGCCTCCCTGTAGTTGTCAGGCTCGTACAGGTCCTCCGCAGGCGGGAGGGGCTTGAACTCCTCCGGCACGGGCAGCTTTGACGGCGGGACTGGTTTTGCTGCCATATCGTGTGAGTAGAGGTCAATCGAAGATGCGGTTGTCACGACGATCGCCGGACGTCGACGGAGAAAGTGATCCGCGCACATGACTTTCAGATGTTGCCACCCAAGCCGGATATAGCGGGGCCCACGGCAATCGACGTCGCACTATGTCGTAGTAGTTTGGGACAGTCACTGCATGCCTCTTGTCATCACTCAATCAGCCCAACGTCGCAGAAGGCAGCATGGGGATCTTCGACTCGGGGGTCATCGCGACCCTTGCGTCGGTCGGCATGGCCGTTGGGTTGGTGGAGATGCGACTCGGCTGACGACAGGCCGCCGCTAGTGTATGTCGACCAAGTGGGTGTTGTTTACAAGGGGTGACTGACATGCTAAGGCGATTAGCATCATTAGGAAGCGGTGTGTAGAAGGAGGGGGCTGAACTGACAGCAGCGACTCATCAGGCTTCTCACATGGTAGTACTGATGCACGACAGAGCTGATAGCAGATGTATGCGGCGTGATCATGATCGCGAACATCATCCGTGTGTTCTTCTGGCTCGGGGAGCGTTTTGAGACCCGTGAGTGTAGAGTCGCAAGTCTGGTCGACAGGAATGTCAGAGCCATGGTGTAGGGAGCTCGGCTGACAGCAGCACTACTCGTCCAGTCCATCTTACTCATCATATCGCAGCTCATCCTGCTCTGGATCTGCCTGTACTACGCACCGCCACGGCAGCACGATGTCGTCATCGGAGACGAGGAGGAGGGCGACTCAGCAAGGGCAGTGGACGAGACGAAGCCACGGCGCAGGCCGTTTGACTTTTGGCAGTGGGAGAGGCTAGGGACGTATCTCGAGTTCCTGGCTGGGTTGATCATCGTCCTGGCTATCCTGCAGCCGCTGCTGGGAAGGTTCTCATGGTGAGCTCCTGCTGTGCTTGCTCACTGACTGCAGGTACATCAACACGTAAGGTAGATGCGAGACATTACTGACACGAAGACTGGGTTTCATCGCTCTCTTCATTGGTGAGCACCTCTACGGATCAGGCTGTGACCAGGCTGACCGCAGAATCCACCCTCCCCGTCCCCCAGTTCCTCTCCAACTGGCGCCGCAAGTCGTGCTACGGCTTCCGCAGCTCCACGCTCGCGGGCTGGCTGTTTGGCGATACGTTCAAGTGTGTTTCCGGTTGAACGGTTGTCGTAGCTGACGGATAGGACGGTGTACTACTTCCTCAGGCATAACCCGCTGCAGTTCAAGGTCACTGGCCTGATGACCGTGTGCTGGGATATCGGTGAGCACGGCGTCGTCAGCGGCACTGACCCCAGGTGTTCTGATTCAGAGGATCGTGTACGGTGCTGAGCCGCCTCACAAGCTTGTGCCTCATGAGGAGGAGCCGGAGGAGCAATGACAGTAAATGTATTGCCATTGCAAGATCGCAACGACTCTGTACCAGCTTGACCAGAGACCTGAGTACAGTAACTTTTACCATACTGACCGCCATGGATCGTCGGGCTCGTAGCAGAGAAGCGATGGACCCGTGTACGAAGTATCTGCCAGAGAGGCAAAATGGCGACCTCCCAGTGACCACTTCCTCAGGACTCTCACGACCTCGTCAGGTCCTAACGAGATGACTATCAAACGACAGCATGTCCACAAGCCCAACAAGCATGACCTCCTACTCAGAAACCAGCAGCAGAGCAATGCGACTGCAGAACAGCATCTCAATTGCTTCCCGCCGCATTGGCGACAGTGCCCCTCACACCTCCTTGTGCTAGTTTATTGCATGCAGTCGTCTAGATCAGTTTGTTTCGGTGGCCTAGGTGGCCTTGACCTCGACCTCGATCGAGTCCCACTTGGCGCGCTCCTGGTCCTCGGCGTGGACCTGCTCGATGTACGGGGTGAGGTAGCGGGTGTCGTCCTCGGGCTTGACCCACTCCTCCTTGGGAAGCGTGCGGCGCATCAGGTCCTGCTGGAACGCCACGCGGAAGCGGTACACGCGGTCGTAGCCCTCGCGCTTGGGCAGGCGGTTGAGGGCCTGTGGGTTAGCAGTGGTCGAGCGAGTGGATGTGGTGTTGGTGAGAGTGAGGACAGGAGTTGTGAGTGTCGACTTTGCGGAACGACAACTACACGTCCGAGTGCAATAATGCACTGTCCTTTGCGTGGCACTGCTCAGCACTCGCAGTGCCATACAGAGCAAGTGCTGTAGCTCCTCCCCTACTGCTACCACCTCTAGACATTGTCTCCCCTGCCGATTTCTTCACGCCCTCCTACTCCACACGCAGCCCCCGTCTTCCAGCCCTCTATCCTATCCCTCTTCCTCCCTCATTCACCCCTTTCCTCTCCCTTTCCCCTGCCCCTCGCTCCATGATCTCATTCCACCCGACACCCACCTTCTCGACGTCGGTGCGCTCCTCGGTGATCAGGTCATCGTACTTGAGGCCGACCTTGCGGTATCCAGCTGCCCGGGCGTACGCGTTCGCGAGGGGCTTGAGCGAGTTGTAGAAGCTTCCCGAGAAGTTCTTGATGTGCGATGCGAGGCTGTAAGTGTAATGGGGGGGTAAGGGTTAGCGTCGTAGGAGGGAGATCGACAGGAGGATCGACATAGGACAAGTAAGGTCGAGATGGATGTCGAGTGTCGCCATTGAGAACGCAGCGTCAGCACACATGCATGACCCCAGCCTCGGGCCGCGCGCGCGCGCTCGGTACGCTCGCACGCCCGGCTAGCACTCACGAGATGCCCAGAGGGCCGCCGACGAGAACCATGGTTGCGATAGAGTGGTGTCTGGTGTCTGGTCTGGTGGATCGATCTGTCGTAGCTCTCACTCGACTGCCTGCGAAGTGGCTCCGAGGTGCTCCTGCGTCGGCGGAGGCTGTCGGAGCTGTAACTGCAGCACGGTCAGTGGTCGCGGCGATTCGGGAATTGGCGCGGTGGCATTTAGAGGGGGATGTGACTAACGTGACTACTTGGTCTGGGCACTGTGGAATCTCTGTCGCTGAAGGTTCGTGCGATGCATACACAATCTTGACAGCAGGTGCATGCTTCAGTGCATGCGAGAATGTGTAGCTGCGTGAATATTGAGGACGTATAGCCTACAACAAAGTATGCGATGTGTGTTTTCTGCCCCAGTGTCCTCAATTGTTGACAGTGGCACCCGGTACGCCGTGGCACCAGTGCCGTTATAACGTATGGCAGGATGCTCTTCATCTCGCTTCCCCTCACCATAGCTGCAACTGAGATCAGCACTGAGACAAGGTGTAAAATCCATACTGAGCAGTCAGTGGAAGGAGTTCATTAATGGAAGGAGCTGTGTTTCCAGTACTCGGAGCACCAATACATGTGATTTAGCCGCACACTGAGCGTCGTACCTAGCTGATGGCATGACCTCTCTCTGGACCTGGAACTCAGGCTCGCAGAACAGTAACCATGTGTCCTCTGCAAGCCGTCAGAACTCCAGATCATGGCTACATGTCTTATGCCAGCTGCTTTGAGACTAGTTCTCTTCGATACGAGTAGTGACATGGAGGACGCTATACAGAGAAAAAGCCATAGGTGAAAGGAGGAAGGTGCATACCTCAGCATATGTCAGACGACTATGGGCACTCGGATCGCAATCTTCGTATGCAATCTTCAACATTCTTGATCACACTGACACGTTAGACGCATTATCATCCAGACTGATGCGTCAGCCGGGCGTGGAGGCAGTGGTATACTGTATATCACTGTATATCATGTCAACGTTCCCAGGTGGCAGCAGGTCTCATTGTAGGATAATCGCCAAAGGGTGCTTGCCAATAGGATCAGGAGATGCACTGAGAAGCCAAGATTCGGTAACTCGGTATCGCAGGTGACGACTTTGGATGTATAGCACACATTGCCACACGAGAAGCAATGCAGAGTTGGGCGTGCGTGCTCGGCGCGAGGAAGAATCCACGGAGCGAACTGAGAACGGTGTGATTTGCATTGGTGTAACATGAGAACAATGCGATCTGCAGCCAGTGCAGACTGCAAACAGTGCGACCTGTGAACGATGCTATAGGAACGATGCTCGACGAATGGTGCTCTGCGAACAATGCTCTGCGGACGATGCACGATGCCCTGCCATCAATGCTCTGCGAAAGATGCGCCTTGACGATGCTCTGCTTCCAATGCTCCGCGAACGATGCTCTGCAGGCAATTCTCTGCGAACGACGTTCTGCAAACAATAATCTGCGGACGATGCAATATGCGAACGGTGCGACATGCGAATCGTGACTTGCGAAGGTGCGACGTGCTACTGTATGTGGCAAGTGTGCTATACAGTACAACCTGCGACGGTGCATCTGCGAAAGGCGCCATATGGCGGTCCGACGTGCGAACGATGCCAACAGGCACATCCAGACGTGACTCTGCTGAGCACAAGTTACACCAACTTCGCATCCGAGCACTGCAAGCGGATGCTCAGACAAACTCAGCGGTGATATATATAAAGGCGTAGTCGACTTGCTCTCTTCAGTACAACCGACTTCTCGATCTCTCAAAGCTTCACCACAAACCCCTGCCCAACCCACCCCCCACCCAACCCACTCATACCACCACAATGACCGCCCAGCAGTCCCTCTCCGCCGCCCAGGTCTCCAAGCCCACCGACCAGCAGACTAAGCTCACCGAGCAGGAGCTCGGGCAGCAGCTCCAGCAGGAGGAGTGTTGCGCCAAGAGCCAGCCCCTGCAGGTCCAGCAGGGCCAGCAGGAGCAGATGAAGCAGCAGCGTGAGTAGCTAGCTTCCATATCCCTGCTGACCGATAGAGGAGTAGTGTGCCCCTGGGGTCAAGCCTAGCTGGTTCTAGCCTAGTCCAAGTTAACAGAAGAATGCAATCATGATTGTACCTCAGCACTACAGTAGTTGCAACCACTCCCTACGTATGTTCTGAGTCCTATCCAGCATCAGGACCTTGATCACAGAGGAGGATGAGTGTCAGTCAACCGGTCCAGCAGTATTTCAGTCAGAAATCGGCTTCTCAGCAGGTGGACAGACGTCAGTTGATCCACACATGACTGCTCTCGCAGCATGACACCTGCTCCTCTCCGTCCCCATACCTCCTGATGACCATAATGCATACAATGATGTCCTCCGCTTCTCTCCCCCCCCTCAGAACGGCAAGCTCGGCTTGTTCTTGGCCTTCTCCTCTGCAGTCGCCCTCTTCCAGTCCTCGATGCGCTTCGCCATCGACTCGAGACGCGCCTCGCGCTTCTTCTGCTTGGACTCGGCCTCGCGCTCCGCCTTGTGGAGCTTGAACATGCGCCTGCGGGACGAGTAGAGCGTCGACTCGGTCTTGGGCGGGTCGACCTTGCCTACCCACTCTACTACTGTGCCGTCAAGCCACTTGATGGGTGCGGGGTGGGTCTGGGGGTTGAGGGTGGAGGGCGGGAGGACGTGGGAGGGGTACATTGAGAGGAGTTGTTTCTGCCTGCGTCGGGAGATTGCTGCGTCGACCCACTTTGTGCGGTCGTTACTGCTATTAGCATAGGCTCAGGTACAAGTACAGGAAGAGATGCAGAGCGAGATCTGGGAAGCAGGCATAAGAATAAACCAGTAGAGACATTTCCGATTTACTCAGGTCCCTCCCTTCTGTACCACAGGTGGTTGCAGATGCAGATCATTCCCACATGTACACCAGACCAGCACAGTGCAGCCTCCTGCAGGTTCATCTAGAGTGTAGCAACAGGCTGCCGTCCCCCTGCAACGCAAATCGCCTCGTCCTACTCCTAATGCAGATAAACTTGTCATCGAGCCCTCGCGGGCTCGGATCGGGGCTCGACGTCGCACTCACTCCACCGGCACAAACGCCTCGACAAACGGATTCGGTATCCTCGCGACTCCCCCCGTGCTCCCTGTCCTGTCGAGATGGCGCTTGATGATGCGGAAGAGTGTCGGCGGGAGGGACGCGGGGTGGATATATGCGTCTGCTGGGAGTTGGGATGTGGTCGTGCTCGTGCTCGTGCTCGTTGTGAGCTCTGCCGCGACGCGAGCCGAGGAGCCAAAGAGGCGGCGAGTGAAGTTCATCGTGACAAATCTTCCCTTGTGGTCGCTGCTCGATTCCTACTCCGCTCTGTTGCAGCAACTACTTGTCGCTGTCCGCCCGATGCTATGCTCGTCGTCGCCTCGTCGTGCTATCTCGTGGTCTCGGTCCGAAATGAATGTTGGACAACTAGTGGAGGTCGGCTCTCCTCCCAACTTTCGAACCGCCACAAACCGACCCCTCCGGAAATATAAACCCACCCCCATTTCGCCGTAGAATGGGCCCGCCGATTGGCCAGCTGCACGCACCATACACGGAACTTCACGGGGCATTCGCCCGCTGTATTCCTCCCCCCCCCCCTTTGCGCTGTCCTGCCAGCGTACACCGCTCGCTCTCGCACCTCGGAGCACTCGTCCACACTCTGTCCATCTCTCCTCTTCATCTCCTCACCTCTCTCCCCTCTCCTCCCCCTCTCGTCAACTCTTCATCCTCCCAAAAGACTAGGCGACATGACCCTCGTCTCGCGTTCTGCTATGCGCCTCTCGCGCCGCGGCGGCCAGACCCTCCGCAACGCAAAGGCCAATGCTGCTTTCTTCACCACCGCGGCCAGGGCTGCTGCTGCCATGCCTTCGGTGCAGGCGCCTGTCCGCCCCTCGGTCGTTGCCAAGCCTGGTGAGTGGCAGGTTAGGACGGGGCACTTGCGCGATGGGAGGGTCCTTCAGTGGGCAAGGGGGAGCATGGAGTGCAGACTGCTCGATGCTGGAGGACCTGCGCGGAGCGTTCCGGAGTATTGAAAGAAACGTGTCGCTAACTCATCGCAGCTAAGGAGGCTCGCACCTACGCGTCGGCTGCCCCTCTCCAGACCGGTACCATCAAGCAGATCATTGGTGCCGTCGTCGACGTTCACTTCGAGTCCGATGACCTCCCTGCTATCCTCAACGCCCTCGACGTCCAGTTCGCCGAGGGCCAGGCCAAGCCTGAGGGTGGCCGTCTCGTCCTCGAGGTCGCCCAGCACCTCGGTGAGAACACCGTCCGTACCATTGCTATGGACGGTACCGACGGTCTCGTCCGTGGCCAGAAGGTCGTCGACACTGGTGCTCCCATCACCATCCCTGTCGGCCCCCAGACTCTTGGGTGAGTAGTCATTGTCAGGCACCACGACCCACTTTTTTTTTTTCCCCGACACACCGTGACTGACTTTCTCTAGCCGCATCATGAACGTCATCGGCCAGCCCATCGACCAGCGTGGTGAGATCAAGGGTGTCACCACCCGCCCCATCCACGCCGAGGCCCCCGGCTTCGTCGAGCAGTCGACCGAGGCTGAGATTCTCGAGACCGGTATCAAGGTCGTCGACCTCCTCGCCCCCTACGCCCGTGGTGGAAAGATTGGTCTCTTCGGCGGTGCCGGTGTCGGCAAGACTGTCCTGATTCAGGAGCTCATCAACAACATTGCCAAGGCCCACGGTGGTTACTCGGTCTTCACCGGTGTCGGTGAGCGTACCCGTGAGGGTAACGACCTGTACCACGAGATGCGTGAGACTGGTGTCATCAACCTCGAGGGTGACTCCAAGGTCGCTCTCGTCTTCGGCCAGATGAACGAGCCCCCCGGAGCCCGTGCCCGTGTCGCCCTTACCGGCCTCACCATTGCCGAGTACTTCCGTGACGAGGAGGGACAGGATGTGCTGCTCTTCATTGACAACATTTTCCGTTTCACCCAGGCCGGTTCCGAGGTGTCTGCCCTTCTCGGTCGTATCCCCTCGGCTGTCGGTTACCAGCCCACCCTCGCCACCGACATGGGTGGTATGCAGGAGCGTATCACCACCACCAAGAAGGGTTCCATTACCTCGGTCCAGGCCGTCTACGTCCCCGCCGATGACCTGACTGACCCCGCCCCCGCCACTACCTTCGCACACTTGGACGCCACCACTGTCCTGTCGCGTTCCATTGCCGAGCTCGGTATCTACCCCGCCGTCGACCCCCTCGACTCCAAGTCGCGTATGCTCGACCCCCGTATCGTCGGTGAGCGCCACTACAACGTCGCCACCCGCACCCAGCAGATCCTCCAGGCCTACAAGTCGCTCCAGGACATTATTGCCATTCTCGGCATGGACGAGCTTTCCGAGGCCGACAAGCTGACCGTCGAGCGTGCCCGTAAGATCCAGCGTTTCATGTCCCAGCCCTTCGCCGTCGCCCAGGTCTTCACCGGCATGGAGGGCCGTCTCGTCCCCCTCAAGGACACCGTTGACGCTTTCGAGGAGATCCTCGAGGGCAAGCACGACAACCTCTCCGAGAACGCCTTCTACATGGTCGGTGGCATCGACGACGCCAAGGCCAAGTACGAGAAGGAGCTCCAGCAGCAGTCCAAGGAGTAAGGGATGCCGCATCTTTGTGAATGCCAAAGAGAGTGGCACATGAAATGCATTGTTGAACAGGCGGGTGTGGGCGGTGTCGCCGTCGTGATAGGTTGATATTTCACGCGCTACTTGATCATACTGACGCTTACACTGCCTCTTGACAAATATCACTGATCACTAATGTGGATGACACGCCGTCGAGGATTTGGGCGGAGAGCGATAACGTAGGTGATGCGTCTAACCTCCAAACCCTGCTCAATCCAACGCTTCTGACAGCTTCTGGTCGCTCACTTGTTTGGCAACAAATCTCCAGCACTTTATTGTTGCAAAGTTACCATGGACTGGCAGTGCGTCCATTATGTGTCTCATACCGGACTCCCTCACCGTTATACTACAATACCTCACCGTCTCACGATTAAAGTCCTTCAAATCCTGCGTCAGTAGCATACTGCAACTCTGCTCAGCCTACAACCACCGGTCTATATTGGGATGTCAATGCATGAGTCATGCTCCCCATAGTGCTGTGCAGTGATACCGCTAGGGCAGGCGTTTCAGTGTCGATCCGGAAGTCAAAGTCGCCAGACTGACACCCGTGCCTGTCAACAGATAACGATAGCACACACACACCTCGCACTAACCTCGATGTAACTCTCATTCACTCCATCAATCACACTTCCTATCATCTTCTGCATTACCTTCGCCCCAGACAGACAGCGAACAATGTCTACTGCAGCTGACAGAAGACAGAACTCACGACAGCCCTTTGTTGCGTAGCGCCGATGATGGCGGCCTGTGCGTGGGTTCTGCTGACATTCACATATCCAGAACGAAGTCGTACGCGCGTACCGCGAGCAATTGCTAGCATGTTCAGCAATCTGTGTCTCTTGCTCGGTCTGCTTATACATGTGTGGACTGAAGGACCGTGGCGATGGATACGACTCTATTACTAGACCAGAATGCTGGGAGCTCATGTCAAGGCAGGCTGGCGACAGTGACTGGGTGCCCCTCCTTCAGCCGGAGAGAACGCATCGTCCAGATTCAGCAAGACTGAAACGACAATGTCCTTGTTTCTGGTTCGATCTGGTGCGCGCGCCGGAGCGCTTTGACACACAAGAATGGTGGCCAGGTGGCTTGTGATGGCTTAGGGAAGGCACCAATGTGTCTTCTTGCCACGCCGGTGCTCGCAACGACATTGCCAGACGAGGCAGCTACTCAAAAGCTTAGAATGAGCAGGGTAGGAGAGTTGTGACTCTTCTCTCACTGCTATCATGAGCTCTGAGCCGATCTCGACGGACGTGTATGCCACGCTCCCTGGAACGTTCCCAACCGACTTGCGTGATGTGTCGTCCCGGCCGGCACTCGAGCAGCAACGAGAGCTGACTAGCCCCAAACCCTCACCGAACTGTGTCCCGGACGCCCCAGAGAGTGTCGAGGACACGACTGCTGAGTGTGGCAGTCACAGTGCCGATGGCAGCAATGGAGACGAGATTTCGCAATTTCGGACCGCTGTTCCTGGTGAGCAAGAAAAGATTGCAGCAGACGACAAGGCACCCAAGACCCAAGCTGTAGACCCCGGACATAGCGCTCTCCAGGTTGACCTTTCGTACGTCTGCAGAGTCTGCCCTCTTGGGAAAATGGTGCGACTCACTCGCAGCGACCTGTTCGAAGACGCTTTGACCACCAACTCCCCAGAGCGATGGCAGGGAAATGTTGATCTTTTGCCTCCTCAACCAAAGCCACCACTTTGTTCTCTCGAATGGCCTCAAACGCCATGCACTGCATCGTCCAGCTGGATTGCAGAGAACAATCACAGCTACTCACATTGCATGGCGGTCTGTGCGGACGTCGAAAACGCCACAGGTCATGTTCCTTCGCTTTCCTCCCCCTCTTCAAAGTGGCGGCCCGAGCGCTTCGGCCATCAACAACAACGTTCGAGATGGGAGACACCGGACATTGCAGCTGTCCAACAACGAAGGCAGTCATGGCCTGGTACTCTCTCTGACATCGACTGCAAGTTGTCTTCTGCATACAACTGTGACCCGCTTGCCTACAGTCCACTCTGCTACATCGACGACGCTGGCGGTCGAATTGGTAACATGGCAATGGCTCAGATGGCTTATCAGGTGCCTGATGAGGGGCCCAACGACCTCAAAAGTCGCGAACAACGCGCTCGCTCATCTCTGTCATCGTTTCGTCGGTCGCTGTCTCTGAATGGGTCTGGTACTCGCAAGCGGGGCGTACGGACGTCGTTCATCCTACCCCCAACGGGGGGCTCGTCATCTGCACCGACGACACGTCCTGAATCAGTTCGCAGCGGGGAGATCTCGCCACCGCCAATTTTGCCATATACAAGTACAAGAGACTCGGGCGGCGACGACTCTGCCTACTTTCAATGGTTCGCGGCAGGTAAGATCACAGGCAAAGAAGACGAAGTACACTTGCACGAGTCTCTTCCACTCCCTGCTGCCTTTAGCTTTAGCCAATCTCCCCATGCGGATTCGGAGGTACGCCATACCTCGACGCACCAACGCCGTCCTGCGACTCAATATGACGGGTCGTATTGCGAGCTTCCGAGCGTCCCGGCGTCCCCCGGCACTGCAAGCCTGGATGTGGACACGAACGGGGACATCGAGAGGCTCGAGATGTGTGCGGACATCCGTCGTCCTCCTCGAGACGATCGACATCCATTACTACGCTTGCAGTCAAGTTGGCGTCTTGAAAGGCAAGATTGTGCGCCCCTTGGTGACAACCGTACGCCGGCGGATGTCCCAGAGGGGGTGCACGATGACGAAGTCAATAGCACATGGCCGCAGCAGCAAGAGAGCCGCGCCCCTTCGACATCTGGTGAGCCTACCTTGTCGACGATGGATATAGCAGGACACACTGCAAGTCAACAAGGTGACGATCGTTCGGCACAGGACACCAGGGACAGCTCGATCACCTCAAACGCATTCCTCGACAACATCGTCGTCGACACTTCTCCCACTCTTCCTGCGTGTTCTTCACTCCTGCCTGCCTTGCCATTGCCTTCCACCACTCAGGAATCAGATTACAAAGACAGAGGGGAGCAACTACAAGCCTTCCCGTTCTCGGCTGGTTCATCCCCGTCGTCAGGCGCAGCGACACCACAGAAGTCTCATCCGCTCACGCCTCTGGACGAATCTCCAGCCGAGATGCATTCCATGCGAAGTGAGGACATATGCGTGGACTCGACGGAGGGGCTCCAGTCTCTGACAGCTGGCAGTACCTTGCCTCTTCGCATTCGACGGTCATCGACCGGCTCCCCTTATCGCCCGCTGGATTCACACATCACAGAAACATCTCCTTGCAATGGCAAGCCGTTTACTGATGGGGCTCCTTCCAAGGTGGCCGTCTCAGAAGCATGTCAGCCTGCTACTGAACAACAACAGCACATCAACACACGCACACAGCATGACCCGGAGCTACTTGTTGACAACGACAGCAGACGACGAGATGGTAAGTGCCTGTCGACAGGTCCGTGCACCTGTCAAGGGCTTTTGTCCTCAGATGATTGTTTTGTCACCGTGCTGACAGCGCATGTACCCCTCGCACACACGCCTCGTTCCCCATTCCTCGTCGCGTGTTCCCCATCACCCGCATTGACCCCTTCATCGTTGTTCTCGGTTTCTGCTACAGCGCAAGCCTTGTCGCAAGATGGCTCTGAGAACGGTGGGCAGCCACCAAGCTCCCAGCATACTCTTGAAACTCCTTCTCGCGGACATACCGACCACGTAAGGTCGCCATCGCAGACTACGCTATCCTCAACCCCACCATCGTCGCCATTGCCGTCGCTGCCACCCTCGCGGCCCTTCTCCTTGGTTAGTCCGGTGTCGGGTAGCCGTCAACGTGACTGGCCCATCCGCTCATCTCAAGGCAGGGAGGAGCTGTACACCACCAATCGGTATCGGTCTCGATACTCACAGTCAACGCACGCATCGTTATCGAGCGACGGGTCCTGCCCCATAACCCCTCCATCGGCTCGCAATCTATCTGCGCGCAGCCCGTGGACTGTTGGGAAGCGAGACTCAGTGTCGGTTGTCCTGGAAGAAGAGTTCCTCAAGGAGCTAGTATATCAAGACCGCGAGCTGGAGGACCGCGCTGGCAGGTATCAGCACTTCCACCACAGTCAACATCTCCTGTCCCCTTCGCCAAGGTTTTATTCAGAAACCACCAGTAGAGGCCGGACGCACAAACTCGCCCTCAAATCTACGAGTCCTTCTCAGTCGTACTCTCACCCATTCGCCTACAGTCGCGATACGAGTCCCACGGACGACCTGAAGATGCTGGCTGCGTCCAAGACACAGACGTCACTCTACTCGCAACCCCTTTCCTCTTTTCATGGTAGCCTCAAATCTGGCTCCGACACCACTTCTGTACACCATGTTGCTGTACTTTCGGGAGAAGAGGACCTGGACGAGGTCATCTGTCCGGTGTGTTGCGAGAATCTGAGTGCACGTCTCCCAGGGGAGAAGATGCACGTCATTCCTGAGTGCGGACATGGCTTACATGAGGTGAGCTTAACGCTATCACTGGTCAAGAGATGATCTGACAGCTAGGAATGCTTTACCACTGTCTATGGCGCGGTTCCACCACCAGGCTCGAGGAGGAATATCGGTGTTTGTGGCGTTTGCCGCTTACCAATGCGAGTTTCGTCAAATGGCATGGAGAAAGTTACGCAGAAACGGAACAGCAAGTGATTTCTGTGACTTGATACTGACGACAGAGTTGACCGCACTAATGGGCGGTAGGGAAAGCGGACGATTGGATGGCAAGGTTGGGGGTGGTGACGCCGATGATCCGCTGGAATCTCCTCAGACAGCATTGAGCAGCGCTCGTTCAGCAGAACCACCGAGGGTCGTTGTTCCCAACATCAGCATTCGGTCTGAACAGTCTACAGTAAGGCGCGGCCAGCAGGCTAAGCAGAGCATCACCTGCATGGTGACTGTCGAGGTTCCACCAGCTATAGATACTTCGTTCTATCCAGCCCGAGCCCGCCCGGGATCTGGACAGACTCCTCCTCATTCGGCTCTCTCGTACTGCGAACCAGGCAGCGCCACGTCCTCTGACCAGGAGCTTGCCAGCCCTCTCAACAATGTGGTTGCCGATCTTCGCCGCCGCGTGGTTGACTTTAGGTCACAAGAATTGGACGTTCTGGGACAGATGGTGTTATTCGACGTCCTATCCGTCCGCAAAGGCTCCGACGTGGGCGAATTCCACTTGTATCTCTTCCAGGGGGCACTGATCTGCATCAGTGAGGAGCTTAAACCAGCAAGGGCTCTTCGCAACTTTTTCACAGGCCACGGCAACAAACAAGGCGGCCTCAAGAGTGGCAGCACGCGCTCCGTTCTCAAGGTGAAAGGCCTCATCCATCATCTTCATGTCCGCAACGTCGAGGACACCTCGATGGGGAGCGAGTACAGCATCGAGCTCACTGTGGACACGAACGACAAGGTTGACAAGTTCCAAATCTGCTTCAAAGATGTTAACAGTCACGAGCTGTGGAAGGCCACGATTCGGCGTTTGGTCGATGGAGCCAACAGCCCATCATCAGGAGGATTGTCATCACCACCTGGCTCCCGCTTTGACCGACACAGCAGTAATCGGCAATCTCTTTTGCTCAGCCCTCTGATCGACACTCCCGACTCTCCTCCACCCTCTTGTGGGGGCTCGTGCCCTGGTGATCTGGCTTACGAGGTGCCGATCGCGCGACACCACACGCCCATTGATCTGGTCATTGTAATCTCGACCCCATCCTCGACGCCTGGTTCGTCGGCAGCTCTACCTCTCAAGCTTCGTCTTATGCGCAGTTCGCTGCAATTTGTTCTGGCCTGCATGGGGCCGTGTGACCGCCTCTCCATTGTCGCCTCGGAGTCTGGACCAAAGGGCACCATGCGCAGGACGCCTTTACTCAACGCGACGCGCCACGATAGTCGGCTGAAGCTGGAGAACTTCATTGATGGCCTGGGACGAGGCCGCGTCGAGGACGATGAGTTCGCGGTGCCTGGCTTCTGCGAGGATGAGCAGGACGTGGTAGCTGCCATCAACGCAGGTCTGGATGTCGTGCTCGGTCGGAAGTCAAAGAACCCTATCACTGGCTTGCTTCTCATCAGCGACACCAACGATCGACCAGCTCGTGCACATCTACAGCTCGTGAACGCGCGTCTTGACGCCGCGAGGGTCCAAGTGCATGCCTTCGGATACGGAAAAGCTCATGACCCAAGCCCTCTATGGGGTGTGTCGAACCACACTCATGGCACCTACACCTTTGTGAAGGAGTGGTATCATTTACGTGACGCACTGGCGGGGGTCTTGGGCGGTCTTATGTCGATCGCACTCACCAATGTCAAGCTCCGCCTCACATGCCAGGATCCAAGCTTCCGCGTTGCCAAGGTGTCTGGAGCAACAGCAGTCGTCATCTCGAACAATGGGAAGGATGTGGATATCGACATCCCAACCCTGTGCCACAACGGCCGCCGCGAAATTCTGGTCGACATCGATGTTGTGGACCCAGACGCGCCTGCTTCTGCCCAGTCGCCGACCAGCTTCAGTTTAGAGCGGAGCAGTGACTACTCTGGGTCCATCCGAAGTGAAGACGGAAAGCAGATGAACAGCCCACTCTCTCGCACACCAGGCTTCAGTCCACAGATGGACGCGGGTCGAAGCCCGTCGCAAAAGAGCAACTCGAACACAGGCAGTAGTGTTCACCGTCTCAATAAGCAAGAAGGCGGCGATGTACAATCTCTAGGTGGATTCTCCTCTGACGAATGTCACGAAGAGCTGCCTGTTGTCGAGGTGGACTGCAACTTTCACGACCCCCTAGCTGGACGCTCGGCATCGCGACTTGCCCGCCCAGTTTTGTTGACTCTTCCGGTGCTACCTCAGAATGTCCCGGCACCCGTGTCAATGGGGGAGCCGAGTATAATTCAACGGCGCATGGAGCTCCTCACCAGCGACATGATCACGCGTGCTATGACGGCTGCAACGCGCAAGAACTACTCTGAAGCCACCCTTGCGCTTCGAGGAACAAAGCGTATCGTGGAGAAGATAGCTGACGATATGCGCAATGTCATCAATCAGAGCGGCGTTGAAGGCGGAGGCCGGTCCCGTCGAGAGACCGCGTTCCTCCAAGCCATCAACGGTCTCGTGGCCATCGTGCAAGACATCGACCTTGTACTCGACGGCTTGGAGGAGGTCAACTTGCCTACATTCGAGATCGACGGCAGGAATCATGCTGTACAGCAGGTATGCTTGCCTACAAGATGGTGCTGATGGCAGGCCAATATCCTCCGCATGCAGAGGAGTTGGACAGTGCGCACCACGACGGAGATGCGATATGCCACAGAAAGTGTGCGGGGTCTCATCCAGGCCAGTGCAGATCACGCCAGCCGCAGCTGAGTCTGTGTGTATACACCTGTGGTATGACAACGGGATTGACTGTCACGAGAGATTTTGTTTTTTGGGGTCAGGATTATAATGCAAAGTCATCGTGAATCTCGCGTTTCATATTGAATGGTACAACGTCAATCTGAGCGTAACAGCGCCGTGTTTTCGTCGGCATCGCCATTACCATTGGCGTTCGTCTTCTGCACCGGCTGGCCGAAGTCGTCGATGCCGAGCTTGGCCTGGCGCGACCTCCAGGCGATGCAAATGAACTGGTATCAGTGACTGCTAATATAGCGTCAAGTGGGCTCACCAACAGAGCTGCCTGCATCGCTCCTGTGACGGCGTAAGGCAGCCAGCTTGTCCAGTCTGTGTCGGAGCTGACCACAATGGAGATCACAAATAGAATACTTCCCGGCACCTGAATCGCCATAGTGCCCAGTGATAGTGCTCCTACAAGCTTTGAAGTGAAGGTGCGGTATATCTGCGGAGCGTACTGGCACACGGCCAGCAACGTCCCACTGATCCCACAAAACTGTGCCAGCTTCTTCAACGTATGGTGTGGCGGACGTGTGGTGGGCAGCTTGTTCAGGAGTACAAGTGCCACGGTGGCTAGCACGACGCTATGATCAGCCAACTATTCGGAAGAGCAACGCACAGATGGATGAGCACGAGCCACGCGACGATCCGTGCTTTGAGCCACTCGCGCCTGTTCTCCTCCAGCTTGGCGCGGTAGACCGGAGCCGACTGAGGAGATGGGCAGTCATGTCCCACTGCAGTACCTGGGTCTCGGGACACGGACCCATAGCCCTGTACCTCTAGGGGAGCCATGTGTGGCGTTTTGGGGAAGTAGACAAGGTAGAGGACAAGGCTGGAGTCAGCACGGATCATGCGACAAACGTACACAAGGGTGAATAGGAGCCATTGCAGGCCAACTTGGATGAACCGCAGAAGGGAGTCAAAGCATTGCAAGCCTGATACCACACGACAGCATTGGAACAATGGCCATTGCATGATGAGGAGGTTGATCATAGCTGAAGCTGAGGAGGTGGACCCGAGTAGCAGGAACCACTGTCGTTAGCGAGATCTAGCGGCTGGTCAATATGTGTCCACACCAATAGGCATCCGGGCTCACATGCACCCGAGCACTCTGCCCTCACTCAGCACCATATCGTGCACTCACTGGAGACAATCCCTCACTTGTCTTTGCTGTAATGATGCGGATGTACTGCTGTCAATGCCCATGTCCACCCACGAAACATACCTGTGGCAGGTAGCTGAATATCAACCCTGCACACAGTCCGAGGCTGAGCACCAGTGTCCACGGGTCGTGATTCTGGTGTCAGCAATCTCGCAGCCAGCGTCAAGCTCACGTTCGGACACTGCTCAAGCGACGGAGGTGGCTTCATGCTGCTCTGATGGTCCTCGACGATGAGGCAAGTGTGGGCGACACTACTAATGCAGCTTGATGAGCTCAACGCGTCGGTACCATGATGCCCGGAATGCGGGGCCCTTTGGGTGGCAACGGAAGCAGATGTGAGCGGCCTGGGAAGTGCCACAAGAGCGCCACGCGACGATGGCAAACTCCGGAGATATCTCCGGCCACCCAGGCCGTGTTCAACTTTGTCAAGCGCGAGTTGCAGTTCCTCTAGCTTCCACATCAAGACTCAAAATGGCCCCCAAGAAGGTTGCTCGTCCCCAGGAAGCCGCTGTGTCGCTCGGCCCCAACGTCGCCGAGGGCGAGAACGTCTTCGGCGTTGCTCACATCTTCGCCTCGTGAGTATGGACGAGCGCGGCGCCATGGAGGCAAAGCGCGAAGAGCGGAGGCGCGTGACCGAGGCGTAGCGGCAGTTGGAAAAGGAAGGGGGCGATGAGACTCCTGCATTTCAGCTGCTGGGAGCTTTGAGTCTTGCGTCTCTGCCTTTGATGCATCCGGAGGAACATTGCTGACACCTAGGTTCAACGACACCTTCGTCCACGTTACCGATCTCTCGGGCAAGGAGACCATCTCGCGTGTCACCGGTGGCATGAAGGTCAAGGCCGACCGTGACGAGTCCTCTCCCTACGCTGCTATGCTTGCCGCGCAGGACGTTGCCGCCAAGTGCAAGGAGATCGGCATCACCGCCCTCCACATTAAGCTCCGTGCTACTGGTGGTACCGGCACCAAGCAGCCCGGCCCCGGTGGACAGGCCGCTCTCCGTGCCCTTGCCCGTGCTGGCATGCGCATCGGCCGCATCGAGGACGTCACCCCCGTCCCCTCCGACTCGACCCGCCGCAAGGGTGGTCGCCGTGGTCGCCGTCTCTAAGCGCATTGTGTGTGCGCTTTGCGTATGGCTCTGGGCCGCCGCATCCCTTTCTTTGTAGGCTTGGGACGCGGTTATTGTCGCTAGACAGCACGCGCTATGCCAGTCCGTGGCTGTCCTCCTATGACATTCGTGGCTGCATGCTGATTTACTGACTGGAGTTCGCACTGATGTTAACGTGCTTCCTGTCGGCGTCTCTGCTGATCTTTTCACGGTGCCGTAATCCATTAACACGCTGGCGTGTCTGATGTCCTATCGTGTGTTTGCCTGTGTCGTGGATCGTCGAGGAGCGTATCTCTCCAGCGTCAAAGTTGGTGACTATATAGCACTTGTGCATCGAGCTGCTGCCCAGCTCTTGAGATAGCTGGCAGTGGAACTTATTCAACCCCCCTCCGTACCTGCCGATGCATCCACATAGACGCTCGTCATAGCAATGCACCAGCGCTCTCGTTCTGAGACTGCATCGACCACCATGTCGTCCGAATACGCTTTCCGCAAGATCGACATCGATGCTCTGGAGGAGGAGATACTCCTCCCGTCAGACCTGTATGACCCAGACCCGCGCGGACCAGACGGCGCGCTCGCCGATGCCCAACGGCGCAGCCAGGAGTGCCGGAACCGTATCAGCTCGTGAGTAACTTGGTTGACAGATCGGCATAGATTGCGAGCGGTCTTTCCATGGATGCTCATCTCTTCGATCTGCTGTGCTGTGGTTGTCGTGGCTGAGATGCAGCGCAACTGACAGCAGGGGCGACATCCCAGGCGCATTGGATACCATCCTGACCGACCCGCCATTCGGAGACGGTGTGGACCAGGCCAAGGTGAGTATGACAGTAGGCTCAAAGCCTAGTTAGAGCAAGGCTATGCTTCGCACATATGGGCCCGACCAATGTCTTTATGGGCTTGGCAGGCTTGAGCAGTACTGCGGACTCACCACATAAGAGCTGTCGCCAGGCTCGCCGAGCGATCATATATCGAGAAGACCATCGTGAAAGGTGCGCTGACATCAGGAATTGACCAATCAAGCCGTCGTCCTCATCCTCAACAGCACACGCGCAACAGACATCCCGAACGCGATCAAGAACCTGGACCAGGAGCAACAAGCACACCTCATGACCTACATCTACAAAGTTGGTTGGCGCGATCCGAACAGCCACTGACCACAGAACATGGCTGCGTTGGCAAAAGGCGCTGACATCTCCGGATCCGTTCTCCTTACCTGGCATGAGAAGGTGAGTGGCTATGATGGGACATTCGCTGACCCCCCAGCTGTCCGAGGTCGCGGGTGTTGGCTGCATTTCTCGCGTGATGACTGACCGCCGTACGCTCTAGATGCATAGTTGTAGTATTCTACGTGTTGTGAACGCGAAGCGGCTGACAGAGAAGATGTCGCAGTGCCATCTAGTCGTCTACGCCGTCGCACTACCCATAGACTCCACCCGTCCCTTGCCCTTCGACTCGTTCTCCACCAGATCTGTCACAGCACGGAAAGCCGACGGGTTGATCTTGACAATCTGAGCTGTCAGCTGCCTTTGCCTGGCCACTGTACTCACAGCCTCCCACTCGACATCCATGTCCTCCTCCTCAACCTCGTCGACCAGCTCCAGTACTTTCTCCTTGACCCTTTTCGCGTCCTTACTCGGCATTGTAATGCGCGCGCGCATCCGCACCCGCTGCACCGGCAGCACCGAGTCAGGCTGGGATAGTTGCCTAATGAGATCCAATGCCTGCGCCTTGGCCGTCTTGTCCGCTCTTGTGCTAAAGCCAATCTCACCCATCGCCTTCTCCACCATGCCGACAGTGTGTTTCCGTCCTGTTGCCGGATCCACAGTCATCTCAGCAACAGCAGTAGCGATCTCCCTTGACAGCGCAGCCAGCTGGTGACTCCGCTCCAAGTTGTTGACCTGGAGTTCTCCTTTCCTCAGAATCTAGCATCAGCAATGGCCCTGATACCCCCCCACCTCCTCGATGACCTTGTTCATGTCCTCATTCTTGAAGGCCTTGCTCCAGTCATCCTTCTTGGCCACCTGCCCCTTCGGCACATTGGTGAAGACCTGCTCGATCTGCAGGACCTCTGACAAGTCTGTCTCTCTGCATGTCAGTCGTCTCCAACCGCATACCACTCACACTCCGGTTCGGAACTCGTTGACTTTATTTTTGTAACACGCAATCTGCGCAATCAGACACTCGGTCACGACAACGGGGGGCACCACAGCTCCCCACCCACCTCGAAACGCTTTCCGCCCTTCTTGATGCGCACGATGGACACGTTGGTCAGCCTGCGCGCGTCAGCGTACCCCTCCCATCCCAGTAACCCACTTGATGTTCGTCCCCGGTTGCCTGATCATGGTGTCAACAGTCGAAATGCAACACCCAGACGTCACCGATTCTCGAACTTCATGAGAGCTGGTCGCGGACATACCCCCAACCTCCGCCGCGATTCCCATTTATCAATATCGGAGGATGGAGGCCGACCACAAAATGGAACACCTAGCCCAAGTTATCCACCACCGCTCGCTCTCCACCATTCTACCTGTTCGCCTCCTCCGCACCATGGCCACCCTCCCTCCCCTCGAGGCAGCGAAGCAGCTGGCGGCATTCGCTGCTGTGGACAAGCACATTGCCCCCGAGCACAAGGTAAATGCCGCACTCCTTGCCGCCACACTCTCGCTGACTGATAGTTCATCGGCATCGGCTCGGGCACGACGGTCCCCTACGTCGTTGAGCGCATTGTCCAGCAGGGTCCCGAGGCGAACAAGGGCCGTCTGTTCTTCCCCACTGGTGCGGTCTTGCACCCAAACCCCCACTCTGACCCCAGGCTTCCAGTCCAAGCAGCTGATCCTCAGCGCTGGCCTCGCGCTGGGCGATGTGGACACCGTGACCCGCCTGGACGTGTGCATTGACGGTGCTGACGAGTGGGTAGAGGACTCAATGGCAGTGTCTAACGCTACAGGGTGGACGCTCGCCTCAACTCGATCAAGGGCGGCGGCGCGTGCCAGCTCCGCGAGAAGGTCCTCGCCGTCATGTCCGACACGTGGGCCATCGTCGCGGACTACCGCAAGAACTCAGAGGTCTTGGGTACCAGTGTGCGTTGATGCTCGAGGCCTGTGGATGTGCTCTTCCCTTCTCTGACACCCAGTGGAAGCAGGGCATCCCCATCGAGGTTGTGCCCTTCGCCTACGTGCAGGTCATGGCCGCGCTCCTCACTATGGGCGGAACCCCGCTCCTCCGGATGGGAAAGGCCAAGGCCGGCCCAGTGGTGTCTGACAACGGCATGTTTATTGTCGACTGCACCTTCCCCGAGGCTGACATGCTGCGCCCGGTTGAGCTGTTGACTCAGATCAAGCTCATCGTTGGTGTTGTTGAGGTTGGACTCTTCTGCGGGCTCGCAAAAGCAGCCTACTTTGGCAACCAGGACGGCAGCGTCACCATCCGCGCTGCCGACGGCACGACCGAGAAGATCGACAGTGTTCCGGGCGTGCCTCCTATTGCATCATAGTGGGTTTGTGCAGCATTTGGGTTATTACATGGGTAATGAGCGGTGGTGCTGTGGCTATGGCTATAGATGCACTGGTGTCGCTGTACGAGTCAACAAGTCTCCCTGTCAGGACAGCCGAGATGTCCATATGCTGCTGTTCGCCAAAGCGTTGTGTCCAGCTTACGCGCCGTGTCCGACCCACGCGTCAAGTCTATCTGATACATATGTCTATTGCGCCGCTCTACGCCTACTGCGTCTTCTCCTTCGGCACCCAGCCCCAGCGCCGCACCAGACGGCCATGTATGGACCCAAAGTACACGGCCATGACCGTCGAAGTCATAATAATGACATTGTACGGCATCGAGAAGTCCGGCGTAGGCACGTCCAGCAACAGCTTCGGCCCATACACATGCCGCCGGGCTGACCGCCTGTGGTCGGCCGCACCAGGTTGCCCATCGTCGCCTCCCTCCTCGCCCACAATGTCCAACAACGTGAGCACACTTGCCGGTATCTCCCGCCCACGCTCCGCATCCGGCCTGTGGTCGGTGTACTTGAGCGTGAGCTTCGTGAAGGGTATCCTGAGCGTGACGGTCGTACGTGCCGGCAACGTGAGGTTGAAGTGCAGTGTCGTCGTACTCGGCGTCGGCGGACTCGACGGGTAGTACTGCATGCCATGAAGGAGGTCCCGCCGTGGCGTCTTGCCCACAGTCACCTCCATCTCGCTGATCCACCCCTTGACCCACCACGGCCATGTCTCAGAGTACACGACTGGGCGGTCTGCGCCCGCGTTGTTCGTGATGTCGATGACGAACGTCGCGTCGCCCGCATACCGGTCTGCCGCGACGCGAGAGATGGTGACTGGAGGCGGTGCGAAGGTGCGGGGGTACTTGAAGTTTCCCTCGCCAGCCCAGGAGAAGCGGATGTCCTCACCGGCCATAGGCGAGTGCTGCAGTTCCCACTCGTCGATGTCGCGCCATTTCCCGTCAATCCATGCACCTGTGCGATTTGGGCTGCCTCTGCCCTCAATCTCGAAGTTGGGGTCTTCCGGGCGGATGACACGGAGCACAGAGCTGCTCGCACCCGGGAAGGGGCGTGGCAACGCCTGCTTAAACAGGCTGTTAATGGAAAAGTGCCGCGGCCCTCCCCTGTTGGGCACGAGGTCGACCACACCCTCCCACCAGCCAGTCCATGTCCCCTGCTCCCCATCGCGGGGCATCACAACGTCGATCCCCTCCGTCTTGAAGCCCCAGGATAGCACCACCCCAGGTTTAGCAAGGAGCGCAGAGAGGCCTGACAGTCCCTTGCTAGGTAGGAGGGCGAGGAACGGCGTCAGGTTCTCCGTACACAGGTGCAGATGGGGAGTGGACACGAGGTAGTGCGTCAAATCTGGAGTCAGAGTTGAACTTCGATCACTCGACGTACAGTCTCCTCGCCGTGCAGGGGGGTACAGATCCCCATACGTCGTCACCACCTCGCCCATGTCGTCCGCGCCGATTCCGGCACAGAAGAGGCCCCCGAAGGCACTCGTGACTGCATCCCACGCGTCGGCGCTGTTCCCACTCCCGGCCTCGAGAAGCCACCCGCGCACCTCTGCGCCACCTCCGCCAGCCTCGTAGGCTAGTGGGCCTGACTCGCCTTGTCGGACAGCATGCCACTGCCCCGAGGTGAACGAGATTGTCAGCTCAGAGACATTGTTGTTCTCCAGTGGGAGCAGGAGGCTCGGCGGGGTGAGCGAGTGGTGGGATTGGGCTGGTGGGGTAAGCGTTGGATATGTACTGAGCGTACGTGTTCGCCCTGTGCCCTTGTGTAGAGAGAAGTAGTTCGTGAACTCGAACAGCACGCTCAGCTTGCCGTCTGGCAAGGGGTGCAGCGTCAGCGACTCGTGGAATGTGTCCGGGGGGGTCGCGAGGGCTGTGGCCGCAACCAGTGCTGCTGCGAGCACGCCGAGGTGATGCGGCGGCCGCATTGCAAGTCGAGCAGAGCGATCGATGTCGAGAACAGGGGATAGATGATGCCAAGTATGCTGAGTTACATTACCGACACGAAACGCGTTGCATAATCCATGGTGGTGCCTGAAAGGAAATATCATGCTAGCGATATCCATGCTGCATGCCGATCCGATCTTAGGTGCGGCTCGTTCTCGACGCTCTTCTTCTCTATGCTGCATGAAATATGCATCCCCTACACCCATACTCTACATGCTCGTACAAGTCTACACACCATACTGCTCTCGCAATGCGGTCTTCCTCCTCTCCAGCAGAATCTGACCCAGCGCCTCCGGGTCTGGCTGGACTGGCGGGTTCAACATCCCAGCATCGAAGATGCCCCCAAACGCAGATGCAAACGCCGTCTGCACTGCCTGCGCTGCAACTTCTGGTCCTCCCGGCCCTCCCGGCGGTGGTGGTGGGGGTGCCTCTGCCTTGCCTCCCTTCTTATCCTTCTTGCCGCCCTTCTTGTCCTTCTTTGCGCTCTTGCCCTCGTCCTTTCCCTCTGCTCCATCCTCAGGCTCCGGGCTCTTCCTCTTGCTGCTCGAGTCGGCTCCTGCTTCCGGTGCTTGTGGTGGCCGCGCCTCGGGGTATTGTGGTAATGGTGCGTCGTCGGAGACGTCGAGCAGCCTCCCAGTCTCAGCAGCGGCCTCGTCCCAGTCCTTCCGTGCTGCCTCGTCCTCCTCCTTCACCAGCCCAGCATCGAGGTCATCCACATCCCCGTAGTACTCTGGCCCTTGATTCCGGAACATCTGGAAGCTCGCATTGCGTGCAGACTCCTCGGTTGCTTGAACAGCTGAGTCTTAGCACAAGGCCTGCCCCCATACCACCCACCTGACTTCTGGAACAGCTCCTTCACTCCCGGCAGCTCCCTCGCACGCCCAAAGTACTTGTATCCACGCGTACCGGGCACCTCCCGTCCCTGGTCATCCGTCATGAGTGTTTGCGCGCGCTTGTAGTTTGCTCCTCCTAGGTTCACGATCTGTGTCTCCCAATGCCGCTTCTCGCGCAGAAGCTGGTTGATCTCGTCGTTTAGGTCGCGGATCTCGTAGTCGGTAAGAAAGGCTGGAGTAAGTTACATCCTTTCCTGTAGTGACTGCGCATACTTACGATCTTGAATCTTGGACACCTTGCGACTGATCTCCTTCATGATGTCTCCACGCCAACGCTCACACTCTCGCAAGCTGCTCACGCTCGCTGCAACGCGTGGCCGCCGCCCTCCTGCCACACGGCCACCCCCTCCGCCCTCTATCGCGTTCTGCTCGCGGAAGCGATAGAGCATGGACTGCGCCTTTTCCGAGTTGCGCGACATGATGCGTGTATAGTTGATGCTTGGTGCTGTGACTGAACATAACTACTTCGAGGTGTGGATGATCGATGAGTGATAACAGCACGTGGCAGAGCCTAGAAGTACACATCATAGCCGGCGTGTCATCATCGTAGTATGCTTAACCTGGGTATACGAGATTGCTCCAGGAAATCGTCTAAACCATAGGCTTCAGCGAACATGGTACTGCTTGCAGCTGCCTGCAACTACTCCATGCTCGACTGTCGACGTCAAGCATTCCATGCAGATCCATCATCACTTGCAGACATGACATGACCGCTATCACGGCCATCACGACTGAAAACGATACCCAGACGGAGATAGCGGACTGCGGACTGCGGACTGACAGCTGACAGCAGCAGCTCGGCCATCGGACACCTCCCATCCCATTCATCGGATCGGCATCCTTAGGATCTATTGTTGTTTAGTAATCAATACCAACGACGGACCTCAGCATAGTAGTTCCCACCTCGTTAAGCCTCGTTGCTATCTGCTCACATGCTCACATGCGGCATATCGACGACGCTGGCTGGCCACGATGCCGCCTCGGTCATCGTCATCGAGACCTGTGCTCAATGCCGCAGCTGGGTGAGGCATTATGAAGTAGCGTGGCATGCCACTATGCTAATCCCCTTCTAATACAAAGTGTATGGGCAATAGCAACAGGGTTAGTCGCCCACCCGGCCAAGGCTAATACCCCATTAGGACAACCCAGATGCCATGACGCAATTCGTTCGTCGTCGACGTCGGACATGACGGCCCAACCAACTCCCACCGTTCGCCCGTTCGCCGAACCAGAGGCCTGAAATGCGAACGGTGAGGCCTCAGCGGTCATTCGCATTTCAACACTAGTCTCTTACCTGTCGCCTCACAAGCCTCCCAAGCACGTCAAGTACGCCCGCACGCACACTACATATCGCACTACATTAAAAGACGCACCCGCAAGTCCTCACGTTCACGATGGCCTCTGTTCTTCGCTCTCTCCCCCGTGCCACCATGTCCGCTTCTCGTGGTTTCGCAGCTGCCGGTGCTGCTCGTGCCAAGCACACTCTGCCTGATCTCCCGTATCCTTACGATGTGAGTGAGCTGGCGCTGGCGGAACGTGCCAGCGAACGTGCTAGCTACTACTAGCTACTAGCTACTGTGTGTGTCGAGAACTGTACTGACATGACTCTTCCGACGTTGTGGACTACTACATGTCTGGATCCGCCTGCCGTCTCTACGCACGCCCACCTACACCCGATGCTTGCCCCACCTCTCGTTCCATAGGCCCTCGAGCCCTCGATCTCGAAGAAGATCATGACCCTCCACCACGACAAGCACCATGCGACCTACGTCAACGGCCTCAACGCCGCCGAGGAGCAGCTCGCGTCGCTTGTCGAGTCGCAGGATGTCAAGGCCCAGATTGGTCTCCAGGCTGCTCTCAAGTTCAACGGCGGTGGCCACATGTGAGTGAACTGGGGCTCCGTATGACCAGATAGATACTGACGAACAGCAACCACTCGGTATGTCGGACTCCCGGTCACCACCTAGCTTGCACTGACCCCAGCTCTTCTGGAAGAACCTCGCGCCCACCGGCTCGCCCGAGACCCAGCCCCCCACCTCTGGCCCCCTCGCCGAGCAGGTCAAGAAGGACTTTGGCTCGTTCGACAAGCTCATCGAGCAGGTCAACGCCAAGACTGCTGGCATCCAGGGCTCCGGCTGGGGCTGGCTCGTGAGTACCTAGTGTAGCAGCACAGGGCAAGGCTGACTCCCCAGGGCTACAACAAGAACTCCAAGGTTCTCGAGGTCGTGACCACCCCCAACCAGGACCCCCTGCTCAGTGAGTCGCGCTTGAAAGCCAATGCTCACCCCAGCCCATGTCCCCATCATCGGCATCGACATCTGGGAGCACGCGTTCTACCTCGACTACCTCAACGTCAAGGTCGACTACCTCAAGAACATCTGGAAGGTCATCAACTGGAAGGAGGCTGAGAAGCGCTTCACCGAGGCCCAGTGACTCGCTCCAGGAGTGAGCGAAGACGCCTCTGGTAAGAGCCGTTTGTGATAGAAACGTATGCAGAGTGAATCAAAGTGCAGGCGATGTGTGCAGGCGATGTTTGCAGGCGATGTGTGCAGGCGATGTTTGCAGGCGATGTGTGCAGGCGATGTCTGGCAGAAGCAAGCCGTGACGGTGGAGGCTGCACAGCTGGGTATTCAAGTCAGAAGAGCAAGGAGAGGAGCAGGCGAGCCGCAAGTACTCGGCGCGTCGCAAGTCATGGTCTTGTCTAACGACTTTGAGGATGCTGGAGTCAGCAGCCACACTGCATGTCATGCGCAGCAGCATATGAGTTGTTCGTGTCGTGATGTCGTAGGGGTCTTGTCGAGCCTACTGTGAGAGGGGTGCTGCATGTTCAAAGTCAATCAGACCAGATACTGGCGGAATATGTTCGATCCGTCACTTCAGGCGGCCTGCTTGAACGGTCGGGGGTGAGCCAACAGCAATGCCCTGTCTGTCATAGCAGCTTCTTCGCGCGTTCCCATAAACTCATGCTTCGAACTCGTCAAATCAACCTGTTAGCACTGTTGCAGATAATGACCCGGTAACAGTTATACAGCAAGCAATCTGACAGCTGCTCATTGCACGCCTCTTGGCAGATACTCCCTGTCTGATATCAGCAGCTTCCTTGTCCAGTCAAGCGGGTCGTCATCAAGTACCGCACCCTCTTATCATCCAGCACAGCCCTCCATCTGCTGTTCCGCATCTCTCAACAGCTTGATGGTCCGTTGCTTGCTGCTTCGACTGGTTGGTCAAAGCGCGATCAGTGAACCCCTGCCCCATACCCTCCGGTCATCAGGCAACTTCTGACACCGTATCCGTGGCAAGGAATCCGTCTGCTTTGGTGCAACAAGTGACTTCGACAGGAGATGAATGAACGAGAGCGCTGTACACAGAGAATGATCACATATCACAATAAGAGTTTGTAGAGCAGTTGCTGCGAGACCGAGCTGCTAGACACCGGTCAAGAATAACCGTAAGATGCGACTGCAGCCCGAACAGCGGCACCATCAGCCTAGGCTAGCTAGGCATACATAAAGAGCGCTTACACGTGCAAGCGATGCCTCATGCGCTCATGCTTGACCCACTGAGAGCTTGAGCATGCATGCTCTGCCAGTTAGCACGAAGCAACGTCTGCCTCAGTTACTCTCTTACAGCCTAGACCCCCTAACCTACGTTACAGTCGTACATTCCGTCGGAATACTACTCACTCGCCTAGACCGTAACAACGACCATCGGTTGATTTACCTAGGTTAACTAGGTTTGCCAAGCACCGCAATACTCGGCAAGCAAGGAGATGCCACAGCGCCGAACTACAGCGGGGTACCCAGACGACCCAGCAAGTGACCATTCCATACCCTCTTAAGCTTGCCGAAGGGGCCGTCCCTCTTACAGAATAGCGCAGGTACGTGGTGGGTGCGGTGGGTAACGGGGAGCAACGTTGCAGCATCGACTACTTGTGCTGCAGCTGCAGCTTGAAGCAACCACGAGGTCCAGGAGCCCCTCCTCCCTCCTCCCGCCAAGAACTACCGACGTTTAGCATAGTGCTACAGTATCTCCTCCTGCTACACCTCCTCGTGCTTATCGACACTAGTACTAATGCCTGCTCGGGCGGGGTAGACGCCTCCTCGGTCGTTTGACACTTCTCGGCTCTGCTGCCTGTACGGGACGCAGAGGACGACTTGGCGCCCGAACTCTCAGACTTGTGCCTTTTGTTAGTGTACTCTTGTTGCTGTTGTTGCATAGACTTCGAGTAGGCGACCCCAGTGTTTGATATGCTGGGGGCCGGGTGTGATTGAGACGAGCTGTTGCCAGACGGCGGCCATGCCGTCTTGCTCGTTGTACCTTTTACACCTCTGCATGCTCTGCACTACTGCATACTGCTGTGGACTGTGTCGCTCTCGGAGCGTGACCTGCGAGCTGCGCTAACTCCTCACGTTCGATGACGGTTGCAACCAGATAAAGCAACGAGCAGCAAGCACTCTACTGCCCACTCACACCTCTTATCGCTTGCACCTCATCATCTGCTCGTGTCACTGTCAGCGTCGTCTTTTACGCTTGCTTGTTGATGCCTCTGTTGTCAATCTCTGCCTGATCGCTGCTTGTGTGTAACAAGCAGTCTCGTGTGTGTGTGTGGAGAGGAAATACTCCCGCCGCCATGGTTGTACCAGGACACATACTTGCGACTGCCGATCACACTTCACGTTGTACAAAGCTACTATCCCAGCTGTGTATCAACGCTTCAACAAAGAACGGATTCAAGCCCAAGAAGATGGCCGGCGAGATGCCAATCCCGGACATCCCCGGCACGCTGCTGGAGCATCGAGACACACGGCATCACCTGAATCAGCATATTGGGCGGCTGTGTGGGCTCCGCAACGCCAAGTGAGTAGTATCATTGGGCTGTTGTGGCGCTGCTGACGTTTAGGTTTCCTGGATCGCAACCAGTTTCGTTCACAAGTGCGTCTTTGGACCTGCTGGAGAAGAAGGAGTGAGAGACGATGGGGGTGGATAGACGCTGACCGCAGCTTCTGGGTGTGCGAGAAGTCGGACGGCGTGCGCGTGATACTGTTTGTTGTGATGAACGGCAATATCGGTATCCAGGAGGTCTGGCTGGTCAGTTGGCCTGTGATGGTTTAGGTTCTGAGCATCGCTAACCCCTCAGGTTGACCGGTTGCAGAACTATTACCAAATCGAGGGACTCAGCTTCCCCTACTGGGAAGACAGCGCTCGTCCGTTGACAGATACGGTCGTGGATGGCGAGCTCATCATCGATGTCGATCCCAAGACGGGCAACCACAAGCTGCGCTTCTACGCGTTCGACTGCATGGTTCTGCACGGCGAAAACATTATGCAGAAGCCTCTGGGCAAGCGATACGCGCGCCTGCGCGACTGGGTCGTCGCACCGATGAAGCGAATGCAGAGCCACCTACCCGATATTGCCAACGCAGCTCCATTCGATATCGTCGTCAAGGAGCAGGAGCTGAGCTACTACACCGAGCGGGTGATGAACGTGCATATTCCCAAGCTGCAGCACGGGCATGATGGCCTGATTTTCACGTGTGCTGAGAGCCCCTACACGCCAGGAACGGACGACATGATCCTCAAGTGGAAGCCGCCGTCGGAGAACTCTGTCGACTTCAAGCTCGAGCTGCGGTTCCCCTGCATCGATGGGACATTAGAGCCCGATCTATACGCCAAACCCATGTTCCTCCTCAATCAGTACATGGGCGGTGATCTTTATGAGTTTTTCGACGAGATGGAAGTGGACGACGATGAGTGGGAGCAGTGAGTGTGCTTGTGGTTGTACTTATGGCTTGGGCTTTAGCTGACGGCAGAATGAAAGAATCAGGAGAGACGTTTGACGACCGGCTGGTCGAGGTGCGCTGGGATCTGCAAACACAAAAGTGGCGCATGATGCGGTTCCGCGATGACAAGCCCCACGGCAATTTCCACACCATTGTCGACAAGGTGTTGAACAGCATTGCAGACGGTGTGGAGATCGACGAGGTGCTAGCTCGGCAGGACTCGATACGTGCGGCGTGGAAACAGAGGGTCGCAAATCAGAAGGCCGCGGAGGAGAAAGCAAGGGCGGCTCAAAAGCAGGGGTCATCCCGCGCGCCGCCCCCGTCCTCGCGACCACCACAACAACATCACCAGCAGGCTCACCCACCACCACCACCTGCGCAGCCTGTCGCTGCTGTTCCGGGTCTGAGGCGATAACATGAAAAAAACCATCAAAGTATCGGTCTGGGCACTATCGGTTGTATTGTATGTATGCATATATTAGCATTGGTAATGAGATGAATGATGATGGGGTTCGTTGCTTTTCATCGCTCCACTGCTCTTCCTCTCCCCCCTCCCCCCTCCCCCTCTTTGCTCTTCTTACAGCATACGGCAACCGCGACAGTTAGAAGACGGGCGCGTCGCGGAGGAACAACCGACTCTCCTCTCCGCTGACCCACTTGGCCACGCGGTTAGCGGTAGCCACCACTCCGCTCATAGGCAGTAGCGGAGACACGGCAACATACAGCTCAAACGGACGAGTGAGCCAGCCCAGAACCGCCTCGTGCTGGCCAGAAATATACACCAGCTTCAGCGGCTGTGGCACGCCGCTGCCCGCGCGAGCGAAAAGCATGTCCTGGGCGCGCTGGTACATCGTGATGACACGCGAGCGCGCCTTCTCGTCGTACTCGTCGTCCCACTCCGGCATGGTGAGCTGCGTCATGGCTCTGGACTTGTACACGAAGTGCCGGAGGCCAGGCGACCCCACCTCGGCCACAGTGTATGGGTGTGCAGCGATGCTCGCCTCTATACGCTGCAGGGCGTTGTCGCGCATCAGCGTCTCGACCACGGTCTCCCGCCAGCCACAGAGCGGCTGGAACGCGTCCCTGTCTGCCGAGATGAAGACGAGGCCGACGTCCTCGCGCACATAGGAAATGTAGGCGTGCACAAAGCCATTCGGGTTGAACTTTGGCAGACATATTGGAAGCCAGGTCTCGACCTCGCGCAGAGCCGCGGACGCTGCGAGCGTGTTGAGGAGGATGTGCATGTCCGATGGATGGATGGCGTGTCGCCGCGGTCGGAGAAGGGTCACGATCCTGCCACCAGCAATCAGGAGGACGTATAGGAGGTCCTTAAACTTGGCTGGTGGCATGAGGGCTGCTGCTGCTGTGTCGCGTAGTGCCGGGTTCATCCGCAACACCTGCAGCGAGGTGGTGAGGAAGCTCAGGTCCTCCTGGCACTGGTCTATCAACCGGTAGAAGAACTTCTCGGAGCCTGCAAGTGAGCCAGTATAACAAGCGACCACTACCTACCTTCGAGTAATCGTGAGAGGTCAAAGTTGCTCCGCCGCTGGAAGGCCCGGGTCAACTGCGTGGCAGTCACGACTGATAGGATCTGGAGATTGATATATTCCAGGTGCATGCGCATGACATGTTCTGGCTCTCCCCAGTCGCTCACGGCAAAGATGTAAAGCTCAGGCTTGAGCAGAAACGTTATCCGCGTCTTGCCCTTCACTATTGATCGTAACCGGTCGTCATCCTCTGCAAAGATCGATATCAACGCCTGCACCACGCCCATCATGTTCGTCAGGTTATCTTCATCGTGGTGGTTTCTGGACTGTCAGCCAGCGCTGCAGGCTCAACACTCACATGGAGAACACCGGCTTGCCAGCATTAGTGAGGACATAATACCTCCTTGGCGAGTACCGTCGTTCTGGCTCCGAGATCGAGTGTATATCTGCAGTGCGATTAGCCATCCACCTGCCACTGACCTCAACCCACCTCGAGCAGAGGCGCGCGACGATGCCCTCTCTCCACTAACGCTCCTTTGACCATGGTGATGACTCTGGTCATGCGCAACGATATCCCTCAGACCCTGCCGCACGTCCCTGCTGGAGCTGGAGACCGACACCTCCCCTACACCGACAGCGCCGAGCTCGCTGCTGACATCGGCACGCTCCTTGCCCTTCCTAGACGCCCGTGATGTCGCTGAGCTCGGGCGCGCGGGGCTCACTAGCCCTGCGGCAACGCTTGACCCCGACGCTACCGACGCTGCGGACGCAATGGACGTCGCACTGGGCGACTTGGCGGCCCGTGGTCGCCGCGGGCTGGGGCTTGGACTCGGCGGCGAGAGCAGGTCGCGTGCGTCCCCGCGCTTCCTGGGGGAGGTTACCCGCGTCGACACCACCACGGACGAGGACACCGCCTCTGCCGCCGTCGCCCGCGGGGCTGGGAAGGGCGGCAGCGCGCGGTCCTGCCCCTCACTCGGCATGGCAAGGTGGGAGGTGTGATGGTGACGAAGTTGGAAGCTAGATAAATCAGTTCGGATGACCGGAAGTAGTGGCGGCGGAGGTCGATCACATCAACAAATTCGGCGAGTTTCAACATTTCGACGTTCTTCATCTGTACTCTCACCGTCCGGTCAAGAAGTTTTTCAAAGGGCGTTGGGGATGAGCATTCTGGCACCAACGCCAGTGAGGGGAGTATCCTCGTCGCTGGCGTCGTTTGGTGAGGCGAGTGAGGCGGGCCCATCATCATCCACCGGTCGGACACCACCACGAACACCCTCCCGCCCGCCATCGCGGACGGAGCGAAAGTTTGCCTGTGCCTTCGCTGGATGCTCCAAAGCCTACTTCAAGCCCTCGAGGCTGGCGGAGCACGAGCGCACACACACCGGCGAGCGTCCGCACGTTTGTCACTGCGGGCAGTCATACCTCCGTGCGAGCCACCTCGCTGCCCACGCGCGCACGCACAAGGACGAGAGTGAGAAGGCGTTCGCATGTACCCGCTGCGAGAAGAAGTTCTGGACGGCAACCCACCTGCGCAGGCATGAAGCGGCGCACGACTCGGCCGAGGAGCACAAGTGCACAACATGCGGGGAGGTGTTCCCCAAGACCCATCTGTTGCGGGAGCACTACGTAACGCACTTACCAGAGGGCAGCAAGCCGTTCCCGTGTGCTACGTGTGAGCGGACGTTTGCTACAAAGCAGCAGCTACGGACACACGAGAAGACACATGATCGTGAGTGAGGGTGTTCTGTGCTATCTGACTCCAGCGACACGGTATACATGCTCTCACCCGGCACACGGGGTGGACCTGCCTACATTTCCAGTGTGGACGGCGCTGCAAGCTCATATCCGGGAAGCGCACCCGCCGACATGCCCGCATGTGGAGTGCGAGGGCCGGGTGTTCAAGTCGACTCAGCGGCTGAAGGATCATCTGAAGGTCCACGCCGAGCGAGAGGAGGACATTGCAAACGGCGGTGGAAGCGGGAGTGACAGTGACCTGCCCATCGTTGCTGAGGCGCTCGGGCGGCGGCGGCGGAGGCGCCAGAGCGTCAAGAAGGAGCAGGGTGAGGGCGTGAGTGTCAATGAAGAGGAAGACGGGACAGAAGGGAACCCCGAGCGCCCTCGGAAGCTTCAGCGCCTGGCATCCGGCGAAGCAGGCAAGGAATGGATGTGCGGTGCGCCCAGGTGTGGGAAGGCGTTCAAGTCGAAGTTTGCGCGCGACGAGCACGCACAGGCGGCACACTCGAGCGGCCGGCACAAGTGCCCGACGTGTGGGAGGGCGTACCGGCGTCCGGCGAGTCTCAAGCGGCATATCAAGGATGGGTGGTGTGGGGACGCAACGTGGGCGGAGGGCGGAGAGGGCGACAGCGGCGCCAACGGGGTCAAGGGCGTGAAGGGCTCGAGCGATGTTGAGTCTGTCGCGAATGGCACGCTGGCCAACGGAGACGTCGCAGAATTGGCAAAAGCCGGCGAAGACAAACAGCTTCACGGTCATTATAACAACGGGACAGTCTCCAATGGGCATGCCTCGAGCGCCAGCGGAGCAATTGTCACACCAAAGATGCACCCGGCGTCGAAGAACCGCCCAAACGAACCCGAGGACCTCGGCGCCCTCCTCACGGGCACAGCAACACTCCCCGGCGGGTCGCTCCACCGTCGCTGGGCGTGTCCATACTGCCACGAGCGGTTCCACCGAGTGTATGATGTGCAGCGGCATTTGGCTGCAGCGCATGGAGCGATGTTGGACGACTTGGGGACTCGGGCGCTGCTTATCACCGATGGGCAGACGGGCGAGTGAGGTGTTGCAAGTACACCCGGTCGAGCCGATCGCCATCGGCGAAGCGAAGTGGAGCAGACTCAGAGGGTTGCAGTTTCGACTAGCAGGCAAAGTGATTGCGGGATTTGAGCGCGTCGTGGGTAGACGGGCGGATCGATTGGTTTGTACATCAGTAGCGCAGGAGAACATAGAAGACTGGCCGATGAAGTCTGTAGATATAGTTGTAGAGTAGTTGTCACATGAAGAGCATAGTCGTCTCCTGTTGCAGATCGTAACAGCAGCATACATCATGATTCTCAGTAGCAAAGTTTAGATGACAGCGCGGATGGTCTCAACGCAGCTTGACTCCAGCCGGCCCCACTTTAGCTAAGGCAAGACATATAGCGTACTCGATTTCGTGTAAGCCACGACCGGCTCAGGGGTCTACTTGCGATCAAAGAGTCATAGTTGATCCGCTACATCAGATCCTAGTACAGTCCGTCCAGATTACGCGCATACCTAAGTCTTCACAGCTAGCGCTTCTACAGTCTACACCACATCATCACACCCCCAACCTCATGCCCTTCCACCTCTGCCTCTCCGACTTCCCCTAGTACCTCTGCGCTCCCTCCGAAAGCTCCGTGCCACGCTTTCCTCACATCCTCACACCTCATACAGCGAGTCCGCTTCGCCCGCTCACAGGATACGCAACGCGCATCGCGCTCGCCCCTTGCCGCTCACCCGACGCGCTACGCGCCCCGTGTTCGCTCAGTACCTCTCATCCATCTCCGTCAACGGCACGGCCTCGTACTCCGCTCCACTCCTTCCCCCACCCACACGCTCCGCCAGCCCCCGCATCCTGGGCACGCGCCCGAACTTCTCCGCCACCCGCTGCACTGCCTGTTGTGCCGACGCACCGAAAGCGCCCATCGCCGCGCGCATTTCCGCGAACCCACGCTTCGCACCTCCGGGCTCGTAGAACTCGCCCGGGCTCACGGCGGTCGGCGGCCTGCGCCACCACTTGAGCGTGAGGGACGAGCAGACGACGGACACGCTGGAGAATGCCATTGCGAGCGCGGCCATCATCGGGTGCAGGTGGAACCCCCAGGGGAGGAGGAGGCCCATAGCGAGCGGAATCATGAACACGTTGTAGCAGCACGCCCAGAGGAGGTTCCACCTGATCTTCCTGTAGATCGTGCGGCCGAGATCGAGCGCGGCAACGACATCGAGGAGGTCAGAGCGCATGAGGACAATGTCGGCTGCCTCCATTGCCACGCTGGTGCCCGACCCGAGGGCTATGCCGAGGGACGCGGCGACGAGGGCGGGCGAGTCGTTGATCCCGTCGCCGACCATGGCCACGCCGCCGCGGGAAGCCAGGTCGCGGACAATCGTGGCCTTCCCCTTGGGGCTTACGCCAGAATACACCTCGTCCTCGTCGATGCCTACTGCTCGTGCTACGGCGCGCGCGGTCGCCTCGCTGTCGCCCGTGAGGAGGGTGACGCGGACGCCCATGGAGCGGAGGGCGGAGATGGCTTGTGCGGACGTGGGCTTGGGAGCATCGCTGAGCGCCAGGCCGAGGAGGGGGATGGCTGTGCCGTCGCGGATGACGGAGATGAAGACGACGGTGCTGGCGTTGTCGGTTTGCGTGGACTCGAAACGCTCAAGGAGGGTAGGGAGGGATGCGGAGCCTTCGCCGGACTTCTCGCGGAGAATGTACGACGCCTTGCCGATGCGGATGCGCTCTTCCCGCCCGTGGAGCTTGACGACGGCCTCGATGCCTTCGCCGGGCACGCTGGTGAAATCGACGACCTCGCCGTTTGGTGGTGGGAGTTCGGCGTTAGAGAGAGTCTCGCGGCCGTACGCGGCGACAGCGACAGCCAGGGGGTGCTCAGAGCGCGACTCGGCGAGTGACGTGAGTGCGAGGACGGTGTGGCGCTGCAGTGGGGGCGCGGCGGTGGTCAGGCTCAGCGTCTCGCTCTCGCTAAGGCCTGCAGAGGTGACGGGGACAGAGGAGGGAGCCCAGCATGCGTCGGCGACAGTCATCTTGCCGAGGGTGACTGTGCCGGTCTTGTCGAGGACGACGCGGCCGACGTCCTTGCACGCCTCGAGCGCACGGCCGCCCTTGATGAGGATGCCGTTCTTCGCGCCGACACCAGTGCCGACCATGACAGCCGTGGGGGTGGACAGGCCCAGGGCACAAGGGCAGGCGACGACGACAACAGAGATGCACAGCTTGAGGCAGATGCCGACCTTGGAGACACCGGGGGCACTGAACGCAGGGGGGAGCGTGTGCTTGAACATGACGATGACCATCCACATGAGGAAGGTGATGAGGCTGAGCGTGATGACGATGGGGACGAAGATGCCTGCGACGCGGTCGGCAAAGTGCTGAATCGGAGCCTTCTCCGTCTGCGCCTCGCCGACGAGCTTGACGATGTGGGAGAGGGTGGTGTCTGCGCCTGCCCGGGTGACGAGGAAGGTGATCGTGCCGAGGCCGTTGACTGTACCGCCGACGACTTGCGACTCGACCGTCTTGGCGACGTTGAGTGACTCGCCCGTGACCATTGACTCGTCGACAGATGTAGAGCCCGACAGCACGACGCCGTCCGCTGCGATCTTCTCTCCCGGCACGACGAGGACGACATCGCCAACCTCGACGAGCTCTGTTGGGATCTTGCGTGTCGGTGCGCCGTCTGCGTGGTTGTCAGGGTCGACGAAAATCGTCGCCGATGAGGGTGTCAGTGCCATGAGGTCGGTCAGAGCCGCCGACGTCTTCCCCTTGGCCAGGTTCTCGATGTACCGCCCTAGCGAGACAAAGGTGATCAACATAGTCGACGTGTCGAAGAACGTCTTGGGCCTGTACTTGGGGTCCTTGGAGAACATGCCGAAGAACATTGCGAGCACAGAGTAGGTGAACGCTAGTGTAGTGCCGAGCACGACAAGCACGTCCATCGTCGCCGAGCCGTGCTTCACACTCTTGTAGGCATTGATGTAGAACGACTTGGCCAGGAAGCACTGTACTGGGATAGTGAGGCACAGGCATACCAGGTCCCCGAGGTATATCCCTGTAATGAGCTTGATGTTCGTCCACCCCATGAACGGGAGGTACATGTGCATCATGCCGACGATGAAGTTGGGTACGGCGAATATGGCGGACAGGACAAACGTCCGCCGCCATTTAGCGATCGCGTGGTGCTTGCGCAGCGAGTTGAGCTGCGCATCGTTTTCGCTCGACGTGGGGAGGAAGTAGAGGTTGGGGAATGCAGCCGTGAGCTGGTCGACGACGTTGCGCAGCGATGTGAGCGCGGGGGAGTGCACGAACTCGAGGCGGTCGTAGGGTGGCTCGAAATGCACGGAAGCCAAACCCGGCAGCGATTCGATCTGCTTCACCACCCCGGGGACGATCGACTCGTCGTCCAGGCCATACACCATGAGCTCGACTTTGACGATCTCGCTCCGCTCTACCACCTCTGCGTCGAACCCCACATCCTCGATCTCCTCGGCGATCTTGGCGTCTGTCCATGCCTCGCCTTTGGAGTCGGTGTATTCCGGGTCATACTCGACCACTGCACGTTCTGCCAAGAGCGACACCTGCACGCTCAAGACTCCGTCCATCTTGCTCAGCTGGCCTTCGATCGCAGCAACGCATGCGCCGCACTAAGAGTCAGCGACTCCATCACTTTGCTTTGTCTGGCGGAGCTGCAGCAGCGCGCTGCGCCCTACGACCCCCACTCACAGTCATGCCACCTATCCGCAGCTCGACACGCTTCCGCTCCTCGTCCGAACCACCCAGCAACGCCTGCGTCGAGCTCTCGGCCTTGCTGTACTCGTCTGGATCTTGCGGCAGCTGCAGGAGCGCCTTGAAGGGGGACGTGAGCATGCCCGAGAGCGACGACCCGCGCCGCCTGTTCTGCTGCCGTGGCGATGCGAGCGACATTGACGCGGACGGCGACGCCATAGGCGACAGCATGGGGGAGGTGCTCATGGCGAAGAGGGGCAGCACTCAGCCTTGCAATTGCTGGAATGGAGACTCTGTCTGAGCGGCGTGAAAGTGAAAGATGGCTCGCCCTCAATGCAACGCGGGGATAAGCGTGCCAGGCACAGGAGATAAATGAGCGCTCAGGCGTTATCGGCGACCGAGGGGGGGTCGGTGCTGCTCTATGTCGGTCTGGGCGATCGGACAGCAGTCACAGGTGGTGAAAGTGGTATATCGGTGGGGTATCGTTCTCGCTGAGACGAAGATTAAGAGAAGAGAGTGAGTGATGGTAGTGAAACGGAGCGTGATGACAAAGTCACTCTGGGTGCTCATTCAGTCGATACGTATCCCCTACGGTGGTGGTGTCGCCATCAATGGGCGGCGGAGATACATCTCCGTCTCCTCGGCCGATAGTAGTAGTAACCAGTTAGTCAAGGCGCTGAGGCAAAAGTTGATGCAGCATAAATGCCTCATGCCTCAATGGCACCTCTGCATGTCCACTTAGGGATTCACACTACCGCTACCATGGCGCTCGCACATCGCGACTGACTTCAGGACAAGTAGTGACTATCTGATGCATCACTTCTCATGCAGTCACCAATCTCGTCTCATGACGACGGAAGCAGGCGTTATCTGATACGGCTTGTTGTGCAATTGTGCCTGAGGGACGGTGCCCGAGGCTGCACGGCAGCACAGCACGCCGAGCCCGGTGCATGCGTCGAGTAAGAAGAGCATTGCTGACACCTACGCGTGACGCGCGCTACGGCTGCTACGGCTGCGGTATCGATATGCATATGCACGATAGGCTGGTCTACTGTGCTTTGAGGCGGTACGCCTGATGGAGCTGGCACCTGATGAGTTTGAGGCGACTCTGGGATAGAGCCAGTCTACTTGAGGTGCTTGAGGTGGTACTCGGTGTACCAGTTGAGGCCGAGCAGCGCTGATGTCAGCGGGAGTTGATATTGATCACCATGGTCACTTACAAGGCTCATCGAGCGAGTTGTGCTGGTATCCCAAAACAGCGATCTACATGTCAGCATCGCACTCCACACCCTCGACCCACTCCTCCGGCGTCCGCGGCAAAGTTGTACCCCGCCTCAATGGGGAACGTGCACCAGCGCGCAATGAACGCGCGCGTGAAATGCCCGTGGGAGAAGATGAGCACGTCCGACCACTTGGGGTTGTCGTCTGCGGACGACTGCTCTGCCTCGGCGTGGATTGCGCGTACTTTTTTGATCACGCGGTCGACGCGGTCCGACATCTGTTGGGGCGACTCGCCGGGGGTGTCGCCGGGGGGGCATCTGGGGTCAGCGAGCAGCAGCGACAGCTGCTGCGAAGCCAGAATCTCGTTGAACAACGCCTTGGATGAGATTTCTTGACAGCAATATTCAATAACGCAGAATATAACCTCACAGCACACCGAGGACCAGGATTGGACTTGTCATGAAGGGTGGGGGCACTGTGCTCGCCTGAAGTTACACAGTGAAACTTGTGGCACAAGTTTCTGCACCTGAACAGTGCTGGACTCTGCCCAGGCGCTGGATATTAACATGCCGAGGCATGAGCGCGCTGATTCGACATCTGTCCCACAGTCACAAGGAGCCGAGTGTGTGCCTTAGGTACTCTCTGCACCTTGTGCACATCACACTCAGAGCATTAGTGATCGACAGAACGACAGTAGGTCAACCTGTTGCTCATGATCATTGTTGGCGCTTGTACACCACAAATATAGCTCATCTCAGCTCCAAGCATGGGCACTCGAGCACAGTGCACACACTGTTCTGGCTGCGCACAGCTAGCTGTCCATACACGCTGTCAACGCTGTGCACGCTGTCAACCCTGTGCACGCTGTCAACCCTGTGCACGCTGTCCATACTGTCCCACCTATGCGCTATGCTCAAAGTGCACTGTATGCACAGCAATCTGGCCCTCGTCTCGCTTTGTACTCTAGTCCCCGCGACTCTGCACTCAAAGTGCACCAAGGTCCACTATCTCCAACCCACACCCAGTCGGCACAATGCACACCCAGGGCACACCCGAGCACACCACGCTTGCCCTATGCACGCCCACTGCACAGCCAAAACACCCAGTGCACAGCCAACACACCACATACACACCAAGCGCACACCCGAACGAACATGTGGCATGTCGCACACAACCCTCCAGACCGCCCTCACCACTGCATCCCTGAACGGCCTGAACCCCGGCACGCTTCTGCTGAAGCAGACTCACCCGTCCTTCCAAATATCCCACCCGGGATGCTCCTTCCTAATATCCTTGGTCAACATCCCCTCGTACTTGCCATAGTCCCACTCGGACACGTCGGGGTCGGTCGTCCATGCGCAGTCGGGGGGCTGGGCGTTCTCGAAGAGCAGGTGAGCAGTCCGCTGGGCACGATACCGCGGCGACACGACAATGTGCCGGACGTGCTTTGGGTCGATGAGTTCTGCGTGAGCATCACTTTGAGGCAACTTGTCATGACAGGTTGGATTGCATTGCACTGCATCGCGCTGCTGCACGCACTCCACTGGACACTCACTGTCCTCGCCGATGATCCTGGGCGCAATGTCCTTCACCATCTGTTCTCCCCGTTCTGTGAGTGGAATGTCCGTTGAGCCGGTCTGATGTGAGCCTGTGCCAGAGTGCTCAAATATGAGAGTATCAGACACCTACGTGCCGGCCTGTCGTCAGCAAATCAACCCCTCATCAAATACATGGCACAGACGCCATGGCGCAAGCGCAACAGTGACTCACCATTCAGCGACCACTCTGTCTCCCCTGCGCGTCAGTACACCCCAGCCAGGACGACGCACCATGGCGCATGAGATACACGCGCGGCATGCGCTTCTTGCCTGCGACCATCTTGGTTAACTTCGATATCAGTTTGATCAAAGGATCAGTGTCAATGTTGCATGGAAGTTGCTCTGGAGCGCCGTATCTCGAAAGTCGCAATCATCTACGTCAGGCGGAGTATTCGATGCCGCTCGTGCCGCTCGATGCCGCCGGACTCGCGAGGACTGGTTATATACGGTGGAGGGGGGCTGTTATCGTCATTGGAGGGACTTTGTAAGTCTCCTAAGGAATCACTGAGAAACAATGTGAGAGCATCTGGGATTTGTATCTGAGTCGGATAACATGCATAATCATATATGAGCGCAGGAAGTAGCAGGTATAGCGCTTATATAGCGACCATAAGTGATCTGTACATCAAAAGTGATGTCTGATGCATTATGCAGAGCTACTTGAGTTTCCTGCTCGACGGTGTCCCCATCATATCCAGTATTGCATTGTCAACATATACACAAGAAGAAGGGACATACGCCTGAGATTTTGAGCATATGCAGGGCATTTCAGACCTCAAATATATATGGATGTGCTTGATATCTGATAGACGAGCAGTCAGTCCGAAATCACTGATGGTTCGCAGTAGCAGACGAGCCAGCGTTCAATGGCAGACGAGCATCAGATAGCTCAAGGTAGCAGACGAGCAACGACAGCAGACGACCAACAGCACCGACGAGCAACCTGTACTTGAAAGTGGCAGACCCGACAGACAGTATACAGACGAGTCACAAACAGTCTGAGTCACAGAGACTCGGGAGTAGCAGATAAGCAGCAGGCAATCAGCGGATAAGCAGCAGATTGACAGCATAAGCAGCAGATAGGCAACATGAGCAGCAGACAAGCGCAGTACGCAGCAGAGAAGCGGCATACAAGCGGCAGATGAGCAGCGGACTAGCAGCAGAAGATCAGCAGACAAGCAGCCGATAGAACAGCAGACAGACAACAGACAACAGACAACAGACAAGCGCAGTAAGCAGCAGATAAGCGGCAGACGAACAGCAGACTGGCAGCAGGTGAGCAGCTGACTAGCAGCAGACAACAGACAAGCAGATCATTCGCAATGACAGACAAGCAACAGAAGCATCAGACAAGCAACAAGAACTCGGAAGGCACCTTTTGTCCATGTCCAGTCACTGAGGGTGTCATTACGCAGCGACGGTGACTGAAGCCATTCCTCGGCAGTCACCACATCACGATAAGACTCACCCCATACATCTCATGGCATCAGGACTTCAACTCGCGTAACTGATCTAACTGAAGATGTAGCCTATAGCCTACAGGATTCCTACCACAATTTCCTGCCTGCTCGTCATCACTGGAATCAGCTCAGACCTTATCTTGTGCAAGCGATTCCCCAACCCTCATAGCTCATATGCCCCACAGCATCACTGCACGGCGTCGTCAAGGAAACAAGGTGCCCGTCTCTACATTGCATGTCATGTCATGTATTTCCTGTCCTCATGTTCCGACTTTTCTGCTCATCTCACATCCCATCCACTCATGTCCGACGCCAAGCTGCCCCTCTCTCTCATCGAAGCTCATGTCGATGACCCCGAAATACTTCTGCCGCCTTGACTGAGACAGCTCGACAGGCGCCTACCTCCAAGCTGGGGTCGGAGTCGATGGCCAGACCCGATAAGCATTGAATAGCATACCCGGAGATTGCCATGTAGCGTATTCTGTGACCCAGGACCTTATCCTATGCATCTGGTAGCTGATACTCTCTTCTGCCTCTCAACTCTCTTCTCCTGCGCAGCAAATAGCATACAGCAGGCAGCAGGAAGACGACGGTGTGGCCGGTGTGGACGCAGGGGCCATGCCATGCCTCAGACAACGGGCAGTATAGGGTAGGCACGTTTTAGGGTGTGTGTGTACTCGTACACACACTGCCAGCTCTTCCGCGTCTTCTGGCACAGACACGACGCTAGGACCCCGTTTCCTACCTCAGGGGACAAGACAGGGCCCTCACCCGGCCGCACGCGACCTGGCCCCAGTGTCAAGGGAGCGCCAAGTGCTCCAAGTCCACACACACACGCATACACACAGAGTGATCACCGTACTACACACACCGTACACGCCCTACACTCACCCTACACTCACCGTAAGCGCAGAACACGCACGGACGCACGGACGCACGGAACGGGCCGGAACCCTGAGACTGGCCGGTGGGTTTGTTTTGATGAAGCTTTTCGATGCCCGTGGGCCCTGAGGGTGCACCTGGGATGGATGGATGGGCCCGGGACGCCGCGCGTGATGCACCCTGGATGTCCGGGCGCTACCCTCGTGGCCCCTGCCCTTGCCCTTCCGCCTTCCTTCCGTGTTGGGAAACAAGAGGACAGGAAGAAAAGAGTACACAGAAGGAGTAAGGAAGAGTACAGGAGGACTCGTTTTGCCCTCAGACGCCCCGTGGATTGTGGATTGTCAAGCAAGCAAGCAAACTAAGCAAACGACACAGCACAAGCAAACGCTGCTCTTTGATCTCCATCAACTCTTCATCCATCTCTTCATCGACCTACCTGTTCATCTCGACGATCTCGACTCGACGGCCTCGCTCGACATCGACATCGACACCTGTGGACCACTCTCGCTCCTTGTTTACACTCGCTAGACTATACCACACTCCCTGACTGACGACCTACGCCCAGCGCGTCCCGGTTGATCCAAACACACACAACACTCGTTGCTTTCGACCATTCTTCCATCTTCGTTCGCCATGAAGTTTGCTGCTGCCTCTCTGGTGCTTGCTGCTGCTGCGTCTGCGGCCTCGGTGAGTGTAGCGAGCACGCGGATGCGTGCGAGCGAGGTCGTGTATGGGAGGGAAGATGGTGGTGGTGGTGGTGGTGACAGTGTCGGAGTGGAGCCAGTGCAGATGGGGTCACGCGAAGCCCAGTCTGTGCAACAGGTCACGATCCGAGCACAATGCCACCTGCCTCTGCCCTTCCCTCATGCCAACACTCTGCAATGATCATCTGCTAACCCCAGTCGACCCTCATCCCCGCCGACGTCTCCTCGGGCTGCTCGACCTTCCTCGACAAGCTCAACGCCGACGCCCAGCTCCAGTCCTGCGTCAACACCCTCGTCCAGGACACGCAGAACTTCTCCCCCTCGCAGGCCCAGGGCAAGACCAAGAACGACGTCTCCAACACGCTCGACAAGATCTGCTCCAAGAAGTGCGATGCCTCGCTCGTGCAAAACTACCTCGCTGGCTTCCTCGAGAACTGCGGCGGCGCCGACAAGGACAAGGACAGCGTAAAGGAGATCTACGACGTCCTCTACACCCTCATCCCCTTCCAGAACGCCCTCTGCCAGAAGGACTCTGCCTCGCAAAAGTACTGCGCCGTCGAGATCACCGTCCCCTCTGACGCGGCCGCCAACAACGGCACCGGCAAGCTCACGTCCGTCCAGTCGTTCATCAAGGACCCCATCGGCTACGCCGCGACCCACCTCTACACCATCGAGACTCTCGGCAAGCGTGCCGTGAATGCCCTTGCTGGTCGCCAGGCCTCTGCCTCTGGTGCCGCCGCCCAGGCCTCCGCGTCCGCCTCTGGGCAGCCCGCAACCCAGGCCTCCCTCGCGACCATCGTCAAGCCCAACGCCGACACATACCAGAAGACCAACCTCCCCTTCCTGTTCCTCTCGCCGAACTGGGACGCAAAGTCGCTCTGCACGCCCTGCGCCGCCGCCGTCGTGAAGACGTACCGCTCGTGGATCTTCAACTTTGCCTACTACGGCAACCCGGCGGGCATCTCGTCCTCCCCCCTCCTCGGCGGCTTCACCCCGCTCTACAACGCCCTCAACTCGAGCTGCACACCCGCGTTCATGGCCAACGTGAACGGCGGTGACGAGGCGGTGACGGGTGCGGCTGCCGCGCGTGCCCCCGTTGCCTCGGCGGCGGTTCTCGTCGTTGCCGGTCTCGCCGCCCTCGCCATGGCATAAGGCGTGGGGTTGGGGTGAGATCTGAGGTGCAATTTTCGTTATGGAGCACGCTGGACTAGTGCTCCCGACGAACCGTCGCCCAGCGCGACTGTATTCTACAGAGTGGTGACACTCGAACACTTCATGGACTGTGGTTTTTTACTTTTATTCGGCGTGTGTGTGTGCATACTAGCTGTGCGCACGCGCCTTGCTTTCGCTCATATCTTGCCATGCGGATGAATGGTTATAACTAAGTGTGGGGGGGTGGGACTGACTGGATGCTTACCTCCTTTGTGGATTGTGGCATGACCTCTGATCAGCTATACTAAACGTTGTCTATGTCCATTGTGACCTGTATCACTGACGCACTGACCGCGGACTGTTCCAGTAACATACGCAGTAAGGCCAGAGCTGCTTCATTCGACGAGAACATACTATAGATGATTCGAACTCTGTGCAGGAATGAAAGTAAAGCACTATGGCAAGCGCTCACCTGCGAATAGGCGGTCATAGTAAGGCTGACAGAAGCTTATGGACCGTTCTGTGTTTGGTACGTACGTCCTGTTCAGATCCAAGGAGGACTTGAGATTATAGCGGCTAGGTGAAGGTAGTCGGGTCACTGCACACGAGTATGGAAGACTTCCGAGGCAGGATGCAATATGAATGAGGTTTTACTTTCGTCTTTCGATGAGACGAAGTATGAGCTTTGATATGCTGAACACCTCTTGATTCTAAGCCGGTAGCCCATACTTTGCCTCGATGTGATCGCCTTTGTCTCTCTATGTGACTGGTTCATTGGCAGCGACAAAGTCAGTTAACTATGATATACAGATCTGCTGACACTTCTGTCACATCGGACCGAGCGCGAGATGGCCCAGCCACATGTCACGCTTTCCAGCGTACATGTACTCGCAGTAACATATTTGCTACCATAGCAGCAGTAGATGAGCACGGCATTTCTAGAAATGCATCTCATAGTGAGTGTGTATAAACATCATATGCAATTGCATGTCCATGGCTGATCGATGATCGTCGAAGAGCGGCGCAACAACCTCTGGAACTTCTGTAGGACTGGAGTGGAGGTGGAGGCCATCCAGTAGTACCGACCGGTACGGGTGCTGATCGCCGATCACCCTCACCCTCATCCTCCTACTCACCACCACCACAACCCAAGATTCCACCCCTCACCCGCATCGCAACAGCGCTCGCGTGCATACTCCTCCTGGGTGCGGTCATCTCCTTCCTGACGAGTAGTTCGAGCAAGCCACTTCCGATACCCGATTCAAGTGCTACGTCAGCGATGTCGGCACTCAAGCACCTCAAGATCATGCCCTCGGGGGCGCATACTGCCACTGTCATCTTTCTGCATGTGAGTGGGCGCGGCGTCAGCAGGGAGACGAGAGGGGAGAGGAGGGGCCTGGGCGGCCATCAGAGGGGGTCAGGTGTCAGGCGTTCTGATGTGCCGTGGTCCTCGGGTCTCGTTGCCAAAATGTGTGGTAGCAAGTGCTGACTCCAGGGCCTGGGCGACAGCGGTGCGTCTACCTCTCCTGCCTGGAATGGACACTGACGCTACTCCTTTGACATGACTCTGATGACCTTCGTTGACCGTTCTGGACCTTGACTTTCTTCTTCATGGGACTCCAACCTGACGCCCAATGGACCACACCGTCTACTGTCCGACAATGACGACCCACCACACATTCTGACCACTACTGGATACCTCGACACAGGCCACGGATGGCTCCCCGTCGCAAAGATGCTGTGGGCCAAGCTCCCGGGCGTCAAGTGGGTGCTGCCGCATGCGCCGGTGATTCCTATCACTGTGAACCAGGGTGGGTACCAGTTTCAGAGGAGCGATGAGTGTGGGCGTGACTGGCGACTGGCGAAGAATCTCGTCGCTTGCACTGCACAGGGCTGCTCCACTGCTCCTGCGTTCCCACTGTTAGATTCCGCGAGTTCCCGCTTGCTGGCAGTGCTGTTCGCTCTCCCCTTCCCCACACACAGCCGCCTCACCAGCATAGGCCTCTGTTGCTAGTACTGTGCTGTAGCTTATGCTGCTAGCACTCAGCACAGAAAAGCTACGCTCATACGACAGCTCGTGTCCTGTCTGTCCTGTCGTACTTCTCATCTTTGACCTTGAGCTGCCTGAATGTCCGCTCGGACTCCCTCGCACTCGCTGCGCTCGTGCTCGGGCGCGCCCGCTGACCCCAGGCTACCAAATGCCCGGCTGGTTCGACGTTATCACCTTCGATCGCAGCATCACCCCGCGACCAGAGGACGAGCCGGGCCTCCTCGCCACCGTCGAAGCCGTCGACAAGCTGATCCAAGCCGAGGTCGACGCCGGCATCCCCGAGAACAAGATCGTCCTCGGCGGGTTCAGCCAGGGCGGTGCGGTGGCCGCCCTCTCTCTGCTCCTTGGGAAGCGCAAGCTTGCGGGCTACGTCTCGCTGTCTACCTGGGTTCCACTCGCGCACAAGGTCAAGGAGATGGCGAGGAAGGATGCCAAGGAGCTCCCGTTATTCTGGGGCCATGGGAAGGATGATGAGATTGTGCCGTATGAGTGTGAGTATGAGCCCCGAGCGGTGAGCGCACGCAGTGCGTGAGCGCGAGGGGCGTATCGGGACAGGGAGGGGGAGGAGGTCGTGGGTGGCTCGGTGGTGGCTCGGGGGTTGGACGTGAGCTGCGAGTCGTGGGCGAGAGGAGAGCATGAGTGGATGGAGTTCGCACAGCGCACGAGCGCAGCGTGACTAGCTGTGCATGAGCTCCATGTGGACAACGAGTCGCTGCAATCTTGTCGAGTGGTGCATGAGCTCCACTCCGATAATTTGGACTCGAACAGCCGCGTCAGGGAGCAGACATGTCGCACGCTTCGATTCTCGCACCGAAATGACCACGAACTTACCCCAGACGGCATGCAGTCCATCGAGCTCCTCAAGGACCTCGGGTTCAAGGTCCTCCCCAAGGGCGAGGTGTTCGCGCGCCCGGGTATCCGCCTCGAGTCGTACCCCGGCATGGGCCACTCGTCGTGCATGGAGGAGATCAACGATCTCGAGAAGTGGATCGAGGCGGCGCTGAAGTAAATGTCCGAGTCGCAGCGACAGCAGCGACGAGGGGGCGAGGGGGCGGGGGGCGAGGGCGAATACCTAGAACGAGATGCTCCCTCTCGAGTTGCCTCGTGAGGCCGGATTGCTGTGGTAGGCGTTAGATGCTAGATCTGTATGCAAGTGTCATGATGTTGCTGCATATATGGCATTTGGGTCATGTTGATGCTTGGAGAGATACTTCGAGAGAATCTGGTATTTGTTCGCGTTGCCTGCTCTGTGAGACTGATCGAGATGGCTCGACAGGACGAAGCAGACTGACTTGTTCTGTGCTCTAAATGACGACTGCTATGATCCGCCGATCTGTCTGAAGCCATAGACCCTCCAACTGAAAGATGCAGCTGCTCATGTGCGTTCCATCTTCGGCAGAAGCACTGGCCACTTCCGCTTTTGTCCTTGTGCTACCTACCTTATTTACTTTGCCTCTGTGTGATAGCTGATCTGTTGATCTGGGACACTACTTCTTGGCACTCGTTCCACCTCGAGCGCTTGTGCACCTAGCCTTACATCCTGTGTAGAGAAATCCTGTTTCCTGTGCTGTCTGAGTACAGGTCATCTGAGTTCCGACCTGCACATCGCCACTGCTCCCCAGATTGTCCTTCTGTGTCTGCAGCAAGGTGTTACTATACAATGCAATCATGATATGTGAACCTGCTGTCTACAGTATGCTCTCTACTAATCTGCTCTGACCCAGAGCCCTGTCTGTGCACTATCACTTCAAATCATTCGGCATCCTGTCCGCTCTCCTCCCTTGGTACGGTGCAGCGGGCTACAGTGTCACCTTGCTGACACTAAGAGTAATCCGAGAGCCTCGGCACCAACTGCTATGAAACCAGCGTCACTGCAGCGGGCACAGCCTCGCAGCGTCGCCTGCTGCTGTTCATATCTTCTTCCCAAATCGTCATCTCCCTCCCCGGCCCTCGCGCCTATGACGCCGGCACCACCTCCCCCTCGGGAATCAACCCATCCGCCAGCATCCGCTCCAACTTCCCGACCTCCTCGGACGACGTCGCCGCCGTGAGCGCAGCCACGACCCTCCGCTTCTCCTCTGGTGTCATCAGGCGGCCCTTCAACCCCGCCTTGACCGCGCCGGGGGCCTTGACTGCCGCCGCGACAGTCGCACCGGGCACAGCGGCCACTGTCGCCGTGCTCAGCTTCCGTGCGAGCTCATTCGGCAACCCGTCTGCGTCCTCGAAGAGCTGTTTTGCGTGCGCGCGTTCGGAGTCCTTCACGCGTTCAAAGTCCAGGACGTGCAGCCGCCCAGCCGCCACCTTCCAGATCACAAAGGGGCGGTAGTGCTCGAGTGAGGTTACTGGGTTGCCCCGGAGGGAGAGGTAGCGTAGGTGGTGGAGGTCGGCGAGGGCGACGAGGGTGGCGAGGGAGGTGAGGGCGTTGTCGTTGAGGATGAGGGTGGTGAGGTTTGGGAGCTGGGGTCAGCCTGAGGCCCTGCGAGCTTGCGAGCAAGGCCAAGGGAGGAGATGCAAGCCACAGTCCAGCGAGCCTGCGAGCGGGACTGTGGCATCAAGCTAGCTGGACTGTGGCGTCTCCTGCAACGACACGTTTTTCCAGGAGAGGTGCAAGTGAGCAGACACGGTCGGGGCTCAGTAGTGAGAGCAACTGTACGTCGACAGCGACGTCGAGCATGTGCAGGAGGGCAAATTCATGACTGCCCAGGCATCTTAAGCATGCTGCACGTCGGCTGACCGCTACTCGCCCTTGCACACTCCGAGCACGTCACCACTCACATTGTTCGCCAGTGCCGGGGATATGGAGGAGATCTGATTCCTCGCAGCATGGATGGCCTGTAACCGCGGCGCGAGGGGGATGTTGCCCAGGACCGTGAGCGAGTTGTCCGTCAAGTTCAGAGTGTCGTACGTGCCCTGATGGGAGGCGAGGTTCTCGATCACTGGGATGGCGAGTCCTCGGAGGTCCAGCTCGCGCTCCTTGAGGGGGTTGAGGTGGGATGCGGTTTGGGACACGAACTGGGGGTCAGCGACGAGCTGCTGCGAGGCCAGCTGACACCCCCACAACCGAGAAGCAGCGAGCGCAGCGAGCTGCTTCGAGGTGAGGGGTGGCTAGCTCAGCGATCCACACTCACCTCGGGAGTCAGTCTCATGGCGACTCAAGCTCTAGGCAATGCCTGATTATCGACCAAGGTTTAACAGATAAGTCTCGATGTCTTTAGAGGAGGCCACAGAAGGACCTAGGTCGAAATCAAAGCACAAAGAGCGTCCGGGTGTCGACTTGTTGGTTGTTTATGCTACTGCTTGTAGCTTTTGCTGCTGCCGAAGTAACGATGGTTGATGCTCGATGCTATGCTCTGCTCGATATTGTTGTTGCGATCGACAACATCGAGATCACGAACATGCACCAGGTCCCAGCCATGTGCCATATCTCCGCCTTGTGGCAGTCCTCCTATCCTACTTTTTATATCCTCTATATCCTTGATGTGCCAGGTCAAAACGAAGCAAGCAAGCGACCTACCTCGACGGAAGCATTCTGTAACACTCGACAGCTCGACAGCTCGACGCGCAGGGGCAGCGTACGGGGCTCACGCGCGTGGGACGGGATCATTTGCGACTCCTGACACGACGCACGAACGCCTTCCCGTGCACCTTACCTTGGTGTCCTCGTCGTTACAGCTGAGCTGTGGGTGTGGAATCAAGCGCAACAACTCCTTACCGTGCATTCGGGCGCGTGTAGCAGTCTAGTTTCTGGTTCTAGTCTTCATTGCTCATCCACTCGTCGCGATCGTCTGATCTTACTGCACGACTACTACCACGACCGACCGCGCGACACACGATGGCAGAGTACGCCTACGAGCAGGCGCCGAACGGGCAGGGCGAGGACGTGGCGGCTGAGCAGCACCCGGCGCAGCAGCAGTACGACGCGGAGTATCATCAGCAGCAGCAGCACTCGCAACAGTACGATAACGCAGGTGGGGCTGTGGAACAAACCCCCTCGTCTCCGCAGAATGGGCATGTGTCGCCGAGTCCTGGGATTCAGACGCACCCGAGCCTGCATGAGGGTGCTGCTGGGGCAACAGCGCCCAGTGGTCAGAATGGGTCTGCGTCCAACTCCAACTCCAACGCAGTGAATGTGATCCGCAAGACGCTGTCGTCGTGGGTTGGATTCTCGAACCTGCCCAACCAGGTGCACCGCAAGAGTGTGAGGTGAGTGCAGTTAGAAAGGGGGTGGGGGGTGGGAAGAGGTGTGGGGGAGGGAATGGAGGATCGGGAGGATATTGCAGATAGAAGGCAGATGTTGCTACGACGCGTCTGACTGATATCTTTGCTCTGCATTACTGCTAGTCTGCTCTACTAACCCACAGGCGAGGATTCCAGTTCGTTGCTATGGTTGTTGGTAAGTGCTCAGACCTTTGTGGCCGATCAAGGCCCGTGCTCAGCCCCGCTCACCCCCAGGCGAGTCCGGACTCGGCAAGTCGACACTGATCAACACCCTCTTCGAGGACAAGCTCTACGAGCCCAAGACGATCCCCGAGCCTGGTGCCGACCGTGGCAAGACTGTCCAGATTGAGAGTATCAATGCGGGTGAGTACAGGCAGAGGGACCTCAGTCATAAACTCGACTCGCTTCGCTTGTGGCCGCCTGCTGACGTCCCAGAGATCGAGGAGAACGGCGTCCGCCTCAAACTCACCGTCGTCGACACACCCGGCTTCGGCGACTTTGTCAACAACGAGGACTGCTGGAAGCCCATCCTCGAGAACATCGAGGCACGCTACGACGCCTACCTCGAGCAGGAGAACCGCGTCAACCGCCTCAAGATGGTCGACAACCGTGTCCACGCGTGCATCTACTTTATCCAGCCCACCGGCCACGCGCTCAAGCCCATCGACATCGAGTTCATGCAGCGCCTCCACGACAAGGTCAACCTGATCCCTGTGATTGCAAAGGCCGACACCCTGACCGAGGAGGAGGTCGAGCTGTTCAAGCGCCGCGTCCTGAACGACATCAAGCACCACAAGATCAAGATCTTCGAGCCCCCCTCGTACGAGCGCGACGACGAGGAGACGATTCTCGAAAACTCCGAGATCATCTCCAAGATCCCGTTCGCGGTCGTGGGCTCCAACCAGGCCGTCAAGGCGCCCGACGGACGCACGGTCCGCGGCCGCTCCTACCCCTGGGGTGTGATCGAGGTCGACAACGAGCAGCACTGCGACTTTGTCAAGCTCCGCCAGATGCTCGTCCGCACACACATGGAGGAGCTGCGCGAGCACACCAACGACGTGCTCTACGAGGCGTACCGCTCTGAAAAGCTGCGTGCCATGGGCGTCGCGCAGGACGAGTCGGTCTTCCTCGAGACCAACCCGGCCGCCAAGCAGGCCGAAGAGCGCTCGATGCACGAGGCAAAGCTCCGCAAGATGGAGATGGAGATGAAAATGGTGTTCCAGCAAAAGGTGCAGGAAAAGGAGCAGAAACTCAAGCAGTCCGAGGAGGAGCTGTACGCCCGCCACAGGGAGATGAAGGAGGCGCTCGAGAAGCAGCGTCTCGAGCTCGAGGACAAGAAGCGGCGCATCGAGAGCGGCCGTCCGCTCACGCCCGAGAAGGGCTCCAAAAAGCGTTTCGGCCTGGGCAAGTAGGCGCGCAACACCAGAGCTTCTGAGTGTTCGCTCCCTCCCTCCCTCCGACATCTTCCCATATCCTCATGACTTCGTCTGGCTCCGCCTACTACCATTTCCAGCAGTATACCCCGGCCGGGCCTCCCACCAACCAACTCGGCTCGACCCACCCGCGCCTAACGACCCTTATTTTATACTACTACGTACGAACTTGCCAGCGCGCTGGTCGAATGCACATAACGTGATTGACGGGGGGGTGATCGTATTGGTCTAGGGGTAGAGAAGGGGAGGTGATGTGAGAACGACCCGAGGCGCACTGGCAGACAGCAGACAGCAAGCACATGTACTGACTGTGAAAAGACTATGGTGCCCTGCGGCTCTTGACAGCAGGATGCAACAGCCGCAGCGGGACTGATGCCGCAGGCGACTGGCATGGCGATGCTGTTGTAGCAGACGGGCATGCCATTGCAAGGTGCGGCAGACGGGCATGCCAATGGGAAGAGGTATTGGCGCGATTCTCATGGGATAACCAGTACGCGCAGTCAGTACGTGGGTCGATTCATCGCTTAGTGCACGAGGTCATTCACGACGTAGCAATATTTTCCAACAAGTAGTGATCGCGGCAGGTGTCTGCTTATTGTGACTTGTAAGTCGCAGCGGTATCTCTGTTATCTTCATCTCTACACCTCAGACGAGCAGGATGGCGCATATTGAACAGCGGGAAGCACAGGCAAATAGCAGGATAGGACATGAAGGCTTCGCGACTGCACCGACTATAGGTCTCACAAGTCAGGAGGTTCCGACAGGACTCGTTGGGACGCGTACTTGCTCATCGCAAGCTCATTTAACGCTATGCGAGCTACGCACTACAGTGTGTCGTGTACCGACCTCGCAACACGCAGTCTCCTGTATGTAAGTGGTGCAGATATCCCCTCTGAAATGGAAGATATTGTACTCACCTGCAGCCCCCCAGGATGTAGAGTGTGTGTTGGTCCAACGCAAAGCACTGCTCAACGGTCCAAGGCTGTGCGTTGGTGCGAATCCATGACCAGGAGTACGATCCCCTACTCGAGTGCTACCCAGATGACACGGCTCAATATGCAAAAGTGGCAAGAACACACGCAGCAGCAATTTGTCCCTAGCACCATGATCTTGCTGCTAGCATGCTGACGACTTTCGATGACCGAATTAAGCAACAGCACTCCCATTCCCTCTCAAAGCCAGAGAAGGCAATCGCTCCAGCTGCCAGGACGAACTATAAACTCTCAACACTTTCACCCGTCATCTCATTGAATATTTGGTCTGTCGCGGCAATCCTTTGCGAGTGCTATTCTTTGTTATCACGTCTCCGCAGCCTCCTGACCTCCTCCTCGCCTCAGTTACACGAGTTTTGATCGCTGACATATACGGTGTCCAGTGTGTCCAGTACGCCAAAACCCTCAATACAGCCGGTAGGCGAGGTATAGCAATGTATGCCTTCATGTCACCTATTCCCCACTCACTTCCCTCCCACTAGATCCGCATAATGTATCGCCGCCACATCCGGATGAGCCCTCAGCCTCGACTTGAGCAGATTCTCCCCATACACCTCGAATATTGGGTCGCTCTCATCCTTCGTCACCCCCCTTGCCCTCTCCCTCAGCTCAGGCGGCAGCTTGATCCTCGGGAACCTCGCCTCAAGCGACGGGTTGATGAACATCGGTATCGAGATCCTCTCCCTCGGTGCCCGTGGCGGGACCACACGATGCTCCGTAGCCTTGAGGTACCCCTCTGTCGCGAGCTCCATCATCTCACCAATATTACACACGAAACCCCCCCGCGGCGCGGGCGGGGCGTCGATCCACGCCCCATCACCAGACCGCACCTGCAGCCCGCCGGCTCCGGGCTCGATCCAGAGCAGCGTGACGCACCCCCCGTCCTTATGTGCGCCGAGCCCCTGCGTCCCCTCACCCTCTATGCCGGGGTACCGCACAATCTTGAGCCGTGAGGTTGGGTCTTCGAAGTGCTTGTCGAAGTAGTCCTCCTCTGCGCCCAGTGACACTCCCCATGCGCGCAGAAGTTTCCGCCCCGCAGCCGTCACTACCTCCTCCCATTCCTCCACGACGTTCTTCCACCCCGGGAGGGCGGCGGGCCACAGATTCGGCCCTACCATGCGGTAGTATGCTGGGAGGGTGGCTAGCTCCTCGGCTGAGTATGCGGTTCGTTCGGGCCAGAAGTCGACAAACTCCCGCCAGTCGACTTTGCCCTGCGTGCGCTCGCCGCCGAGGCGGGTGTAGCCTCTGAAGCCGGGGCTGGGGTGAGCGGGTGATCGAACAGTGAAGAATGGGAGAGGAGGTGCTCACCTCCTGATGTTTTGGATACTCAGCTTCTCCGCCTCGGGGAGGGCGAAGAACTCCCTCGCGGAGTTGAGCATCCTCGCCTCGAGCTCGGGGGTGATTCCCGTGCCGACGAGGTAGAAGAAGCCGACCTCATGTGTAGCGGTGCGCAGGGCATCTCGGAACGCCGCGGCGGCCTCGGGGCCCTTGTCGAGGTCGATGAGGTTGAGGACTGGGAAAGGGAACTCGACTGTCATGGGGAGACGACCTCTGTATCAACAGGGGCCTTCGCTGAGTGGGAGAAAGAACAGAATGCGATAGCCAGTTGTCGGCGAGCGGCAGAGCGCAGCTTATCGATTTCTCAAAATCTGTGCTCTTCTGGACAGCTAGGTTGGATGCGTTGCTTGTTGCGTGTTGCTCAGGTAACATACGAACACTTGCTCGAACTTGAAGTCGAGTGGGCAAGACGCACTGCGTGCCATGTCGTGCTCCGGATACGGCACCGGACATAGCCGATGATGAGATAAGATAGCGGGTGTTGGCGGGTATCCCAACTGTTTCTGTTTTACCATTGACACGACGTCGATATCAACATGCGTTGCACCATTGTGATCATGCGAGGCTTCTGTCCCCACTCCCGCATCCACAGGTACATACACAACATGCTAGATACAGTATGGGATACACAGCACGTCTACGCTCTAGACAGATCTCGTCACGACACACGTCTCTCCTCCCTAGCAATGTAATCTGAGCCTACTCGTCCTCGTCGCCCGAGTCATCCGCTTTGATGTCCTCGTAGTGGTCGATGTCAAAGTCTGCTGTCAGCCTGCACTACCTCTGATACTCGGCACTCACGATACTCGTGGTCCTCGTCGTCTCTCTCGTCGAGCTTCTCGTCCGCGCCCTCGTCGTCCTTCTCGTCCATGCGCTCGAGCTCGTCCTCGTTCGCGTCCTGCAGCCGACGCAGCGCGTCCATGTTAATACGCGACGAAAACTTCTTCGTAACAGCAAAGTTGTCGATTGCCTCGCGCGCACTGTTGAAGGGCTTCTTAGGCCCGTTGGCGACCTTCCGCCGCTTCGGCTTCGGCTTTGACGGGTCGATCCCATGCGCCTTGTTGTACGCCGCCTTCTTCTCCTGCCGCTCCTTGTCCTCCTCCAGCCATTTCGAGTTGTGCGACAGCCACATCCGCGCACGCGCGTTGCGCTCGTCCTCCTCCATCGTCCAGTACAGGTCCAGCTCGTCGTCGTCGAGGTCGTCAAACTCGGACTCGATATGGGTTTTGGCAAAGTGCTCCCGCTCGTACCTTGCCCACTCGACACGCATCATCTCGCCGATCACCTCTCGCGCGTCACGGCCCTGCAGCCACCGCTCGATGCGCTCACGCATATGCCCGCCCTGGTACAGCATTGCGTCGTCGGCGAAGTACGTCTTCTCGATAAAGCGGTACACTGCCTCCATGTCGTCAAAGTCAGGCAGAGCGTGGATCTTGAAACCGCCCTCTTCCTCGTCCTCCTTCCCATCACCTTCTTCTTGCTCCTCGACCTCGGCCATCTCGACGAGCTCCTCTTCATCCTCAACACCAGGCGCCTCGGCCTGTTTCAATGATGCCATGAGATGCCTCCGCTCGCGTGACCGGTCGGCCCGTGCCTCGTCCGAGTCATCGCCGGCCTTCTGGATATCTGCCACGTAGTCCTCCTTCGCCAACGGCTCCATATCTTCGTCGTCGTCGTCCTCCCCTTCTGACGCTTTGCGCTTCCTGGGCGATGGCGCCGCAGAGCTGGCACCATCGTCAGACACCTCCGTCTCCCCCCGCTCGCGCTTGATAAGCTTCTCAGCCTCCGACTTTGCCTTGGCCCTCTTCATGACAGGCGGCAGCTCGTGCACATCAGGCGCCTCGAGCTCCGCATCGGTCAGCGATCGCCACTGCTCGACCGTGAGATCTGCCATGCCTGTTTGGGCAAACTCGTTCAGGCGTTTCCGTATTGTCAGGGGCGATACCTTGACGACCTGGGCCACCTCCTCTGCTGTGCGTAGGAAGTCGCTCATCCTCGCAGCCATGACGAGGCACGCGCCACATATACCCGCTGGTCGGCGGCCTGCTGTCATCCAGTCGGCCTTGAACCGCTTGACGAGACGTGAGGCATCTCGCGCCACAGTCGACGCCTTGTTGCCGAAGTCCAAGCGGTTGGCGAACCGGATGTTGTACACCGCTGGGTCGATTTCGGGCAGGATTTGATCGAGGTTGAGAGCACTGCGAAGCTTGAGATATGTGGCACCGAGCTCATACACATTGATCTGCGGTCAGTGAAGCTGACATGCCTCATCTCACCTGTAACCGCTCGCTGAAGTCAATCAGCATCAGCGCATCCTTCTCGAATCGCGAGTAGAGGTATATACACGACGCCACAACGTAGTCTGTCCTGCGGCCTCTGTTGAACTTGTTGTCGACGGCAAGCGAGTAGAACCGTTGCGCCCCTCGTTGCACAGAAGGCAATATGCCCATCTGCATGCACACCTGCTGTATCCGCTTGCGACCTGGGGTCAGAATCAGTGCTGCGCGCACAGACACAAAGGCGTACGCACCCTCTTCCTTTATGTTCTCAGAGGTCTGTACACCGCCACGGAACCCCAGGCCGGCTGTGGGTTAGTTGCTGTGCCGTGTCACACAGCAGGACGTACTGGCATTGTGAGAGACAAATGCTCCCTGGACATGAATCCGGCCACCCGAGCCTTCTGAGAAACCGATTTCGGACACGAGGATGCCCTGCTCAAGCTCAAGACCACAGTCCTGGCAGCTGGCGGTCAGCAGAAACCTTTAACGTATCTCACATAACGCTGCCGAGAGTGTGGTCCGTCGTGATCGCGCTCGACCCACAGCCTGGACATTTCTTCTAGTCACATTAGCAATGAGATAGGTCAGCACAACGGCGATGCTCACAGGCGGAGCCATGGCTGCAGTTGTGGAGAAGGATAGCCCTGGGCAGAGCTACCACTGTGGTCTAGTTGCTACGTGAAGCGATGCGAGACGCGAACACGATGAGATGTGGTGATTGTTGTTGTGAAGAAATGCAGGATGTCAAAGGAGGACCAGGTGAGAGTCGAACCGAGGTGCGCCGTGAGTGAAAACTGGCAGATTCTCTCGTTCTACGCCCTGGGACACGCAAAATACAGCGGAGTGATTTGTGTGTCTGGAGGCGATTCGCATCAGGCACAATAGCTTAATATCTCGTATATCACCAATGTCTATTATGGGATAGAACGCGTTCGTAATCGGATTGTTGATGTGTTGAAGTCATCTCTCCACATACGACGGCCGCTGCCGCACATCTTCAACTGGTTTGCAATTTCCACTCTGACATAATCGCATAAGTGAAGCCTGCCAGACATCAAGCATGGGCCGACTATCGTCTACTGAGGCGCTCTTGGGTCCAGGGCTCTTCTCCAAGGTGCGCGACACACCTGTGCTGGTCGTTGGAGCTGGCGGTATCGGCAGCGAGTTGCGTGAGTTTAGTGCCAGGACTCGGCTGACCTTCAGTCAAGAATTTGGTCCTTGTCGGGTTCTCCAACATCGAGATTGTATGTCACACTTGTAGCTGTTGCTCACACCCAGATTGACCTCGACACTATCGATCTGTCCAACCTCAACCGGCAGTTCCTCTTCCGCAAAGCCGACATCAAGAAGTCCAAGTCGCTCGTCGCAGCCGAAGCCGCACGGCAGTTCAACCCCTCATCGGGCATCAGGATCCATGCCCGTCATGGGAATGTCAAGGAGGCGGAGAATGACATCGAGTGGATCAGCAAGTTTGGGCTGGTCATGAATGCGCTGGATAATCTCGGTGAGCTACAGCTAATGGTGCTGGTGGAGCTGACAACAGATGCTCGCCGACATGTGAATAAGCTCTGCCAGGCTGCCAAAGTCCCCTTGATAGAATCGGGCACTGCTGGGTACTTGGGACAAGCTGTTCCAATTATCAACGTGAGAGCATGATGCCATCGGGACTGACAAATAGGGCGTGACAGAATGCTTCGACTGTGTGCCGAAACCTGCGCCGAAGTCATTCCCGGTGTGCACGATTCGGTCAACACCCAGCGAGCCGATACACTGCATTGTATGGGGCAAGAACTACCTGTTCGGGTGAGAGGAGCTCAACGCAACACAACTAATGGATCAGCAAACTCTTCGGAGAAGACGACGAGGCCGGAGATGAGGCAGAGTTGAACGCTGCCAAGGACAGCGGAGAGAATGCCGAGGAAATTGAGAATCTGAAGCGGGAAGCAGCCGCATTCCGCGAGGTGCGCAACTCGCTGGGCGAGGCCGATGGGGCGCAACGGGTGTTCCGCAAGGTAGGGGAAACCGTTAGTCAAACGCTGACAAGCAGGTCTTCCATGACGACATCCAGCGCATCCTGGCGATGGAGGACATGTGGAAAGTGCCAGGGCGTGTCAAGCCTGTGCCTCTGGACGACGAGAAGATCCTAGATGGCAGTTTCGTCGTGCCACCTGTGCGGACGCCAGCCTCTGCTCCGGCGACCAATGGAAGTGTGGCAAATGGGACTCCGGCGCTGAAGGATCAGAAGGAGTTGTCGTGCAGGGAAAATCTAGAGCTGTTCATCGACAGCTGCCAGCGCCTCGCTGCTCGCACAATAGCCAACCCTGACGTTCCGCTGTCTTTTGACAAGGACGACGATGACACACTCGACTTCGTGCTGTCCGTGGCCAACTTGAGAGCTATAGCATATGGAATCCCAACACGAACACGTTTCCAGGTCAAGGGTGAGTATTTGTCTCATTGACTGCTAACATCAGAAATGGCGGGCAATATCATCCCGGCTATCGCGACCACGAACGCAGTCATCGCTGGTCTGATCGTCATGCAAGCGCTCAAGATCCTCAAAGGCGACTACACGCAACCGAAAACATCCTTCCTTGGTGCCATTCCTCAACGACCACTGGGCACGACGAACCAAGCAGAGCCGAGTTCCTCCTGTGCCGTGTGTCGAGACGCATACATCCCGCTCAAGGTCGATGTGTCCAAGACCACCCTTGGTGACTTTGTCGAGAACGCCGTCAATGAATGGCTTAGTCCTGCTCTCGGGGGAGAGCTCGAGGCCAGCATTCTTGAGGGCGGACGAGTGCTTGCAGACCCGGATTTCGATGACAATCACAGCAGGACACTGCAAGATCTGGGCATCGGACGTGGTCAGATGATCGACGTGATGGACGAGGATGACAATTTCCGCCCAATCCACTTCTGCATCTTGCAGCCGGAAGCGGGCACTACATTCACACTGCCAGATACCCCGCCTGATCTTCCCCGGAAGCCCAAGCCAGCCGTGCAGGCTGACCGCGAGCCTTCATCAGAACCCGAGATCATCGACACCATTCCCGCGAAGGCAACAAAGCGCTCCGCGCCGGATGAGGACGTCGAGCCGTCTCCGAAGAAGGCAAAAAAGGCCAAGGTCGAGGAGAATGGCGATGTTCACACCGTCGAATGATTCCACGACACTGCCTGATCACATACACACATGTAGTAGTACATTATGAGCACTGTAGTCTACCTTGTCTATCTGCCCGACTCCCAGGTCAGACCCTCGATCTTCTCCGCTGTCTCCTGAATGATGACCATCATATCTCGTTGCGATGGTTCCCCCTTGACGTGTGTTGCGCTAACGGCTCGTCCGGGGCAAAGCTGTACGAGATATGGTTCTGATGTGCCCTTCCCCTTATCGTCTCCTGCCAGAACTCTCGTGATCGTCAGATGCAAAGTCCAGTTTGGCCGTGAAGCGATGGGCAGATGGAAGAGATGGCCCCTTCTTGTATACCCATGTGAATGTCTCTCGTCAGGAAACACAAATCAAAAGACTCACTTATGTCCCATCGTTCTGATCATGTTCTCGATCTCCTCCCTCTCCGACAGTCCTGCAACGTCGAGCTCTATCTGCGCCTGGACCCTCATGCTTGCGTGCTCCTTCCCAGATAGCGGCTTCGACACCCATGCGAGGGAGTACTCCCAGCCCCCAGATTCTTCGTCCTCATCAATATTTCCTGGCCATCGCCCGGTAATTGTGGGCACTGGGCGTGGTCGCCGTCGTCTGGCTCGAAGTCGTAGTGTTTGGGGATCGTTGGGAACGACGCCATGAGTCGCGAGGTAGATGTCGTCTCTCACGACGTAGGTCTCCATGTGTATCGCCATCAATGAGAGGCGAGAAAGCATCAGCGGGAGCTGTGACGGTGGAAGAAGAGCAAAGAGCGAGGGCAGAACCCTCGGGCTCTGTGAGGGGGCCATCTCGGTGGTGTTGGCTGACAGACAGACGCGACAAGCGCAAGCTTCATGACCTGGTGGAAGACATTGTTGTGAAAGTGGAGGTCGGAAGCAAAATGTCGGCAACTTGTGACATAGATGATGTTCATCGACTGTCGTAGGCGATACTTCCAGTGATTACCTACCTCACTACCTTACCATGATCCGCTCACTGGGACGACTACCGGTTGCGCGAGCTGTGCCGCGTCAACAGTTGCGGTCCTTCGCTCGTTCGAGCTTGTGCCGGAATGCCTCTAGGGATGTGGAGGAGCTCATTGCTCCGAGGGAGGTCATCGAGCGCAAGCGGAAGGAGATGGAGGCGAAGTACGCTGAGAAGTTGAAAAAGAAGATTGAAGCGTGAGTATGTGCGTAGATATTCCTGACCCAAGGGAGGGACTGAGTAACCTCGATGCGCTCAAGGAGAAAGTGGCAGCGCCTAGTGTTCTTGCGAAGCGCAAGGCCGAGCAATATCGCAAGGAGGAAGCCGAACGGGCTGAGAAAGCGCGCCTGGAGGCCGAGCAAGCGGCGAAGCAAGCGGATCAGGCTAAGGTCGACGCGAGGGAGGCAAAGAGGGCTGCTGCTCGTGAGGAGGCGGGCGACCGTTCAGGTGTGAAGGTAAGCGGCACTCACGGGTTACAGCTGATGAAAGCCACTTGCATCTATCATCAACCTTCCGCTCATCCATATGACTCCGCATGACGCGAACGCAATTGCAGCCATCTGGAACACTTATCACACCACCCACAAGACTCTCTCTGGCTCCTACCTGTCTGCAACACTACCTGCCTCAACTTATGAGTCGATGTTGGCGGTCGCAAAGAAGTCGCCATTCTTTGTACTCCCTCTGCCGCGCACTAGCAAGGAGGGTGAGGAGGCATTCGAAATGTTCTACCTGCAGTGGCTGCTGCACGCACCGCCTCCGCCGCCCCCAGGCTTCGAGGGTCCCCTTCCACCTATCTCGAGTGTAATCTTCACTCCGCTCGAAGAGTTCAAGCAAGCTGGGGAGTGGGCGCAGCCTTACCTCACTCTGACGCACTACCCCGACCTTTCCAAGTCCCATGACACTGTCCTGATGCGTGGGGAGATCACAGCTGCCAGCGCAGGCGGACCGCCGGGGTCACTGGATAACCCAGGTTACCTGCTGAGCCAGCAGGAGGCGCAGCTGCTTGTTTTGGGCCTGCAGCGATTCTACTGTGCTGACGTCGCACCTGCACAGGAGACTGCAGAGGCGGCGCAGGAGCGCCAGGCCCGTAAGCAGGCTTTGACAGACTTCGTCGAGAAGCCTCAGGAGTGGGACTGGAACAACCTCATCAAGATGGCTCTAGCGGGCTTGGCGTAGAGACTATTTGACAGGCATCTGTCAGCACCACCCATCATACAAAGTTTCATGCATAGACGAGTCAACATTGTCTCTCAGTTGGTGTTCGTAGCATCCTCCCAGCTGCTCTTCTGCATTCTGCTAACGGCCGATATGTCATTAGGTGAAATCGGGCGATCTTCTAATGCCGGCATCTAATACTTCCCTATATAGGGATTTCGACTCTCATACCGCACTGTCGGTGTCGTCAAAACAAGCCGTCCGGACATCTAACTTCCTCCAACCTCAACATTCATGTTCTCAGTGCATCGATGACAAAGTCTGCCTTGGACGAGTTGGATAAGGTTCACCTCGTCCCAGCATCGGCTGCGCATGACTCGGATTCGGAGCACGACAGCGACTCAGATCCGGAGAGCGATGTCACAGTCCCTTCGGAGGTCAACGAGGACGAGCTGTACGCGGTCGGTGAGTGAGGGACAAACGACGATTGCTGAGAGTAGATGCGATTAAATGGGCCTGGTACAAGGATTCTCGGCGCGTACGGCCAGATGGGTTTGAGGGTTGGGTGAGTACGATTATGCCTAAGCCCGTCCTTGTGTCGCTGACATGATAGCATTATGGAGTCATGGTACGGATATCAATGAAGGCTTATTGTCTGACCTGCAGTGGAAGGGATATCTGAAAACCCTATCTGATACGTGAGGTGTTTCCGTGGGGCGAAGACAGCTGACTTCAGAGAAGAACCTTTCGACGCATTTACAGAGGAGGATGGCGAGGCACCTCTCGTGGTCGAGTTCGTTGTCGAGCATGCGCTGTTACTGACGGTAGGTTCTGGAAAGCGGTTGGCAAGCCCATCCCCGTGGGCCGCAAGGAGCCTGGCGGGAAGCTGGGGGAGATCCATGAAGCGCCAAAGGAGACTCTCAGTAGGTGCCGCCTGCGGCCTGTCCATTCGCTCGTGGCGCGAAGTTGACTTCAGAAATGTGGTTCAAGAACGCCCGACCTCGACGCGACTACGAGACTTACAAGCGTCGCCGGGACAAAGAGCTGGCTGGTCTTCCTCTAACTAAGGCTGACTCGGACTACTACTGGCGCAAGAAGCGAAAGGCCCGCAATGCAGCACGACGAGCTACGACCACCAGTACCGGCAAGCAGAAGGTCAAGACCAAGTCCACTGCGTCGGCCACTGTCCCTCGCAAGGTCCTGTCCGAAAAGAAGAACGACAACTCGCGGGCGAACTCGCACAACTCGGTCGTCCGAGAGGAGGGGTCAACTGACGACACCCGGCCAACGCAGTCATCTCAATCAAAGACCCTGAAGCGCCTCAGAGTTGGAAGCTCAGATCATGAGGACGCCGGGCCAGGCAAGGGTGAGAAGCAGAAGAAGAAGAAAAAGGAGAAGACCATGAATGTCGTGGAGCAAACCAGCGTGGAGCCTGGTAAGGATCGCATAGCGCCAGAGTTCAAGCAGGGCAAGGCGTCATCGGTGAATGACACTTCCGTAAGAGAGGAGGCTGCGAGTGCACGACGTGTCCAGGACGATGCGAACCAAGGTCCAGCATTGCAATCTTTGCCTTCCTTGCAGCCATCAGATATCACCACCTCAGCAGCTGTGCCGGAATCTCTAGCTCCCGGCCCGACTCCATTGGCGCAGGACGCAGTGAATGGCCAACCTCCCGCGGTCTCACAACCACCAGCTTCCACTCCTGGCCCAGCGTTTGGCGCACCGGATCCTGATATCTTCGGCGATGCTGCAATCTCGGCAACCACTGACTCTCGGCAACCCCTGTTCGATGTGTCACCTGGATCGTCGCCCGAGATGCACGCGACTGAGTCTGCCAACGACCCGCCCAAGGATTTAACAATCCCTCCGCCAGCGACAGCAGGAGCATCAGTGTTAGAGAAGGACGTTGCTGCTGTCCCTATCAAGGTCGAGGCGCAGCCGTCAGCGCAAGTCACCGAAGCTCACGAGTCGAGATCAGGACCGCCAGACGATGTGGAAGTCATCGTCATTCCGGACAGTCCAGACGGCTCAACCTCGCCGCCCAAGAATGACAATAAGGAAGATGATGATTTTGAGGATATGGAGATCATCGAGATAGACATCGACGTTCCTCCTGCATCCGAGCAGGCAGCACCCCCAACACCCAAGCAGCAACCACAACCAATGTCTGAAGTCTCAGCTCGTCCTGTACCGGCGGTACCGGCTCTTCTTCCCCCAGAACCCGAGGAGACACCACCTCCTCTACCCCAGCAGCCTCCGCCTCCATCGCCAGATCAACTGGTCGCTCCTGCGCCGGCAACGGCTTCTTCTCTCCAAACACTCCAATCGAAAAATACATCTTCAACGACCGCTGCAAATGTGGCGCGCCAGACTGCGCACCATCAAGTTGTCAACCCTCGTCCAGAGGACATGGGTACGACAACGAACTCAACTGCTGCCGTGGACACTGCAGTTGCGGGCGCAACCGACACGTCAGTCGCGAAAACTGCTGAATCAAGTGGCACGAGTGCTCAAACGACAGAGTCGAACGCTTCTGCCAAGCTTCCAGCAAAGCAGCGTCCGAAATACGTTCAGCCCAAGAGGATTAAGCAGCTCGACATTGCATCAGACCCCGCACGAGACCCGTCATTACGATCACTGGGTCCGGACAACAGGCCACGCGGAGGAGCTCCTCTCTACCCACCAGCACCCCTGAAGCGCGCTCCCTCCAACACGGATAAGCCGGCCTCAACATCGGCGTCTAACACAAGCCTACAGCCAGCTGCAGCCCGGCCCCACGATCCTTCCCCTCACCAGCCGGCGTCAGGCATCGTAATTCCTCGGCAGCCGCGGAGATGGGGCAACGCTAAACAGCAGCATCCACCTCCAAGTGGGTCTACCATCTCGCATGACCCATACGGTGCCAGTGCATCGACTGGAACTGGGTATGCGTCACCACATCATGCCCTTGTGCGACCGCCGTCTTCATCAGGACGATCGCCGTACGCGGCAGGCGCTCGCTCACCATACGCCGCCGGTGGATCCGGCGGACGGTCTCCGCTGGACGCCACAGGCGGTATGTCTCCGAACCTGAGCCGGCAACCATTAGCAGATGGTGGAAGATCACCTTTGACGTTGTCGTCGATGGTGACTCAGCGGACGGACAATGTGTCATCGGCTTGGGGTCAACGTGATGCCGGTGAACATGCAGAAGGGCTACAAGCGCCAGCAGTGTATGAAGCAACTCGAGATCCGAGACGCCGTCCACGGCCGGCCGAGGCCCCGCAGGTTGCAGAGGCCGGTCAGGGGTCTGCCATACCTGCTCCTCGGACAGCTCATGCCTCAACACATCCCACTCGCATTATAGGGCAGTTCTTGGCTCACTTTCCGCACGTTCGCCGCGACAATGAAGCTGTCAAGATCTGGATGGACTTGAAGCACATCTCAGCTAGCACATCTCCGCACAAACTCCTCACTGCGCTACGCAGCATGCAACCAGAGAGAGGCTTCATACTCCAGAACATCGACAAGTTCTGTCTCAACATGTTGCTTGCTCAAGGTGCTACCATCAGCGAGTGGTCCCAGATCGTGCCGAGTGCTAGTCCCAACGGGAAAGGCGATACGGCACGCCTTCCTGAGATGATGAAGGATATGGTGAGAGTGTACTGCGACTTGACTGATGACAGATGTGGGCTTGCAGCGACGAGCTTGTGCCTCCAGGCGGTGCTCCAATAACCTCCCACCACTTGCTGTTGATCATGTCCCTCCAAGATGCCAACTTCACGGGGTCTGAACTGGAGAGTCTGGGTCTTGAAACGTCCAAAGGTCTCGTCGCCTTCATCGTAGACGCACCACTTGTTGGACGCCCGATACCTCAGCTCCCAAATCCTGTACAACCGGACTTTGCTACCGGAGAGACCGCCTGCGCGCCCCCACAGACACCGCAGGTTCTCGAGGCACACACTGCTGTGGAGAGCTATGGATTCAGCGAGGTTGCTGATCGATTCCTGAGAGGCAAGACTGCAAGAGTCTTACCGAAGGACGCCTCCTATACGAGAGGATATGCCGAAGTGGTTCAACAGTTCCAGCGGTCTGGAGTACTCGCACCGCAGAGTGGGCAAGAACCTACGAGTTTGGTTATCTTCAATGGTCAATGGCTAAACGTAGCACAAGCAGGTACGCTGCAGCGCTTGCTAGATCGTCCGGCGCAGTTTTACGCCATGGGACCTGACTTTCAATCTCCTATTGCTCATTGGTCCTGTCATCCCATATGGCAAACTGGAGGGTTAGTCACTTTCTCTCCAACTTTTATCTTGCGACAACCAACAAAGTTCCAAGAGATCATGGAGATGGTCCGTGAGACCCCTGGCTGGGCTGCTTACGTCGCACCAGCGACTATCGTTTGGTTTGATCAGTCTTGGCAGATTGCGACACGATGCCCAGATCCCTCCAGGACGTTTGCTTCCTTGGTCTCTGAGCTCTACTTCGACGACAGGGTCCGCCGAATCTCGAAGAGCGGAAGTGGCCTGGCGGTCACTGCCGCACCTCCTCAATTGCAGCGAAGGGAGCGTTGTGCAGATTGGCTCAATTGGTTGAGGCAAATCTGGCAGTGCAAGGAGTGGTCCGGACTGGTCAAAATGTGTGAAGATTATCTTTCGCCATCTCGCAACGCCAAAGATCTTGTGCTGGGAGACGTTGAGCGCATCGGGCTGGAGGATCTCGTCGGCATGCGAACCCGTCCCCATCTAGTGCCATACCGGCGGTATCTGTACATCGGGCAAGTCAGTCTCAAAGCGCAAGAGAGGGCACGCCTCGGTCAGGCGGTAAGTAGTATGATCTCCAACCGCTGATTGTAGATCGAGATGATCTCCGCCGACGACTTTGTTGCAGTGCTGAGTGGGGCAGTCTGACGTTCATATGTCATACGGTGAGTCCCTTGCAAGGATGTGTGTAATTAGTAAAAGATCTGATCTCCACAACCCCTCGTCTGGTTCACACTGCCACCCTCGAGTCACGGGTGTGCAGGGTAAAAGACGGACGTACAGAGATGCTTGTATAGGACATCTGTCTCAGAGACATGAGCCAGGTGTAAAGACTTAAGCGCACAGCGGCAGCGTGGTGCTCGCACTCATGCTGCCACCTATGGTTTCAGGCCTGCCGCTAGGCCTGGAGTAACGGCCTCGCGGGGAACCGCAGGAGACAACAGAGCACCGAACCAGCGCGTGCTCCGAGTCATGAGCACTGTGCGAGGATTGGTGCGCACAACCTATCTCCGATAGGTAGCAGGGTCGTGTGGACGAGATCGCAATTTGGTTTTCGACTGAGCAAGGCTGATGGCTCACAGGTTCATATGATCGACAATGAAAACCTCCTTCTATCTCACCAGAACAGCCGGCAGAGTTCTTTGCAGCGCGTGAAAGCGACTGCTCACTAGCTTCCAGGTGTATCATACTGTATCATGATATGTAACTGCACATTTGCATCCTCGCACACTGGGTTCACCGAATCCACACTCACTCAACACTCTTTGTGATCGTCGCCACGCGCCACGAGCGCTCGCATCGAGTCGTGTATTGGGACATTTGAGGCTAAACAGCCATGTCACTTTGCCACCCAAGACCGGTTGGTATAAGATGTCATGCCTGTCCGAGAACAGTAGATTTCCTTTGAACTGACAACAAGCATGGCAACAGACGTTGCTACGACGACGGTTGGGCACTGGCAGCTGCCCGAGTCCATGGCCTCCTTGCTCTCTGCCGATGAAGCGACTATACAGTCGTTGTTGCCAGCACAGAACACGGATGATAATGCTGCTGCTCCAGAGCAGCCATCGACTTCGACTACAGGCTCTCCCTTGACATACAATCCCGGGGATCACTTCTACGGCAGTGGTGCTCCCCATACCTCAACAGGAGAGAAAGCACCTTTTGTGAACGCTTTGCATGCGTCGTTCGTCACACGTACTGTAAACGGTGCGGCTGCTTTCAGTACGACCAGCTCAGCGCTGTTGGACCTCTTCGCACAGCTAGCGCCGAATGTCAACACGCACAAGCTGTTTGCTCTCCTTCGGAACGCATGGAAAGAGGACCCTGAGACGTGGGTCTCCGACTTGTCTCGAAGTGGGTGCTGATGACAGTACTCTCAAGATCATCTTCCATGCGCGATCTATTCACGAGGGCAAGGGCGCCAAGCTGGTCTTCTTCCACTGCCTCAGTTGGCTCTGGGACAACCACCCGCGCACCCTACTGGCAAAGTGGGCTCGAATCGGTTGGCAGCATGCTGATACATAGCTTGGAGCTCATTGTGCGTCCTACCTGTGAGGGGAAGGGATCTAGGAAGCGTGTGGTGGAGAAGGAGTCGAAGGACGACAACGGCGAGTTGGAACACGAGGTCAAGGTGTACCCGAAACGTCCTCATGGGAGCTTTGACGAGTGAGTTAGGACCAGATTGAGCTGACGCCAGTCTGAACGACATTCTTGTCCTGGCGATCAATGGGCAGTTGACGGCTCGGCGCTTCAATGATCTGAGTGCCATCAACGAGGCGCTCGCGCCTGCGCTGGCGAAGGATGGGTTCAAGAGGGGCCGCATGGATGTTGTAGAAGGGCGAAAGAGGCGGAGAGCTGGCTTCCGTTTAGCTGGAGCTGCTGCGACGAGGAAGCATGGCAGAAAGGGCGATAAGCGACGACCAGTTTCACTCTCGGAAGATGAGTACTCGACTCTGGATCAGGAGGAACCACACCCCGCGGCAGAGGAGTTTGAACCGCCTCTCAGCTTCCAGCTCGCACGCTGCGGAACGAGTAGGTCTGACCAGGGGGCTCGCTGACAGGTAGAGAAGATGCGCAATGAGCTGATTGCTGAACGAGCTCACAAGGCTCTCAGCGAAGACACCAAGTTGCAAGCTCTCTACATCACGATCGTCGGCATCTACATCAAATATTTGCGAGCAGATCTAGACCACCTCGCTCTGCACAAGGAGTTCCTCGCTCGGCCTGAGAGCGAGCGGCGAAGCGAGGGGTATGGAAAACCCGGGTCCTCGCCCCATCTCTTCGACATGACCTACGCGGGCAAATGGGCTCCTACGCCGGGCAAGAGCGTCGACAAGCAGCTGCTGCTCGCATCAGCTCTGGCGATGAGGCTATTCCCTGACATCAGCGTCAAGGAGGCACGACTGAAGTACCAGGCAGAGGTGCTCACGCCCCTGCGCAAGGTACTCGCCGTACCCGAGGTCAGCATGGTACACGGGCCATGGAAGATCGACTACACCAAGGTGCCAGCGCTGGCGATGACCCGGTACCAGGCACAGTTTGTCGAGCACGACCCAAACGGCTTCAAGGCGTACCTCTCGGACGTCGCGGAGGGCAAGGCGTCGATCGCTGGTGCTTCCCTGATGCCCCACCAGCTCGTCCACGAGGCAAGGACTGGGAACGAGCTCGCGAAGCTCATCGCCGATTTGCAATGGAAGTCACTGGTCGAGTCGATAAGGTCGAGCTCGGAGAGCGGCGACATGCCCAGCTGCATCGCGGTTGCCGACGTGTCTGGGTCCATGGGCTTCATCGACCGCAAGGTGACCGACATCATGAAGCCTCCACCCATCCTGCCGTGCATTGCGCTCACGCTACTCCTCACGGAGTTGGCCCGCCCGCCTTGGAATGGGGCGTTCATCACGTTCTCCTCAGAACCGGACCTGCAGCGCGTCGACCCGTACGACCCGCTAGCCCGGAAGGCGCAGCTGCTCAGCTCTGCCTCGTGGGGCATGTCCACCGACTACTACAAGGTGTTCCAACGGATCCTAGACGTCGCCATGACGCACGAGCTGGCGCCAGAGGACATGGTGAAGAAGGTGTTCGTGTTCTCCGACATGCAGTTTGACGCGAGCTCAAAGGAGGGATTCGGCGTCACTGAGCACGAGGCGATCCGCCGGCGCTTCGAAAAGGCAGGTTACGAGCTGCCCGAGATCGTGTACTGGAACTTGAACGACTACGCCGCGAAGCCAGTGCAGGCGGAGACTCCGGGCACGGCGCTGGTGTCGGGCTTCAACGGGGCGCTGATGAAGTACTTCCTCCGGTCGGTAACGGGCGATGAGGGCGATGAGGGCGAGGGGGATGCGGAGGCGGAGGATGAGTGGGAGGTGGTTGGCGACCAGGATGTGGCCAGTGATAAAGGGGAGGACAGGGACGCTGATGTTGTCGACGAGTTTGAGAAGCTCAAGCTCCAGAAGGCTCGGCGAACGCCTTACGATCACATGATGGCTGCGATTGGTATTCCGGCATTCGACGGGGTCCGTGTAGTTGATTGAGCAGTTGTACTACCTGATGTAAATGTTCTGTCACTACGGAAGTCGGCAGGGTTGGAAACAACCACACTTCTTCTATCGCCTGAGTGATGGCAGTCAGTCATAGAGCATGAGCGATATCACTGTCATCTGAGTAGGGATGTCAGCAGAGCGTAGAGGGGCTGAGAATGAGTGATACAGACACAATGCATACCGGCACGCCAGATGACCCAGCGTGCCCCTCCCCTCGACTTATCCTGGTCCGATCTGTCATCAGCAAGCCCCCACTGCCACACGACTCACCCTCGGCATATCATGGTGGTCACTCAGGTTCTCCAACTTCTTGTTCAGCTCATTCAACCGATCCTTGTGCGTCTGATGTGCCAACCTCCGCGCCTTCTCTTCTCGCTAGCCGTCAGCTTTGTCACTAACCCCACACCCACCCTCTTCCTCTGCACCTCCTCGTACTTGAGCTCTGCCTCTGTCATCTTCCGTGGCGCAGGAGACCCCGACGCCGACCCCGAAGCCGACCCACTCCGCTGCCGAGCAGGATCGATCGCATACCGCTTCTCAATCGCAGCAGTCGACACCTCGGTCTCCTTCTTGGCTATCTCGGCTGTCGTGTGCGCCTTCTTCTTCTTCTTCTTCCTGGGGTTAGCTCGTACCGGGGCAACAGCACGCACTTCTCCTCGCCCTTGAACTTGAGCGCCCCACCGGGCCGGTGGGCTGTGTAGTCGCTCATCGTCGTCGACTAGTCGACTGGCCGACTTGCGTCGAACAGAGGAGTTGAGACTAGGCTGTTGACGGAGGGTGTAGAGGTAGTGAGTGGTTGTGGGTGGCAAACGGGAGGACCGGATACAGGAATTTTCGGCATCCAACCCTCGACCTCGGCTGGATGTGGATGTCACTCCGTAAAAGCGCAGCGATGTATTCGACAGCACACATACAACCATGAGCGAGGCAGCCAACATTCTTCCCCAGTTCGACGCCGCGACGCAGGTGGGTGCAGTGGGATTGAGCGGCAGTGTCGGGCGAGTGTGCTGACTTCTTAGGCTGAGCTCCGTGACTTTGTGGAGCAGGAGTGCGTGGAGGACAGGAGAGGGTGGTGGTGTACTGACAAGACAGGCAGGCCAAGGCCAAGCTCCAGTCCAGTGTGCACGAGCTGACTGACAAGTGTGAGTGTGTGCGGGCGTGGGGAGGGATGGGAGGATTAGTGGAGGACCAGTGGAGTATATGCGCTCGCCATGTTACGCAGCCATCCGTCCGTCCTCCACGTCCTCCATTCGCATCTCTTCTTCGTCGCAGTGCAGGAGATTATACAGAGTTGACAGCAGGCTGGAACACGTATGAGCGATAGATGAGGCCCCACTAACATTAGTTGCATCACTGGCAGCATCAGCGCCAAGTTCACTCGGTGAGTAATTTTGCGGGAACACCCACGCAGAAGCCTGCGCAAGGCTGCGGCTCTGTGGAAAACTCTCCTCACTGAGTGAGGTCTGTAAGTCCACTCGCTGACCCCAGCACCGAGGCCTCTTGCCTCGAGAACTGCGTCGACCGCTTCCTCGACACGAGCCTGTTCATCGTCAAGCAGATCGAGCAGCAGAAGCAGCAGCTCCACTAGGCTGGTGTCAAGGCATTGAATGTAGCATATCTGCATAGGAGGAGGTCACGATCACTGTGGAGGGCAGTGGTACATGCATCTCATCAACCACTCGCAACTGGGACGTTCGAGATTGTCACCTCTCGGCTGAGGTTTACCGCGAGCATGAATCACAGTCTGCAGGCGATGTCACTAAGCGGACGATGTGAAGCAACAGCCCCTTGGCAACAACCGCCAGTGTTCAGAAGTGCTGGGTTGTCCTATTGCGATACCCTATGGTTCTTACTCCTGACTGCACTGATTGAAGCTACAGGCATGTTCGGGAACTCACCTGCTGCAGATTTCGGTTTGGCGCACGACCGGCTGACCGTCATCAAATTGCAAGGGCACTGATCGTACTGACAATGTCAATCTTATGGCTTTGCATTAGCACCTCTCACCGCCTCCAAATTATACGGCTCATCGCTTATAGATTTCACCGCAGCCCTGCTAATGCTCCAGTCTGTTCTGTGCGTTCTGTACTGTATTGTGAAAGTTACGCAGCCAAGAATCCGAAGCCCATAGACATGCTGATTGATTTTGCGACGTCGCGAGCTACAGTCCGCTTTCATAGCATAGCAGAGACTCACAGTATGCACACCTTAGCACAGGTCCGCTGTGCACATGGCGTATCATAGATATTGATATATTGATGTGGTAGCATATCGCTCTGCTCTCAATGTCTTTGGGCTGAGATTCAGATAACTTCAGTGCTGGAAAAACGCATGCCATTGTCGCTGATGTGCTGGTTAGGTAGAGAACCGTACTCCAGTCGCAATTTCTGACCATGATATTTGATAGAGTTGGTAATCAGCCTCTTCGTGAACGCAGTCAATCAATGTTGCAAACAGTCTTGATGTTTTGAATCTGTTCTGCAGAATTGTGGCCGAGCCTGTCGTCAAGGTGTACCATGACCAAGTGCAGTTTCGCGAAACTCGACGGCAACCGAGATCACAATCCTTTCATTTGCAGACATTTCGTTCTTCCTAGAATGAGTACAGACGCTTAGCATCAGATTGCTAATCGTATCTAGCTCGACTCAATTTCCTCAGTCATACTACATACAGAGCGGATCCTAGTGAGCGTTGGAAACAAAGAAGGGAATACAGTATGCGGTCGACTGTTATGCAGTTCAGATATATAGACACACTCGGCGTCCGAGCGATTGCAATTTCCAGTAGGAGCGTCACGCTTCCAGCACTCAAATAACTGCTCTTCCTTAGTACAGTACCAATGTCGCGGCCTTTTGACACCCTCTCTCCTCTCCTGTGCCCCTCAATTCGTCGCTACTGTGCTACTGTGACCAGGCGCACATCTGATTGCGATTTTTCTCATCTCATCTCTCATTTCAGCAATCAAGTTACACCGAACTACCATGTCGCCGTGATTTGACGTCGAGTATGCATAGCATTGCCGCACTCGTTTCAGAACCAGCCTCCTGCTAGTTGATGCCTTGCGTTAGCTGTGCGAAAGTCAATCCGCACTCTCGTGCCGAAAATCGCCACACGCAGACCACACCTCGCCCAGCTGCGCCCAGTCAGTCGCCCAGTCCATCCTACGTCGCGTTGTGCATATCCGTGTACATCTGTACATCCTGTACATCCTTGCTACAGTAGAACGGACCATGTCTTTCCTTAGTCGAGCTGATCATACGCGGCGCGCTCCCCGTCGAGGCGCTAGGCACGGTTCCTTCCTGACCGGTCATCATGTTTCCAACCCCTCCATGCTCAGAGTAACGTGATACTCGCTGCATCCAACTATATTGTACATACCACAAGCACTGCTCACTACGCTTTGTCGTCTGACATTGCTTCTGCAGCACAGCACTCTTACTACGACTCTTCTGCAAAAGCACTCGTTTACTCTGCCCGCGCGATACCACCGCAGCATCACAATGCGACCGCTCGGGCGCAATAGCACCTGCCAAGACAACGCCAAGATCTGCCACGGTCCATGGCTCATGGGCACTGCACAGCTGCACAGCACCGTGTACGGTGTCCGGTGTCCGGTGTACGGCGGTCAAACTCTCACACAAGTGGCCATTGCGCGTCCCTAACGAGCAGTCTCTGCAGTCTGACCGGCGCAGCACATTCGCTGTTTGGCGTGTCGTCTATGTTCACTGACATCTTGCATTCTGGCATTCGACATAGCACTTTACACCTCGCATTTCTCATACCCCTTTCCATTTTAGTTTAGTCCTCGTCGCGACCTTCTGCTGACGAGTGGTTCTCTTCTTGCAGGTCTCTCCCTCGGGCTCATTTTTCATAGCCCCTCTTCCTCCTCTCTCTCGCCTCTGAGTTGCGGTCGACGCGCACCCATACCTCGCCATGATCTCCGCCGCTCTCCTCCTCGCTCTCCCGCTCGCCTCGGCAGCACCATGGGCACAGCCTGCCGATGCGCCCGTGTACAGCCTGTTCAAGCGGCAGAGCAGTGGGTCTGCTCCTAACCCTGGTGAGTACTGGCAACGAATTTGAGACCCGGTGCTGCATTGTGGGAAGTGTTCGCTGACACCTAGCCAACTACCCCCCCACCGCCCAGACCCCCAAGGAGTGGCTCGACAAGCTTGCCTCTGTGAAGATCGCCGATGTGCCCGTGTCAACGCCAGTGGCAGGGACGGACAACGCAGTGACCTACCCCTCTGATGTGAACCTGCAAAGTCCCGAGGTCTGTGCCTACACGACTGGCTGCAGGCGTGACGACGACATCTGGGCGCTCCCAGAGGGTGTGTTTGGGGTGAGTCCTGAGTATCCTTCAGTGGAATGAAGGTGCATGCCCCATTGATGAACGAAGGCCCTTGCAGTGCCAGGAATAGAAGAGCTGTGATGCTAACCCCTCCAGCTGACCTTTGACGACGGCCCCGCCGAGGGTACCGACACCCTCGTCAAGTTCCTCGAGTCCCAGAACATGTCCGAGCACGCGACCCACTTCTTCATCGGCAACCGCATCCTTGCGCAGCCCGAGGGCTTTGACCAGGTGTTCCAGAGTGGCGGCCACATTGCGACCCACACTTGGTCCCACCCGAGGAGTAAGTGAAGTGAAGCGAAGCGCCTCGACTGAGGCTGAGCTACGGCTAACTTGCAGTGACCACTCTCACCAATGAGGAAGTCGTCAAGGAGATCGGCTTCAGCATGCAGATCGTCTACGACCTCGCGGGCGGCCGTGTGCCCCAGTTCTGGCGCCCGCCCTTTGGCGACGTCGACGAGCGCGTCCGCGACATTGCCAAGAACGTCTTCGGCCTCAAGACTGTCCTCTGGAACGCAGACACGAACGACTGGAAGATCGAGGCCGAGGGCAAGGCCCCCGTCGAGAAGGTGTTTGATGAGTGGGCGACCGGACCCAAGACGGTCGGCCACAACGTCCTCATGCACGAGCGCATCCTCCCGACCATCGAGGTGTTCATCTCCAAGTTTGACCTCATCAAGAGCAACGGCTGGAAGATGCAGAGCATCGCAGAGACCCTCAACGAGCCAATGTACGCCAACGCAGCGGACAACAAGGCCGAGGTCAAGCCCATGAAGTCGATCATTGACGCTGCGGGCGACTCGACTGCCCCTGCCCCTGCTCCCAGTGCCAGCGGCGGCGAGCACCAGGCCAGCCCTTCGTCGTCGGGTGCTGGTTCTGGTGCGGCTACTACCTCGGGTGGTGCGGCGGCCGGCGCTGGCTCTGCCTCGCCCTCGGGCAGCGGTGCGCCTGTCCCCAGTGCGCCTGCGCCGGGCAGCGGTGCGTCCCGTCTTGCCCCGGGTGTCGTGGTCTCGGTCGTCGCGGTGATCGCGGTTGCTCTCTTCTAAGCATCACCACAAAACCGCTGCTCCCCCTGCTCCCCCTCCTCCCCCACTGGTCTGCTTATGACCACATTTGAAGACTGTCTCATACCATTCATGACGGACAATGCATTCACTCGTTTACACCTGTGTGGCACCGACGACGCCTAGAAAAGCCCATCCATGGATGTGATTTTGCAGAGTTGATTCCCAATCGAAATCCGCTCCCTCAGGTTAGCCAGCTCCATTAGCTTCACCGTCAGCCCTACACACACCCTCAGAGTAGGTTATTTGATTCGTGTTGGTTGCGTGTCTGTTGTGTTTTTTCTGCGGAGACGCGCTCCTCGCGTTCTAGGACGACGCCTTCACCCAGAGGGAGACCTGAGGAATGGCTCTCCTGCGTACATACCACACTGCAGCTTCCCTCGCTACTCTGTCACAGCTTATTCCCGGAAGGATTCATCCCTATCGTCACAGCCCGGACACGCTTGACTCTCACTACCACTTTCGTTCTTACGGTAACGCCTGACCTCTGACAATTGATGACCGTCTTCCTCACTGAGCCGATTCTGACGAGTAAAACCCGCCTCCTTAACTATCCAGAGCTGCGAGACATGGTACCTTTGTCGGCGTGTAACGAGATCTCGGCCTCCTTAGAAAGAACAGAACATGCAACACCTAAACCTCTTCGACGACATACTTCTTCCAACAACAAAGTTACTGCGGGCTGGCTCTCTCTGCTTTGCACTCGACAGCAGCGCCTGAATGCTGTCGTCGCCTGAAGACAGGAAGGAACCTCTCCACGATGGCCGGATAAATCCCGGCATATCCATACACGTGTCTGCAGCGTTGATGATCAGCAGGTGGAAAGGTGGAGACGCGGTTGCTAACTTTCGATAGCGACGTGTATCCTCACATGCACTTATACTACTCGATAACTAGCAGCACAACTCAGACCGGCAGCAGCGAGTCTGAGACTGATCTGGGCCGCCCATCATTATCTGGCAAGAGAAGCAAGCTCCGCTCAGGCCAAGCCAAAATCCTCGAAGAAAGCCATCGCGCGCAAGAAATCCGCAGTTCGTGACCGACTGCTCCGAACGACAGCGACAAAGCTCTCGAGAACGTACCAGGGCGATCAAGGCCTCAGACACGCTGACATCGCTTGTAGACCGCGGCACCTTGCCGTTTACCTGCTAGCCGAATTCGCCTACTAGCTACTGGCCTGCGTCCCCCCTTCTCCCAGGGTTAGGAGCCATCTCTATTACCCTCTGGTCTGGACAATCAACGCGAGCGTGACCTCCCGAAGAGACGCACCATGGCCCCTTCCCTCCTCGACGAGATCGTCCCCATACCCCAACGCGGCGACTCCAGAGCATCAGACAACCTCCTCCTAGCACTGAGGAGGAGCGGTGCCGTCGCCGTCATCGTCATGTTCCTGGTATTCACGGTGTTCTACCTCGCCTGGGATGTGCCTCCGGAGCAGAAGAGGGTCGCGTCGGAGCTGTTCGACTTCTGGAGCCGGCGGGGGTTGGATGTGGAGATTGGGCCGGACCGGTGACGGTGTGAGCGTCGACACCAGAACCGGTACTTGACCTTGACGATCTACAACGTTTCGCAATCGACCCAGCAGCAGCAGCACCCCCCGGAAATAGAGGTGGTTCGCGGCGTTGAGCCGTAACGAGTCAGACGTCTCGCAAGGTTGGGCGACGCCGGGCTGCGGATCACGACAAATATCAAGATTGCATTGGATTGGCTTGATTGATAGCCGACAACAATTCAATGCCCAGCCGGACTCCCCCACGATGCATACTACGACGAGCGAGCAGGAGAGACGTCATGGTGTCTATCAGGTGCCCATACGCTCGCGACTGAGGACAGTCTGGCTCATGATGTCGCGTAGTGACCTTGCTCGACTCTAGCATTTTCGGCATTGCCTCAAATCGCTCCGCAAGACTATCTGCAGCCAAACGGCATGACTTCAATCGCCCAGTCGCTGCTTGTTCCTCCTCTTCAGCGCCCAGTCGCTGCTTGTTCATCACAGGAGCGGCCCTTTCACTTCTCATCGAAGAGCAATGCCCATGCAGGTGGTACGACGTGAATAGCGAGAGATGTGAGAATGGAAACTCCAAGGCGCTGCAACGGAAACGCCACGACAGGAGAGATTGTCAAGATTCTCATGCGCGTGGCAAGTGTGTATATGTCGATTTGCCACGACAACGAGCTCATCAACATGAGTATAGTATAGAGCTGTAGAATCATAGCCTGAGCAGGCTGGGTCTCGAGTCGCTCTCCCTGGCACGAGATGATAGATCGGCTCCTGCAGGAAGAAATAGAGCCTCTTCTACACACCCCTTCTACACACCCCGTCCAGTAGTGCTATGCATATACGCCATGCTGATACGACCTAAAGCTCCTCCTCCGCCTCTGAGCTCTTGCCAAACATGCCCTGGACCGACTCCCACACCTTGTCGTCACCCTGCTTCCGCAGACGCTCCTCCACCTCCTCGGCAGTCAGCCACGCCCCCTTGGGGTAGCTGGCGTCCTTGCCGATCTTCGGCTCGCCTCCAAGGATGTGCGATCGAAGGAAGAAATTCTAATGTTGTCAGTCGAGTTGCAGCTGCAGGTCCCAAGTCTGGGTCTGCATTGTACTCACCCTCTCCTCGCCGTTGCGGAGCACGCCGACCGGCTTGCGCGTCACAAACCAGGTGTCGCACCGCTTGCCGTCCAGTGCGCCCTCGGGGCCAACAACACGCGCCGTCAGAGCACCGTCGAGCGACTCGCCGTGCTTGACATCTGTGGACGGGAACGTCCACTTGCCCTTCTCCTGCACGAGGAGGAACACCTCGTCCTCTGGTGCGCGCTCGAGGCTGAGCTCGCCACGCTTCGCGTCCTCCTTGAGCCACTGGTCCCGGGACACCTCCTCCACCTCCGGCTCGGGCTGCACCTCGCCTCCGACGTCTGGCTCTGGCCCTGCGTGCTTGCTGCCGTAGTACTGCACCTCGCGTGCGTGCTCGGCCAGCTGGTATCGGCGCTGCGGGAGCGACCCTTGCTTGAAGTAGAACTGCTGCGGGAGGGGGTTGGACAGCGCATGTTGCAGCTTCATAGAGCGGTCGTAGTATGCCTGCGCGAGGGGGTGGGGGGTGGGGGTGAGGAGCGGTGCGCGGGACAGGAGGAGCGATGCCTTCAGTGTCGGCGCTTGGGTCGGTGCGGCGGTCGCGAATGTCCGGCGCAGGACTGGGATGAGCGCAAGGTCACTTAAGCAAAAGTTCTAGAGCACTCACCATGCCTGGATGGTCCTGACCTTGACAAGGACATGGACATTGGTTGGTGGTCTGTGGCTTCGATCCGAGATGCAGATGTGGTCGCCTGCTCGACTTTTGGATTTCAGGACGTCGAGAGGAAAGAGTAGGCGGTGGATTTTGATCCCACTTCAGGCTTTACGTAACTTACTTTTGCCACCTGGTTCGAAGATTTGGCTACCGGAAATCGATACGACTAGCTGAAGTCAAAACACAACCTGCGACGAGGCGCTGTGGAGAGCACGGGACGCTGTCCAGAGTAGTCGCAAACACGCCTCGCACGATCCCCTTTGCGGGGTACAGGCCTTGCACGCTGGCTGTGCGACTTGCAGCAGCTCAGTTACGCAGCTGCAACAGTGTAGCAGCCACTCGGCAGTACTCGTCGAGGACGAGCAACTACTCGTTCCGCCGTTCGATCACCAAGGGCGGCGACGGCTCTCCTCGTATCAGCGTCACGACCGAGGTAGAGGTTAAAGTCCGCACGTCTGTCGATACTGAGAGGGATTCTGCCCCGGTCGACGAGGACGACAGTGCCGACGTGCTACTGCGACGCAGGACTGACTTCAAGCCAGTGCCCATTGTTATACCCAGGTTCTTCGTTCAGCGAGTCACTTCGGCCGAGGAGAAACAGGGTATACCGCATCCATTCGTGGCGAGCCTTGCTACTCGGGCACTCAAGACACTCGAGGAACTTCAGCTTGTCGTCCCGGTGTCGCCAACGATGTCTCAGGAGGCTGCAAAGTCGGCTGAGGTCAAGTCGCCGGCTGATGACTTCGCCTCTTTCGTGGACAGCATGACAGCAGCTTTGGAAGCGAGCACCAACGCGGCCGCCCAGTTCCCAGACAAGAGCGACATCGACTTTCATCGCTCGGTCGACCGCAAGTTCGGCCGCCAGCTGGACAGCACCAGTGGCCGAGTGTTGCAGCTCACTGACCGCCTTCTCCAGCTCAGCGTGGACAGCCAGAACGCCAGGAGCAAGACGCAGGGCAAGGGTCGAACTTTCAGGCGGCAGCCGTTGGAGGAGGAGGACGATGTAGTCGACGCCTATCACAAGACGGTGGTGGAGCCTGTAGAGGCTTTGCTGGAGGATGCTGTGAGTGGGTAATGCTGGCATAGCTGACGCTTAGGATCACAACCTTGATGAGCTCAATGGACAGAGGAAGAAGGCGGCCATTGATATCGATGCGCGAGCTGCTGCGCGTGCGACGAAGAAGGTGAGGAGTCATTGTCTGAGCGTTGCTTACGAGTCAGCTCCCTGGGCCCAACTATGAAGATCAGCCATGGAGGAACGACACGTCCGTCGCAAAACCTCAGCTCCAGTTCAAGGACAAGATCGACAACTCGCCCGATGCGCCGCCATGGCGTCCCACTCTGACGGAGAAGCCACATGCCATGGTGCCGCTCGGCTTCGTGATCAAGTCTGACGAGGACTCTCCTCTTTTCGCACCGACTGCCGACACGGCAAAGGACAAGGCTACGAAGGAGCGGGCAGAGCGTGCGCTAATGCACCCGTACTACTACGAGACCCGTCATCTTTCCTACCCGACGTCGATGTTCACCGAGGCGACTCCTGTGAAGCCCAAGAGCTTTGAGGAGACGCCCTTCGAGTTTGTGGACACCGAGGCTCAGCTTGAGAAGTTGACAGAGGAGCTCCTCAAGGCTAAGGAGATCGCTGTAGATCTGGAGTACCACCAGGTCCATTCGTACTATGGCTTCATCTGTCTGATGCAGATCAGCACACGCGAGAAGGACTGGGTCATCGATACACTTGCGCTTCGCCATCTGCTCCGCGAGAAGAAGCTCGGACATGTCTTGGCCGACCCCTCGATTGTCAAAGTCTTCCACGGATCAGACTCAGATATCATCTGGCTGCAACAGGACTTTGACATCTACGTCGTGAACCTTTTCGACACGTACCATGCGTGCAAGGTGCTTGGTGAGTGTCGTCTTCTTGACGCTTCTTAGGCCTTGACTGACAGGCAGAGTTCCCGAAGTTCTCGCTGGCATCACTCCTGGAGGCTTACTGTGGCTTCGACGCCGATAAGAAGTACCAGATGGCAGACTGGCGCATGCGTCCTATCCCTGCAGAGATGATGCAGTACGCCCGTTCGGATACTCACTTCCTGCTATACATCTACGACATGCTGCGGAACGCTCTGCTGGTCCGCTCGTCTCGCACACCCACCCCCGAGGTCGGCGAGAGTGACGCCGGATCAGCCAAACCCAATCCCCAACGAGCAATCCGCGAGGTACTCAACAGATCCGCAGAGACGGCACTGAAGGTTTACCGTCGTGAAGGCTACGACCGGGAGAAGGGCTTAGGCATGAACGGCTGGGCGAATCTGGCCAAGAAACATTTCAAGAATGGCAAACTGGACAGCCCCGAGGGAGCAGTGTTCCGAGCTCTCCACGAGTTCCGGGATACTCTAGCTCGGAAGCTTGACGAAAGCCCTCAGTGAGTGTAGCTTGAAGTTGACGTGCTGATCGAGTAGTGAGGTCTTGGCAAATTACGCTCTGATCAAGCTGGCCGGCATAGCTCCCACAGATCCTGCCCAATTCCCCAAGTGGTGTGTGACTAAGTCTCCGATGATCAGGTATCACGTCGATGAGATGTGCAAGGCCGTGCGAGACGCACTCAGCGCGGGTGGCAAGACCAACAGCAAGGGTGCTTCCGAAGGCACGCTTGGTGGTAGCAACGGACAAGCGCGTCCTGGACCTAGTCGTTTGACCGCCTCTGCTGCTGCTTTTGAGCCGCGATCAATGGCATCTGGCTCCGCACACAAGCGGTTCAAGACTGACACAACCGGCGAGACGGACGTCTGGAAGGACCTCGACAGCCGGACGTACAAGGCGGAGCACACCCAGTCACAGTCAGCACTGTTTGGAGCCACCATGCCGCCTCCAAAAAGGGCTCAGTATGCAGTCAAGCAGACGTCCATGTTTGGTGGCCGGAGTCAGCGACAAGCCTCACCAGGCTTCTCTGCGATTCAGACTGCTATTCACACCGGCTTTGCAGGGCCAGAGCAGGCGGAAACCACTGCCCCAGAGGAGCCTGCGAAGGCACAGTCAAAGACTCAAACGCTCAACCCGGAAACGGTGCCGTTCGTTCCTGCAGACCAGAGGAAGAAAGCTGCAGCCCCTCCCCCCCTTACTGCGACTAACTCCAAGTCGACCAAGACAGCGGATGAGACTCCAGCTTCGACTTCTGAAAAGGACAAGGCGCCCAGTGCCGATGTCTCAAGCACAACGCCGAAGTCCAATGACATTGTGCAGGTGAAGAAGAAGAAGACCAGCAAAGCTAAGAAGGTCAAGACTACTGAGGCTGCAGCATCTGGTGCCGAGGATTCCGGTGTGACAACACCTCTCAGTGAAGAGCCAGCAGGCGATAAGGCAGCGACCTCGAGCAAGTCCAAGAAGAAGTCCAAGGCCAAGCTGGATGTTCCGGAGTTCTCGTATGCCGATGAGCCCAATCTTCTCGACCAGCCGAAGCCCTCCAGCACACAATCCAAGAAGAAAGCGAAGCCCAAGAAGGATCCCGCAGCCAAGAAGCCTGGTAAGTTCCCAAGCCGTTTGGCTGCTAGCCCTATTACTTGCATAAGCTAATGCCTCAGGCCTTGACACAAGCGCTTTCCCGAGGGCCCCTCAGAACCAAGCCGAGCCCAAGTCCGGCAGCCGATCCGGCACCTTTGCCCACTAAAACCTCGTGCTTCAGCATCATGCATCGGGGTACGCTCAATAGTAGAAGCGCTGCGAGCACAACTGCGAGCACAACGCTATTTAGGCATTACAGCGTGGCATGTAGAGCAGCTAGTCGTCAATGCACATCGCTACTCACTTTCCAACTTGTTACCATCTTACGCAGGCAGTCATGACATGCATGACAGAAACGGGCGAGGCGCCCCACAGTAGCACGCGGCGGGGATGGGATACCTCCGCGAGCCCTTATTTGTCCGAGGTCGTCGTTGTTGGGTACCCGGAGGTTTGAATTAACGGCTCGTAAGTGCGTTCGTTGAGTGGGCCGTCGTTGTTGCTATCAGCCTTGTCCTCATCCGCTTCGGGTCGTCGTACTTCGTCCTCCTCATCCTACAGCAGCATCAACAACGACAGCAGGTGCATCCCGGGTCGACTTGGAAGGTCAACGACAGCTTCGCTATGGCAGCTGAGTACAATGGCGGGAGCTCGCTAGAGCAGCTCGGTGCTGCAGCGGAGCACCTCGGCAGCTTCGGCAGGGCAGCCGAAGCCCTCGATCGCCTCAACGGTGTTGACACGAATGTCGGCCATCCACCAAAGAAGCGTGCAAAGGCATCTGGGTCGGCCACAGGAGAGGGCGAGGAGAAGAAGGTCAAGAAGACCAGGCAGACACGTGAGTTACTGCATAGCGTGCTGCGGGCTCTTGCGTGCTAACATCAACAGAGTCTTGCGATGGTATGTTGTGACGAGTTCGGAGACATACAGTAGTAGTGAGCTAACAATCTGTGCAGCATGTCGAGCCAGAAAGTGAGGTCACCAGGCGCTGCTGTAGCTAATAAGCAGAGTCAAGTGTGACAGGCCACCTCCTGGATCAAATGCAAATGCTGGCAACATCCCGACAAAGGATGTCTGTACACACTGCCGGCAGCTCGGAATGGCTTGTGAGTCAGACGACTCTGGGATGCGTCAGTGGCCATGGGTGTTAACGGACAGGTACATTCGAGTACAAGCCTAAGAAGCGCGGTCCGCCAAACATGTGAGCTCTTCATTTATGATATGGACGCCTGACACCACAGGTATCTGAAGCGTATGCAGGCTCTCAATCAAGCCGGGGATGGATTGGACGGCACGCACCGAAACGACTATGATCTGTCTGCGCGGCCTGGTCCGGGTCCTGGAACGATGGCTAGTCAAAATGCGCAACTCGGTAACTCGATAGGAAACGATAGATCACCCCATGATCCGCCGCGAGGGCGCGATGTCGTTGATGACTGGACACCTACACTCGCAAGAACACTTGCCGCGCACAAGCAACGTGCGGATGTCGACGACAGCGCTCAGCTTGGCACAGGCCCCTTGTCCCTCAGCTTCATGTCGCAGCAATCGCAATCGCCTCACAGGTTCACGGGCGATGGCTTTCCCTCAGCAGCCGGCCTGCCACTAGCAGAGGATCCTTATCCCGGCCAGCGAAACTCCTTCGAGGCTGCAGCACCGGCAGTCCCGCTCAATCCGATCGATGCAGTACTGCCTAGAACCGTCCTCTATCAGATCATTGAGGTGTACTTCGACTATATGTACTGCCTCATCCCGGTTCTACACAGACCCACTTTCATGGCAGATCTGCACGCGCGTCGAGAGGAGCGCCCGGGAGAGGAGGAGTGGACGTGTCTTGTTCTCGGACTGGTTCAAGCGACGCTGATATCCATGCCGAGGTCCTTTGTCCGGCTTTCGCGAGCCGATATCAAAGACTTTTTCAATCGCGCAAACTTGCATGTTGACGAGTTCCTCAAGCGCCAATTTACGGATCTCACGGTGACGCGTATCATCATCATGTACTTCCACGCAATCTCCCTCCATCTCATGGGCGCAGGGTACGCGACGGATGTACAGGCGGGTGCAAGCTACAAGCTGTCGATCCGCCTGCAACTGCACGACGAGGCGAGTTACCGGGGTCTCAACCCTATCGAGCGAGAACTGCGCAAGCGCATCTTCTGGTTGCAATATGGAGCAGACAAGACGATATCAGCGATCGACGGGGCCCCAGCACTCTGGCACGAGGAAGATTGTGGTGATGTGACTCTTCCTTCACCTGTGGATGACGAGTACATCACTGAAGAAGGATATCTGGAGCAGCCTGAAGATCAAGCGCCCATTCTGGCAGGTTTCTACTATATCAGCAAGTTGTTCCGTCTCCTCGGTCAAGTGACAGATAAGCGGCGTCTCGACAGACTCAAGCCTCCATCTGGGGTGGTACTGCAGATGCGCATTGGAGAAGTGGAGCATATCTTCCATCAGGTAATGACTCTGATGGACAATGCTCCTGAGCCATTGCGACTGGACTTGTCATCACTGGGTACTCCGGGGACCCGCATGGACCTAATCGACCAGCATTGGGACATGCAGGCATCTGCTGATATCCGCCAAATGGTGCTTGACCCGTCTACTGCACATCGTGAGGTGATCAAGAACGGTGTCTTGGTGCAGCAGGCCAACATATATGTCACTCAGGTGAGCGAATGGGGGAAGATCAGGACGCAGGCTAACGTCAGCAAATGGTTCGCTACATTGTTATGCAGTACAGAGAGGAGCTGGGCATTCTGCTGGACCAGGAGATGGGCTCAACCATTGGAGATGATCCCCATGGCAGCAACTCATCACGCAGGTCTTCCACAAGTCGGCCGGTCTTCACGGACGATGACAAGGACCAGATTGCCAGTGATCTGCTGCTGATCCTCTCCAAGATCCCGCTGGAAGTGATAGCAGTCAACACTGTGTCGCTGGTGATCAAGATCCGCTACATCGCTTCCACTTTACTGGACGGAATGCAGTCACAAAGTGCGGGGGGCGACACTGGTGACACACGCGCGAAGGAGCGCATAGCTCGGGTCCAGGGTTATCTTTGTAAGGATTGATACTGATGACCGAAAGCTGATCACTCAGGGGACTTCTTGCGCATTTTGTCGGAGATCGAGTCATTGTATATAATGGAGGAGGGTGTGTAGCATTGACAAGGCCAATGCAGTCACTTGCGCAGCTTTACTATTCTGCATTGTCATTTCAACAATCGCGGCCTACAGGGCCATCCTCTCTAGTTACTTATTACAACCTATGCTATCTAGAGGCTACCTTGCCCGGCTACATCTGTACTTGCTTACTCATGATAAAGGCAAGCGATATGTCTACTCCCTTCCGGCCGCTCGCTCAACGTCTGAACAGCCGCTTGCGAGGCCTCAGGCCAGTAGAGCTATGAGTTGCGTGCCGTGCCTTTCCGGGGTGGTTGAGCAAGCCTTGCTCCTGCAGTCTCATGCGGGCGAGCTGAAGATGATATGGCTGAAGAGGACCGGTTGGATGTTCGGTGTTTGGTTGCAACTTTAGGGCTGTTTCGATGACATCGGCGACGAAGATCTTTGCCATACCAGCCACGACGGACGTCAAGTTGTTGTGAATATTCTGATCGAATAGATCACGATTGAGCTGTTGTCAGAAGAAACAAAGACTCTTGGTTACCTTCTTCACAGCTGCTTTAGGGAGCGCCAACCCGTAGAAGGCGTCGAATCGATCACCTTGCTCAGGATCCAGGACGCCTCGCAACAGTCTACTCTCAGCATGGCATGCCAAATCATAGACTCACAAATTCTCCTCCCGTCTCCTGTTAGCCTCTTGTTTAACATCCACTCCGGTAGCTAGTACGGGGTTTTCTGCACCCTCGGGCTCGTCTTCATCGTCATCGTCGCCTTCACCATCAACTCGTTGTTGATCGCCGTCACCATCTCCACTGATCAAGTCTTCGGCAGAGATCTCTAGTTCCGCATCGTCGTCGTCGTCCTTGGCCTTACGCTTGCGCTTCTTCTCGCCTTTACGCGGTGACTTGGATACCACCGGTGCTCCTGGCAGTGCCAGGCTCGACATGTCTAGTGGTCTGATGAATGCGAAGACAGGTTGAGAATGCGTTCTCCTCTGTCTCTAGGTGGCAAACGGAGATCAGTGAAGTCCGTCGAGTTGACGCGACGCGCGACTGCTTGTTTTTGTTGCAACCTCCGGCCTCCGGTACATTACATCGCGTTGTCCTGCAGCAGAAGCACTATCCTGACCGACACTCGCTGCATGTGGCAGCAAATCTCGACATCACAATGACCGAGGAGGTCACAAAGGATTTGCTAGATGACATCTTCGCGAGCGTCGATGCGCGCGAGGCTGGTGCTGATGTGGCGGCAAATTCGTGCGACGAGGAAAGCGACGACTCAGACTTGGATGTGCCGAAGCCTCTACCAGCTGCGGCTGCTCACAAGGGAACACCAAACAGTATTCCGAGGCCTACATCTGTTCTATCTGCCAAGGCTCGAGCTCCCTTGACACCGACAACGGCATACTCATCTAACGTCGCTGGTCGCATAGTGCGGCCTGTGTACCAGGCGAGCAAGGCCACAGCCGACGTTCACTACTTCATGGTGCAATGGTATGTTTTTGCAATCTTGTGTGGCTGACAGGTCAGGAGGAAGCCGCAGCAGAAGAAGGTTGGTGGCGAATCTGGGTTGGCGTGGATAGCTGACACTGTGCCTCTGCTTCTGTCTGCAGCACAGTGAGTGAAGGCGCTGAAACCACGCTGATAGCAGAAACTTGGGACGGAGATGCTTTTATCAGAATTGAGGGAAGCAAGTTAACGATGCTGTCTGAGGAAGGAAAACAGTGAGTGGCACAGCAACCAGGCTGACAAAGCAGTATGGCTACAACTGCGATGGTTGGGGGACTGCCAGTTCCCGGTACTGAGCTGCGCTTCGCAGGTATGGAGTGTGAGGTCGAGCGCAGGGTTGACTACGAAGAGTGAGATCTCCTCCTGCAGGCTATACTGACCGGAAGGTTCAAACGCGCAACGAGCTGTCTGAACACTCCAGTCAGCGTTGCCGCACCTTCCCTTCCACCTGCTTCTGTGTCCGTGGGGTATCGCAGCAGGTTCAAAACGCCGTCCGTTGTCTCCCCATTGACTGTGAAGACGCCTCTTGCTCGCATACAGGCTGCTTCCTCCGCATCTACGCTTCCAACCGCATCAATCTCTGCTCCTGATCCTCGCCCCAGCACGTCTCAAACCCCTTATAAAGCTATCCCCGGCAACTCATTCTACGCAGCCTCCAAGCCTAAGAAGATCATCATTGGTGAGAAGAACAGCAGAGAAAGAGAGGCGTGGGGTGATGCTCTTCATGACCCATCTGCCGCTGGGGCTCTGGTTATGCCGAGACCTCCGGAGTCTGAGGCGAAACGAAGGTATGGTCAGGCTGTCAACTGAGAGCTGATGCTCGTAGGAACACTGTAATCAACGATGTTGTCGTCGACCCCAAGATCAGCAGCAAGATGCGAGATCACCAGCGCGAAGGGGTAGGAGTACGATACTTACGTCCTATGCCTAGCTGACTTCAGTTCTTGTACCGCTGTGTGATGGGATTATCGGGCACGAATGGTCAGGGGTGCATCTTGGCCGATGAGATGGGCCTGGGGAAGACCCTTCAGACCATTGCTCTCATTCATACGCTCTGCAGTGGGTCCAGGTCTGATAATCTAGCTGATATCGCGCAGCCCAATCACCGTATCAGAATGAGAGCTCCGTGTAAGTCCGTTGTACAGTCGCTGCCCTTCGTGGAGACGCAAGCTGACTCCTAGCATCTCTCGTGCAATCGTTGTCTGCCCCACAACGCTCCTGAAGAACTGGAAAGACGAGTTTCGGAAATGGTATGGAGCGAAGGCGCGCCTCGCTCACTGTAGGGCTCCTCATGGCATCCGTGTCGCGGCTATCGAGGACACCAATGATGTCAATCTGCAGGCATTCGTAGGTGAATTTGCACTGCGAAGCTAATGACCAGGTTCACAATCGTTCTCTGAACGTTCTGATCATCGGCTACGAGAGGGTAAGCGTCGCAATATGAGATGTGCTAACTGTCAAGCTACGCAAAGTCATGTAAGAATCTCCTGAATCCCTTATTAACCTCTAGCAAGAAGTTGTCGGCATGTCAACCACCAGTCGGTCTTATTGTATGTGACGAGGGCCATCGGTTGAAGTCAAAAGACACCAAGACGACGAAAATGTTCGATGCGCTCAGTACCCCACGTCGTATCAGTAAGTCATGGTTGATCATCACGCGCTGACGGAAAGTCCTTACTGGCACCCCGGTGCAGAACGATCTGGGAGAATATTGGGCAATGGTAGATGATAGTGCTAGCAACGCTTACTCTTCGCAGGCAAACTTCGTCTGCCCAGGCGTGTTCGGTACATACTCAGCTTTCTCGCGGCAATATGAGAAACCTATCCTAAGGGCACGCGCTGGCAACGCCTCGTCGGCGGACACCGAGACAGGACGCGAATGCTCAGAGGAGGTGAGAATTTTGACTGATATCGTGTGGCTCACATCAGTTGAGGGAACTGTCGCTCGAGTTTGTGTTACGACGTACAGCAGACGTGTTGAACGACTATCTACCTCCAAAGAGTGCGTTGCATGGTTTCCAACCCCCCTAGCTCACAGCACCAGCCGAGTACGTTGTTTTCGTGGCGCCATCAAGGCTACAGCTGGACGTTCTTGAGGGCATCCTGGGAGGCAAAAGCGCTGCGTCACTGGTCCGTGGCATGGCCAATACGCAGTGTCTCGCTATGAGTAGGTCGCATGACTGCTTACACTGACGGCAGTCAATGTTCTGCGCAAGGCCGCCAATTCTCCAATAGTGAGCATTGATTATTGATCCAACTGACGCCTAGCTTCTGCGTCGCACAGATGGCGACGAGTGCTGTCCTGATGAGCTGATGAACTCAAGTCTCAAATCAAAACTTGCTCGGCTGGATAAATCTTCATCGAAAGTGGATCCGTCGATAAGCGGTATGATCAGCATGCCATCTAGTGCTAACGGAAAGGCAAACTCCTGGTGCTACAGCGCATCTTGCAAAGCGTTTACCACGCTCGAGATGAGAAAATCGTTGTCGTGTCCCACTGGACGTCGACTCTGGACGTGATTCAGGACCTTTGCATCTCGTTGCGATACGACTTCCTGCGGCTGGACGGGAGTACGCCTCAGAAAAAGCGGCAAGAGCTGGTAAATCAGTTCAATCGCGGCCCCCGCGCGGACAGTATGGTCTTCTTGCTCAGCGCAAAGGCTGGAGGCGTTGGCCTGAATCTCATCGGGTACGAACACCACTTCTGTTGGCATGACTGACGCTTCAGTGCATCACGACTTGTACTTTTTGACAGCGACTGGAACCCGTCCACCGACCTCCAGGCCATGGCTCGGATCCATCGGTGAGCTCAGACCAGTCCTTCCCTGACATTCAGTGATGGACAGAAGAAGCAGGTGTTCATCTACCGGCTACTGACGGCCAACACGATCGATGAGAAGATCTACCAACGGCAACTCACGAAAACCGGCTTGTCCGATCAGATGATGGCCCAGAGTGGCGTCAAGGCCGCTGAAACAAAAGACTGTGAGTGCAGGTATCGATATGATGGGCCTGACACCATAGCCTTCTCATTCGAGGAGCTGCGCGATATCTTCACTCTGAACGTGCACACCGACGGCTGCGGGACTCGTGAGTGGCAAGTTGATGGTGCCTAACTAGCAGATGACCTCCTAGGATGCCAATGCGGAGGCCTTTTGGTATCTGAGGACCATTCGGCAGGTGAAGACGACACGATCTCGTTTAGTGATGAGGAGGATACAGAAATGGGTTTCGTGGCTGCCTCACAGTATGACCCGGAGCCAGTATGTGCTGTGAGGGACGAAGCTGACTGAGGCAGACACCTGGGATGATTCGAAGGGCCGAACGGGCGCAGCAGGAGAAACTAGCCGCTCTGAGGGAGTGGTCTCACATTGATGCGTGCAAGGCCGAGTCCATCGAGACACTCAGCGACAACCTCCTTTACAACCTTGTTCGGGATGATTACGAGGCTTTCAAGAAGTCAGTGCCAGGTCAAAAGCGCAAGTACGACGATGTCGAGCAATCAGACATTGGAGCTGGTCAAGGTGTGGCCGACAGTGCGACCGACAGCGGCTATGATTCCGACACCCAGCCCCCACGCAGACAAGATCGCGGACTGGGCGATTCGCCCGAACGCCAAGGGGAAAAACACAACCTCCGCGACCTGGCCGACTCAAAGCAAGCAGGTCGGATCCTGTTCATGTTCGAGAAGATATCGAAATCCCGGCTGTAGTGGGCTGTGCGTGTCGGGGCATCTTCCTTCAGCACCATGTTTGGGGATCCACCTTTTCTCCTTTCCATACTTGTTGCCAGATCCTGTGATGTATACATGTTGTCATATGCGATGATGCTCTACGCCTCTCTCCTCTCCTCCGCAGCCTCGTGGATCTCTTCCGAGAGTGCTGTGTTCTTGTCTCCCAACGCAGTGAGTACTGCGCTGCTTGGCAACCCCGTGACTGCAGGACGGTGATCGATTGATTGCAACCTAAATGCTTTGCGGCGCGAGATCTTCTGTCCGTGAAGAATCGTGACCTCGTCACCTAACCGCGCCTCTGATGGTTAGCCTGATCTGATCTATAGAGTGAATATCGGCTCACTCTCTTCCTCATCGTGCACCAGCATCTTCTTTGTTCGGTGAATCTTCTTTTGCAGCTTGGGGTGCTCGAATGTCCGCGAGATCTGATGTCAGTTCTCGTTTCACATGCCTAGCCAGGTTTCTCAAAAACAAGCACTCCACTCGTGTCACATATTCATGGGCACATGGCTACACAATCTCATGCTGCTTCTCGTACTCACTGTCACTGTGACCGTCTTGCGCATCACCCCCGTCTTCGTGACAATGCCCTTGAGGATGTTGGGCATGCTGGGAAAGCGATATCACCTGCCTGAAGAAAACCAAACAAACGTGTGGATGAAGACTTCGGCCGTGTCCTAGACGCTGGGCTTGAGGCGGATCGAGGACTGATGACCAGAGTGTTCTTCAGTTACGTCTGAAGTCGTCTCGAATTCAACAAAGTCAAAGGACAACCGACTTTCCAGTTCGGAATCAAAAGCCTCTGATCACTCGGGCGCAACGGCTTTCCCACGGTGACTGATCGGACTGGAGCGATTGCCAGTGGAACCATTCCACCCCCCTCCCATCCCCCACCCATCGCTCCGGGCCCACGGTGATCGGCTATGCTTGTGCTGTCGTAGCACTCTGTCGTTCACTATCATCTCTGCCAACACTTATCGTCTTGCGCTGGAACGGGTTCGTCGCAGCTTAGACAGGACACAGGAGAGTGCGACCGCGACGGGCGACCAGCTGCTCTGCTGAGAAGGCACATATCGAGCTCGTTTGCGTGTGTCCAGACCATTCCCGATCAATATTGGCTCAGGATCCAACAGACAGCGCGAGCCATTTCCAGTAACGCGTAGCTGCAGCTCTCTCATTCACATACGAGCTTCAACTGCCTTCGCCTTCTACGAAGCCTCCGCAGCGATCGATAGCTTTGAGCTGTTTTCTCGAACCTCGTTGCTCATTGCATCTGCGCTCGGAAGTCGCAAAGCCACGCACATCTCGCCAAGCCTCTGCAAGCCGATGGCTCCGTAACGCCTGATCACTTCTCAAGCAACCGGTTCGAGGCGTCTGAACATGACCATCAGTCCCCCTGGCGCGAAGCTGGGTAAGTGGTGCACCTTTCACTCCCACTGGCAAAGTACAGAAAGATCGCGTGATCAAGTGACAGTTGAACACCGTGTGTGCAGCTCTCGGATTCAGCGGAGAGCATCTGCCCTTCATACTTGTCTCTTCTTTACCCGTCCTCTTGTTGATCCAACTCACTAACACACCAGCGCCTGTTGATATTCCACCACCCCCGCCTGATGCGGACCCCCGGGAACCGGAGGCTAGTGGCTTGATGCGGGTCAGTCGCACGCCGCAGCGGGCGCGCTCGCCACTGTCGTCACGAGCCTCATCCCCCACTCGCGCAGAAATGACAGGGTCCCCGCCTCTTCTGGCACCAAAGCCGCGGAGCGCATCAGGCTCCCTTTCTAATCGTGGTGGCAACTCCGCTCACCGGCTCTCTCAAACAGGTGCTGCGGGTCTCGGTATCGCTAACGCTCATCACGGGCCCATTTCTGGACATGCCAGTCATCTTGGCCACGCGCAGCACGGTTCTCATTTGTCGAGACCCAGCAGTCCATCGTCGATACACTCGTCCAGCAGCGCCATCTTCGAACGTGACATCGAGCTACCGCCGACAAGCACAACACTCAGCCACAAGAGCAGTCGCATTTTCCACCCCCATGGGTCAAATCTGGAGCACACCGTGCCTGCCGTGCTTGACGATGCAGTCGAAGCATTGACTGCAGAACCCGCGCAAGGCCTCAGCAGTCTCGAGATCGAGGCGCCTGCATCATCAGCAGGAGGCATGGCACGCAGCGCTAGCAATTCGATGTCTCCCGGTTTGCGAAGCCGCGTGGCTTCCATGCATGCTAAAGCCTCCAGCTCGGCCTCCCGCTCGCCCAGTCCGGAGACGATGCTGCCTGGAGGGTCTCCCTCGCTGTCTCAAGCACCTCCGCTTAGCCTTGGCGCATTGTCTCAGGCCTCGTCACCTACCTCGGCTCTGTCACCCGCATCATCAGAGCCTCTCAAAAGTGCGGCAAGCAGAGAAACGTCTCCTGTCGGCTCGGCACCTCCCAGGAAGCCTTCCGGCCCTCAGATCCCAGGCGGCTGGGCGTTCTCTGATGCGGAGGCGGACACTGAAGCAACAAAGGACGAGGCGAGTGGCAATGCGACACCCGTGCCTGCTGCTATACCATCCCATCTGACACCAACGAAGGAGAAGCGTCGAATCAGCTTCATCAGCTACAATGATCTGCTTCTCAGCGTTCCGACCACGGTCACATCGTTGGATGAGATCACAAGCGGTCAGCTATCACCCGATCACCTCCCTGGCAACATTTCGCCCAACGTATCTTCGCGCTCACCGGTGGCTGCCACAGCCTCTAGTCCGGGGGCGTTGACGTCCGACGGTGCATCTGCTGCCGGGCGAGGCGAGTGGTCTCGCGAGGGTTTGGGCACAGGGTTGGAACAACGGCTGGAGGACCTAATTGTTGATTCCAAGACTGCCGCGTAACTGTGCGTAAAGGCTATAATCGTGGACGACAGAAGAAGTATAAAGGAAGAAGCTCAATTGGTAACAAAGCTGTTTAGTAGTCGGGCTGTATGGAAGCATGGAGTGTTCAGACAGAGTTACATGCAGTATTACTGAACTATGACAACGATGCTGTTACGAAGCGTTGATGGGTCTATCGCGGGACAATGCTCTCCTCTAATGTACATGATGAGAATTATGTTCAGACGTACTGTCCTCCCTCATCTGAGGACCGGCTCCCCGGACTGAGGCAGGCCATTTCGTCGGGCGTGCCGATCTCCCCTTGGTGAAGCGACTTCAAGCTTCGCGGTGTTTGACTGCCTGGCGTCTTTCTGCCAAGAGCGTTCGATACATGCAAGCAACCAGCGTCTGCCGCTGCTCGGGTGTTGTTCAGGCGCACGTTCTGTGTCATGAAGAGACAAACAAAGGGTGGCAAGACAGCAAGCGCGATGGCGGCAAAGACGAGGCGGTGCATTACGCACCGATACGCCTCGATGGCGCCGATCCGGATCGGGTCGTCGATGGGATATGCGGTAATGGTTGCGATCGATCCAAAGAGCTCGTTCAGAAGTGCTTGATTTGTAGTCGGCACATGCTTGATAAGCTCGCCAGGCATGAACGTGTTCCATATACTTGTGGCAGCTGCAGAACCGACGCTGTTGCCGATCTCTGAGAAAAGAAGTGTCATTGCTGTCACAGTGGCAACGTCTGCGTGTGTTACAGCGGCCTGTGCGCTGACCTGTATGGCGATGGATGCAAAGCCACCCCCAAAGCCTTGCAGAATTTGACACAGCACCAGCCAAAACGTGTTGCCATCTGCTGCACGAGCTTGCAGCATAATCACAACTCCAAGCAGTCGAATAAGAAGGCCCACAAATAACATCCACTGTTGTCAGGCAGATCAAAACCGTGACCTACCTTGAAACGCCTGGTAGCGAACATGATGACGCCAGCTATTATGCCGAACACAGTCATCGACAAGGCGTGGGAGTAGATGAAGTATGTGGTCGCCTTCAGTGACCAGTCTTGGGTGACGAGGACAAATCTGAGGTTAGCGGCGTCACTTTTCGCACAGAGACAGCTACTCACGGATAGAGGTACGTGAATTGGAGATAGAAAGAGGCAAAGTCGAGGAAGCCGATGATACAAGCTCCGAGTATAGGTTTGCTGGACAACCAACGCATCGGGAAAACGGGATGGGTAGGAACATGCCACTCATAGCATAAAAAGGCAATGAAGAGCACCAGTCCAACGACCGCTGTGCCAAGTAACCCGCCATAAGCTCCACCACTGCGAGTCTCTGGTGCAATGCCCAGGGGCAAGAGCATGAGAGCGAGCGATGCACCGACCATCAAGAGGCCCAACACGTCCATGTCTCGACACGCGCTCGTGAGCGTCGGGTACCAGCCGGACGTTCGGTGGCTCGCATTCGCTTTCCGCTGTGCCCACAGCAGAGCTGCGGTCAAGGGAGCAAGACACAAGGGTACGAGGACGGAGAACTAGCGTTAGTAAAGTCACATACGGTCATTTCCCACCATGAGGTATCCCATGCGCCAGTTCGGCAGAACTCTGCTCGCTATCTCTGCCGAGAAGAAGATATTGACGATGAAGGGCGCAGTCAAAAGACCACCAACAAGTCCTCTCCATCGGAGAGTTGTCATATCGGCTGCAATGATCTGCAAGAGCATCTGCAGACCGGTATAGCCGAATGCGTAGATGATCTCCCCTACTGCGATTTGGGTAATGCCACTCGCGGTGGCGATGAGGCTCTAAGCGTCAGTCATCAAACGTAGTGCCAAAAACCAGGAAAGACCCACATATCCTGCAGTGTAAAGAAGCGAGACTACCATGAAAGCCTCCCCGCGACCGACAACATCAGCCAGCTTGGCCATGAAAGGCTTGCCGACAGCAATGACAATGGCTTGACTGGTCGTGATAGTACCCGACAGCGAGTGGTTCATCACCGCCGAAGTACTTCACATCAGCCTCTGTTGTAGTAATAAACTTACGCATACGCCAGATACTGGTAGGTGGTCATGGAGTCCAAAGAGTAAATGAATGCGCTTGTGGCGATGCTACTGTCAGCGAGTGCCGACAGCTAAATATCTGCTGTCCGATGGCGGCAACAACTCACCCCGCAAAGAGTATCCAGCGCGTGCTCGGTTTCCTATCATTAGCTACGTGAGCAGGAACCGCAACCTACCAGACAAGCATGGCAGCCTCGACTTTCACTATGCCCTCGAGATCTTCGGTGATCGACGCATCGTCCATTCGTGGTCGGCTAATCGTTCTTCGGTCTCGCTCACGAGCCGTTGCGGGCGTCACTGGCGCTAGTGACCAGGCCATATCGCTCGACGTTATCTCAGGCTGCACACCTGAGGGAACGACAGCAAATACGATAGAAAAGGCTGTAAGGAGTAAGGATGTTAGAACGATGAGGAGGACACACGGCTGTGTAAGTCGGTCGACCAGTCATCAGACCCTGACTGTTTCTTTATCAGATAAACACCTCCGAAACCGTATTGTGCCGAACATCATCGTTTGATGCCGCTGGCCTAGCCTCTCAACACTGTATCACAGATCTGCATTACAACTCAGACTCACTTCAGCAACAACGTTGGGGCCCATTACCCCTGCACCGATGCTAGAATATATATGCTCGTTATGGACTGGAGCATTTTGCACTGGGTACGTGCTGCCGATATGTAGCTTGATTAGGGGTTGTGGATGACTCGTAGCACGTGTGGATCGGAGTTGCATCCTATCTCCGCTCAGATTATTGTTGTCGTCGCGCAGCAGCTGGCATATGGTGTTCTGTATGGACGTTGTTAAACCAGCTCTGCAATCACGTACGTTATGGTTCGCTTCAAGAACCGCCACCTCCTTGTCGAGTTTCTGGACTCATCGTCCATAACGCCGTTTCCGGCAGCATCAACGTCCGCCATCCCTATCGCAGACCCCGCAGACCACGAGTACGATGACGAGGACGAACTCGCCCAAATACCGGAACTGCCTTTCGTCCTGCCCATGGATGGAAGTCGGGTGCTCTTAGGCGAGGATGGGACATCGAAAGTTTACAAAGCAGTACGCAGTGTTGTGCAAGATGTGTTTGGAGACGAAGGCTGGGGTCGGGTAGCAAGCAGCTTCAAAGGTATGTCCTAGGACGAATGTGGCTCGCTGACAGAGAGTCGTCTACCATTCGGCACTCACAACTCTCACGATCATCCGAGTGGCACGGCCACATTACCGGCTGCTGTGGGCAGCCATCACTATGTTGAGGAGCGTTGGTGAGGTGGATGTCCTACCGAGAGTCGTAGCGGTGAGCGGCACCATCAAGAAGTTGCAATCGGCAGCTATCGTACACCACCGGAGGGTTACTGCTTCTGCTGTTGCCGCGCTTCTGACGCAAGGTGAGCGGACATAGGGACGTCTGCTGACTGATAGGCGCCAAGGGCGAGGCAGAAAAGGAGCGCCTAGGCAGCAAGTGGGAGACCGAGCGCGAGGAGCTCTGTCGTCTGGAAGACTAATACAGGTTCTGATGCATTGTACACTATGACAAATCTCAACGCTTCAGCTTCACACTGCGAAAACACGACTCGATGTGTCTCAGCCGTTCGACCCTCGGATCCTGGGTAGTTGACAGTTTACCGCCTGTCACAAGCGCTACACCGCGAGGATCGCGGATGAGTTTCAATGCCGCACAGGTATCGGAGATGACAGAGTCTGTTGCGTCAGCTACACCCACTTCATGGCTACTGACCATACGGCTCGCCAGACATGGCAATCTTGGCGACATCCAATTCCAGCTCTCGTGCGACCTTACGAAGCACCATACGTCTGCACATCAGCTGACTGAGGATAAAATCATCTTACCGCTTGTCGCCAACTTCTTGCCTGCCCCAGAAGCTTAGTACTTTCTCCGCAAGTTGCCCTTCAAGCAGACTTGCTGTTAAGGCGATCTGCAATCTTTTCAAGCCGGCTTGACGGTCTGCAGGTTGCTCATGTACTGTTTCTGGCGCCACTGCTGGGGCACCAGCCTCTTTGGCTGGTGGTGATTGAGCTGTTGGTTGGAACGATGGCACTTTGAAAGTTCGTGTGGTTCGCTCCCTCTTGCGTGGGGCAGAGTCTTGCGTCAGCGGCGCACATGTGAAGACGAACTATTGTAAAACGACAAAGGGCCATCAGGTGTCGCCACGTCCACCCCACGGAAGACCGCATCTCGAGCCTTGCGTTTCTTTTCGGCATGACCAGGACTTCGTGGTTCACCTACGACGACGACAGCCCCCACGAGCCCCTCATCCGCAAGTTGATAAAGTGTCTGAGGGCGTAAAGGTGATGCCTTGTCCGACACATTCTGCACTGATGTCGATGTCAGCGGACGTCGATGAGGCAAGTGTTGAGGTGCTGGCGTAGCGAAGTCATTGTGGGCAAACAGTCTGGTTGCCGGGCTCCGTCTTTCCGGTGAGCGCGGGTGTGACCATCCTGTCGGCTGCACGCTTGTAATGCCCATTACTGTGCCGGAGCTGGGTCCGAATCCGAGCGCGGATGGGCTCTTGATCTGTAACGAGGCACCACATGACGTGCTCGACGCGTGATTGTTGGCAGCTACTGGGCTGCGCTGTGCGTTCGAACTGAGCGACAAGTACTCCGGATCTTCCTCCAGTGGCAAGGGCTGAATGATCGGCGACGCCACGTCGACTTCTTCGTTCAGTTTGGCTGAACGAGAGTAGACACCTGCTCTGTTGACACATATCTGAGGCATAAGTACGGCGGCCGGTGTTTGTTCACTCACATCACACATGCCGTTGCAGTATCTTTCGAGGATATCAGCAGTTGCGTTATCAATCCTCTCTCCGAAGTATCGACATATGTTTATGTGTCTGCATGTGGTGATCGACTCGGCTAGTTGTTGTACCTGTACGTCAGCTCGCCATGGAGCGTCACACTGACAGCTTTGAAGCTGTTGATCATTCGCAGCTTTCCTCGCTCAATCGTCGTTTTGTCATTCCCTTCCTTTTTTGACTTCTCGATCTCCTTATCAATCAGTCCTCGTAATCTTAGCGCATCTTCTCGAGCTGGAAGGTCAGCATCAGCACGCCATGATGTTTTGATCCTACAGTAGTACAGCAAACATCTAGCCATCTGTTCCGTTAGCCAGGTCAGCTCTGATGACTCACATGTCCATCTCGCCCAGCCCGTCCAGTCTCCTGATAGTATCCTGCGCGCGTCAGTCCATAAACCGCTTTCCCTTACCCTCAAATGACTTGGGCATGTCATAGTGCACTATATAGCGAACGTGTGCTTGGTCCACTCCCATGCCGAAAGCGATCGTTGCCACGATACACTCGACTTTTCCTTCCTTCCATTGGTCCAGAGCCTCGTGTCGTCTGTATTCAGGTAGCTTGGCGTAGAAGGGTTTGGCGCTGATACCATTCTCGTCCAAGATGGCAGCTATGGTCTCGCACTCCTCGTCAGCTCGCAAGTGGCCTTTCCACTCACATCTGCTGTGAGTCTGCAGTAGACCAAGCCGGAAACGCATTCCATCTTGACACCGTGCCTTCGGTTGATCTCGGTCGCTTCTGGCTTGAAACTTTTGATAAAGTGCACCAGATCCCGGATAGTCTCGCTGCTTCGGTCGCTGCCTCCTTGATGTCGAACCTAGAAAATCAGCTGGCCGCTCCCGGCCAGACTCACCTCGTAGAACAGATTCTTCCGGTTAAAGGGCTCTACCCACTGTGCAAGTCCTTGCTCAGAAGTCTTCGGCATGTTCAAGATAGTGAGCAAATCATTCCGAACATCACTGGTCGCTGACGCCGTAAGCGCCTGACATCAGCGAGCTCCTTCCACATCACTCACGGTGATGGGCACTCCGGGATATCGCTGTCGAAACTCCCCAAGCCTTCGGTACGTCTAACGCATCAGCAAGACCAACACAAGCCACCCACAGGTCTGAATGTCGACCCCCACTCGTCGATAACGTGCGCCTGGTTATGTCAGTCGGTTGATAAATCCCATTCCGTACCTCGTCAACGACAAGGCGAACGATCTGCCTTTGATGATATGCGATGTCAAACTCTGCCTGATATTTGGAGCTGAAGAGCGTCTCGGGAGTGACATATAGGAGCCTCAGTTGAGGATGTCCGAGCCGCAGTTGTCGTCTAGCCTGACTGTCAGTACGTCCCAACAGCTCATGCCCCTTTTCTTTTCTTTTCTTTCGTTGCTCACTTCCTGTATCTCCTTTGGATCCGTCTTCTCGCTCAGTTGGATAGCTTCGATACCCTTCGCTCGGAGACCCGCCACCTGATCCCTCATAAGAGCTAGCACGTTAGCATGGCCGTAGTGTCATCTTACCCAGGAGCGGTGACACGACAACAGTGATCCCATATTCGATTGTGACTGCCGGGACTTGGAAACAGACCCTATTCCAAGTCAGCACCCCATTGTATGTGAGAGCTTCGACTCACGACTTGCCCAACCCAGTCGGTGCAACAACCATGACATCGCATCCCCTCAGCACATGTGTACATATGTCGAGTTGTGGTCCGCGAAAGTCGCGGTGGCCCCAGTACTTCTGCAGAGCCCTCCTCAAAGCTGCCTGACTTTCTGTTGCAGAAGGGATGCGTCTGAAGTCCCGAGGTCGAAAGTTGTTCCTCGCATGCTACAAAGTAAGCACAAACAACGTCATGCTACTCACCTGCGAGCCAAGCTGGCAAGGATATGTGCCCGGTAGCGGGGTAGCTGAGGGCAGTGGGAAGTTATCCAAACTGGTCGGAGCAGCACCGCACAACATAAGCGCTATATCTGACGCTGCTTCCGGCTTCACGCCGCGACCATTGATTCTGAGTTGGTGTTATCCGCTTCCTCCTCACGTCTCGAGGATCACATACAGAACGACTTGCTGGATAGCGGGTGAACTGTCGACAACAACAAACGCAGCTGCAAATGAAAACAGTCACGCGTCTCGGACCGTCAGGGTATCCAGGCGGTGAATATCCAGGACCGTAATATCCTGTGCCTGATTGCTATTGCAGCCCGACCTGGACCGGGAACGTGATGACGACCACCCTCAACGCGGTGACCGAGTGGATACAAGACGAGGATACGAGCTACTCCCTCTTGATAGCTATCGCTTCATCCGTTCGTCTGCTCGCTGCTCGCTGATGACCCAATCGCACTACATCTCGCCATTGTCAGCAGCCAACATTGCTTGACACTGGACAACCATACACCAGCGCAGCCGATATCAGAGCACCACCCCTTATTGCTCAGATCTGGACGTCCCCGGACCATCGCTGTGCTGAGTTCGAGCTCGACATAACGGTACGTGCTTGCCCGAGAGTGATTCGTGATCTCGTGGGCATGTATACTGACGCGCTTTCCAGAGCACACACGCCATGTCTTCTCCTCGAGGCTCTCCGCCCGTGCAGGCATCACAAACGCCTCGCCACCCACCGCATACGGAGGAGCAAGTTGATGCCGCAAGAAGCGCCTCTGAAACAGCTCCGGGCATGGTCCCAGCCGAAGATGTTGCTCGCAGCAGACGTCCTACTCCACCTGTTCAACTGTCGAGATTGATAATAGAACCGCTCGACAAGCGGTCGAACGCTATGATGAACACCCCTTCAGGCATGAACGACGATACGCCGATAGCTGCGGTACTTCCAACGCCAGTCACAGCTCGTCCGCGCGGGTCAACTATAGCTGGAGGTCAGTCCCGGCAGGGATTCCCAGCGCAAGGCTCCCAGCCTGGCTTGTCTTCTAGTTTCCACGACGCAACAAGAGACATGGCACTGGATTATGAAGCTCGCCGATTCATGGGATCGGTGCGTGTCTGATGCGAGTCTCAGGGCTGTCAAGCTAACGCTCAGGCCGGCATGGGCACCTCCGCCCTGGTATCGGCGGTGACAGCTCTGCCTTGGGACCAGGAAGACGGAAGCACTACTGATGACGATGGCGATGTCGACACCGACGAAAGCGATGATGGACGGACGCCATTGCCATCAGATATTGCTGCTCAGAGTGCCTCGACACGGCCGCGCCGTCCTAAACGTCCGTGATATGTGCTGCCGATTGCTGACCAACAGTACCTCGAATGTACTCATCCCTGCATACTATACGTCCACTGGAGTCCCCCAACAACGAGCTACATCCCACATCTGCATCTCCACAGCACACCTCACCACCTACCACTGCTGGTGATGACGACCCCTCGCCTGCGACGCCATCTGGCGAACGCAGCAGGCATCATCTATTCCCTCACCACTCTTTGGAGTTTCCCTTCAAGGAAAACGTCATCACGCGCCGTGCACAAGAGCCGCGGCCCAACGAGCTGTCCTATCAATTCGCTCCAGTGACTGAAGAACCTACAGAGCCACCGCCGCGAGTCGCCTCCACAGCAACACTCCGACCAGGCATCGCCACAGACGGCACCGATGCCACCCCTGCTGCGCAAACACTGTCTTCACCAGCTGAAGCACAGCAGCCTGCAGAAGGGGCGGTGGCAATGTCGGCACATAACACCGGCGACATCGAGAAGCACTCTCGAATGCGAAGACTGGATGCTCTGATGCAGGATGTCTTCGGCCTCGAGAAGCGAGAGGAAGTCATAGAGGAACTACCGTGTTGGCTTTTGCGGAATGACAGTGAGTTCGATATCGCTTGTGACGGCACTAACACTACATAGTGCTCAAAGGTTACATGTTTCTGACGAGCGGGCATATCTGCTTCTTCGCGCATATGCCGGACGGAAGAGAGGTAAGCGTCTGGAGTATGTGTGACCTGACGATGAAGGACCAAGCTATCAAGTCTGGGCCTCTGTGGAAAAAGAACAGTAAGACGAAGCTTCACACGAGATACTGGTTTGTCTTGCGAAACGATGTATTGTCCTGGTACGAAACTGCACAGGTAAGAGCTTTCGGTCTTGTGGGATTAGACTGACGGTCAAGGACCTTTATTTCCCCAAAGGGAACGTCTCTTTGCAGTATGCTTCGAGCTGCGACATGACCGGGACTACAAAGTTCAAGCTTCGGACCTCCGAACGTAGCTACACCTTTCAGTCAGACACCGCAGACAACGCAGCAGAATGGGTGAGGACAATCCAGAAGGTCATAGCAAAGACCCAGAACGAGGGCGAAAGCATCAAAGTACGAGATATTCGGTATCTATATTATTGACATCCAGGTTATCATCCCATGGGAGGCTGTCGTTGAAGTAGAAAGGAACCCAACATTGGAATTCGCGGAGACTGTGGAAATCAAGGTAGTGGATGCCGAGGACGCCATGTCTGTGGATAGCTACTTCTTCGCATCATTCCCAGACAATGACTATGCGTTCGAGCTGCTGCAAACCTTGCTCCACAAGCGACCCATGGCGCAGCTACCTGCTGTTCCTGTCCCTCCGGAGAGTGAAGGTGTCGGCTCTGAGGCGCCTCGTCCCGTGTCCACACCTCAAATGTCCTTCCCGCGCATCGGATCAGTCTTGCGCCCGTTCGGCTCTGAACAAGCGGCAGACTCTCGAGTCCCCATTGCGGCTCCTGCTGCGCCCTCTCTACCGCAGCAGACCGTTACCGATACGCAACCGTCGCGTCCCGGTTCACAGATCGATGAGGGCGGATACCCGCCACAGCAGCAGGGACCGCCTCCTCCTGGTATGACATCTAATGCACAAGCTAGCTGGGGCTCCCAGTGGATCCGCAGGCCAGCATCAAGGTTGTTTGGAACATCGCCACCTGACACGCGACAACGACCATACAAGTCTGTGCGTAGGAAGAACTCGGTGACAGAGATCATAGAGCCTCTGGGCTTCATGACGGACGACGATCTGAGTGAGGATGACTCGTTCAGAGCATCCCGATCTCAGAAGCGCCCTCCAATATCGAAACAGAACAGAAAATCGGGCGGTGCCAAACCGTTCGATGCTGGCGACTATTCACAGGCGTCCGATACGGGAGAGGACGAAGAGGACGATGTCGTTCGCAAATTTCATTCCTACTTCGCGCTTCCTGATAAGGAGCTGTTGCTAGATCGTGAGTATCTGAGATCGATGTATCTGACACACTCAGACTTCACTGGCAGCTTATATCGTGTGCTTCCAGTCCATGGCACATTTTACATCTCAGAGAACTACTTCTGTTTCAAGTCTTCGAGCTTACTGCACAAAACAAGGGTGCGTGGGATCGCATGAATGAACTCACACTGCAGATGATCGTTCCAGTCAGTCAGCTCTTTGGCATGAAGGCACAGAAAGCCTTCCGCTTCGCACACCACGGCCTCGTGGTCATTGTCAAAGGTCAAGAAGAACTATTTCTGGAGTTCCATTCTTCGAGGCGACGCGACACATGTCAGACTCTACTCGAGGAGAGAATGGACGCCTATCGCGAAAAGTCAGAAGCTGCACTAGCACTGAAGTCCGTTGTCCCAAAGGATCCCCGGCTGGATGATTCGTCTGAGCCGACGCCACTGGAGATGTTCAACTCCGCGTCAAGCTCATTCTTGCAGTTTAAACCCGCACCTATGCGGATCACCTGTCTGACAATCGGTAGCAGAGGCGACGTGCAACCCTATATCGCTCTGTGCAAGGGCCTACAGGCCGAGGGACACACCTGTACAATCGCTACCCATGCCGAATACCAGAAATGGGTTGAGGGGGTGAGTGGGTCTGCTCAGCCATTACTGATGATTAGCATGGGATTGGCTTCGCCACTGTCGGTGGTGACCCCGCCAAGTTGATGGAGCTTTGTGTTGATAATGGCATGTTCAGCATGTCCTTCCTCAAGGAAGGATTACAACAGGTGAGATACGGTTTCTTAACCAAGCTGATTTCAGTTTCGCGGTTGGTTGGAGGACCTTCTCAATGACTCCTGGCGAGCTTGTCAGGGCGCGGAGCTGTTGATTGAGTCCCCAAGCGCAATGGCAGGTATACACATCGCAGAGGCGCTGCAGATACCTTACTACCGTGCTTTCACAGTTAGTACACGTTACGAGGCAATCGTTAACTAGTACAGATGACATGGACCCGGACGAGAGCATATCCACAAGCATTTGCTGTTCCTGAACAAAAGCGCGGGGGCACGTATAACTACATGACGTACGTGATATTCGACCAAGTCTTCTGGCGCGCTATCTCTGGTCAAGTCAATCGCTGGCGAAAGAATGTGCTTGGTCTTGAGTCTACCACGTTGGATAAGCTTGAACAAGACAAAGGTGAGCAACTTTGTACGCTTTCTGTGCTCACCTTAGTGCCCTTCTTATATAACTTCTCGCCCAAGATCGTGCCGCCTCCCGTCGACTGGACCGAGTGGATTCATGTGACGGGCTATTGGTTCCTGGACAACGCAGATGCGGCCGAGAAAAGCAAGAAATGGTCCCCGCCTGAGGGCCTGGAGGATTTTATGGCCCGCGCGCGCTCTCGCGGCCAGAAGATCGTGTACATGTACGTGCATTCGCCACCAACACTGACGTGAACAGTGGCTTTGGCTCCATCGTCGTTTCAGATCCTCAAGAAATGACGCGTTGTGTTGTCCAAGCAGTCGTGGACTCGGGTGTTTGTGCCATCTTGTCCAAAGGCTGGTCTGATCGCGGCAGCCGAGGGGGTCCTCAGCAGAAGGAGGCCAGCGACAAGAGCGGTGCCGACGGCATAAAGTATCCGCCAGAAATCTTGTACGCGTGTCTCTGCATTGCAGTACTGACTCACAGCTCCGTGGACGCAATCGATCATGGCTGGCTCTTCCCCCGGATCGACGCAGCATGCCATCATGGTGGAGCGGGAACTACAGGTGCAAGTTTGCGCGCTGGCATTCCAACCATTATCAAGCCTTTCTTCGGAGACCAGATGTTTTGGGCCGAACGTATCGATAGTCTCGGCGTGGGATCAGCTATACGTCACTTGACAGCCGAAGCGCTAGCAGACGCTCTCAAGGCCGCTACAACAAATGCAAGGCAGATCGCTAAGGCAAAAGCGATGGGCGAAGCTATCCGACAGGTGAGTTCAGGCAGCGCGAGACAACCTGACCTCCAGGAGGATGGAGTTCAGCACGCGGTTCAGGCCATCTATCGCGACTTGGAATATGCCAAGTCACTCATCAAACCACTGCCGAGCAAAGCCAACCCACTCGATAACATAGTTACCTCATCCCTTCAAAGCTTGCGAGCATCCAGCAGCATTCACTCCTCCTCGAGCAGCCTCAAAGACAGCCACCGCGACCGTGGATCGCGTGACCTTTCTGGAGACCGCGGAGCAGTGTCAGACGAGAGTTGGTCAGTAGTCTCCGATTCGGGCAGGGACAATAAGTCCGTCTCCTCCAAGTCACGATCCCTCAACAGAAGTGGGCAACAGAGCGACACCACTAGCGATAGTGACAATGACTCGAATCAGAGGAGTAGCAAACGCCGCTCACTGGTCAGTCTCTTCGAGAACCTGACCCACCGGCTGTCCCGGGAGTAAGACTGTAGATATCAGTTGTGACCATGTTTATGGCTGGGTATCTGTCTGTATGCATATGTTGTTGGCTTTGTACATGTTGTGCACGCACGCGCCTCGTGACTTCTGGTTTACTCTTCCGCCTCGGCAGCGGCTTTCTTCTGCTGGACGAGTTGCTTCATCCGGCGCACGTAGCTGGTGTCAGCTGGGTCGATTCGCTTACATACTCGTCGTATTGGCACTTCTCGTACGCATGCCTCTCGTCCTCGCACTTCCATGTCAGGTAGTTCTCCTTGTGGCGGCAAACGTTAAGAGGAATCAGCAATCTGAGGTCAGCGGTCGGCAGTGGAAATGGGTGATGACGCTGGATGTGGGGCATATGAACACCAGGAAGTGACGGCATGGCTGTACGGTAGAGAGCTGGGTGATGACAGGCAGTGCAACCCATGAGGGCGGACAGGGACAGGAGAAGGCAGACTGAGCAGGTGACAAAGGCTTGGCGATAGCAAGCTGCCATTCTTGCTTGAATCTGATGATGATACGTCGCTTGGGATGATTGAGCGCTTTATGCCTGCGACTGTCCTCGACAGCATTGCGCACACCTGAACGACGGAGCACCATCGGCGAGGCGAACCGCAGTATTCGGTCGCTGGGGTGGCTTGTGTAATGAAATTGAGCGACAACACCTCAAACAATACGATTATACCGCGCGCACATGTGCGAGTGTGTTGTATTGTTGTCGTTGGCGTCGTGTCGTTCATAATCGTCATGCCGTGCACCTTGACAGCCGTAGCTCATCAGGGCGCTGTTCGCCCATCGCCCATGTCTTGCTCCTGACCACCACCACCTTGCTCTGCTTATTTTGCCTCGACTGCTTCTCATCGCCTGCAGTTCCATGCCGTAGGGTCTGGCCACTCCTACCGCCTGCTTGAGCATGCAGAGCCCAGATAACTCATGCCATGTTTCCACCTGAGCGCCATTCCCACCCGTTTCGCGTAATCCCCAACGCGGACAGACACTAACGCGGAGCATTGGTCCCTCCAACCCAGTGGCAGGCGTGCAGCCTTCATTTCGGACTCGGAGGCGGTTGTCGAGACGGCCATTGCTGCGAGCAACGTTGCTTGTAAGTGCGATATACGAGTGTTCAGAGTGTTCTCGGAGGTGATCGTCACCCAGATGCGGTCAACGACCAGCCAACGGTCGGTGGAGGCAGCGGAAGCATAACCAGACTGGCACGTCTGGGTGGCGGCGTTATCTACACGTGAGTGTGGCGTCGGTCACCTTGTGTACTCATCTTGCAAGGCATGGCTGTGTCACGTCTGCAAAGCATGCATGCAAGTCTCATTTGGATAGAAGCAAAGACCGTAGCATGCAGCCTAGGAGACAGCTTGTACGCAAGGTGGACCTTCACGGACGGACGTGATCTGTGCGGTATGTCGCACTAGCACAGTGTTAAGTTCGCAATCAAGCGAATGATGTAGCGAGATATGCGCGTGAGATACGTGTTGTCCCAATACATTTCGACGACTTCGTTTCATGTCCGTCCTACGTCTTCTCAGCTCAGCACCACTTACATCGCGCTATCATTATGTCATGGTGCAACACTCATAACCTGCTTGGCAAGATATGATGAATGTTGCTATCGACTGCTGATGCTGCCAGGAATGACGACCCTTCACGCGCCAGTCTGTGGCTATATGACGCGCGCCGAGGGTGAGAACGCGCTACGCAGGTTGAAGTGGTCGATCGATCGCGATGTGGGCGTCTGATCGGACGTACGTCAACAAGCTTCCCCGCGCCGATTTGAGTCTCAGCCAGACCTGTCTCACCGAGGTCTTCTGGAGTCGTACTGCTTCAGGACTGCATGCGATCGGTGTACCGCTGCTGCGATCGGCAGCCGAACGGGACACATGGGACGAGCCTTGAAGAACTGTGACTTCGGTCACCGACAGCGCTAGGATTGGATATGTTGTTACATTGTAATCACTACATGTATAAGATTATTTTTCAGCGGCATAGGTAAAAACGTGGGCCAGCCACAGCTCCCAAGATGGAACAAACAACCGAAAGTATATCGATCTCAACCACCGAAGCACCATCTAGACGGCGATGGGCTGGTGGTGCAGATCGGCGCTAGGCGACGCTGTGATAGAGCCGCGCTTCTCCTTGTATGTGGCGCGCTCCGATGCTTGCAACATCGACAGATACGACGTCTCGCGAGCGTTCGTCGTGCTGTGCTCATAACTCCAATTACCGCCGCTGGAAGTGAGGCTCGTGGGTGTGGCAAGAGGTGTGAACTGAGTACCGTTGGTCCTGCATGTAGACCAGGACTGCTTCTTGCGCAGCTGATGATCGGGACACTCCGCAGCAGAGTAAGCCTCGTCAGTCCCGTATCGCGTGTCTCTCTCGTCCATGCGGGCTTGCTGATGGTCGGCAGGGGGCGTGGGCCAATTGCGCGCATCACGGGGGGTGCAGAGATGTTCCATCTGGTCGGGGTCCGGCGACGAGAGGTCACCAGAGCAGTCAGAGCTGGTTGGAGGAAGAGGGAAGTCGATTATGTTATTCCTTGCCAGTGCAAGGGATTCGGCAGATGTGTTGGCCAGATTATCCACGTTAACCGACATTGACTGCTGCGGCTGCAAGGAGACAGGAACGTCGTCGCTAGGAACGGCTCTTGACGGCTGACCTTGTCCGCTAGTGAGCGTAGCAATAGTAGCTGAGAGCACCCGCTCCCGCTGCGTGGAGTGGCTATCAGACTGCTGATCGGGGGCGACACCATGACTGTGTGCCTCCTGAATGTCGTCGAGCTTATTGGTGCACTCCTCGGCACTGATGTCAAGCGCAAGGCTCAAAGTGGACCCTCCGAACTTGTGCAGCATCGGTGTCGAGTAAGAGCTGGGGAATGCCCAATGCAGCGATGGCGGATGGTCGACTGTGTCTGGTGGGCGAGGAAATACCGCCCCGAGAGCAGGTCGCTTGGACTGACCCCTAAAACGACCCAACGAAACGCGACTGGCGCGACGTGGGCTACTTGTGATGTCCTCCAACTCGGGTTCGTAAGGGTGATCTTGTGACTGAGCAGGAGCAGCCCATGATGAGCGAGTGGAGCGTCCTCGGGAGCCCGCACTGGAGATGTCAGGCGAGCCAGACACGGTGCCGAAAGGCTCCGCAGATGGAGACAGATTGATCATGCTCTCTGCGACTCGCTGGGATATCTTGTAGCTGTTGCGCCTATCCTGCGGAGATACCGGATTTGGCATAGCCTTGCCACGGCCTTCGACCACCTGTAAGTCGAACTCGGGAACAGCCCGATCACCATCATTGCGACGACCGAATAGTCGACTTCGCCTTCGCATGCTTCGCCCCTCCGACCTTGTTGTGGGCAGCACTGACGCCCGCGTAGGCGTAGATGCCACAACTCGCTCGGACTGAACGCTGCGAGGCGAATCGGGAATACTAGATGGGAGCCTAGGTGACCCTGCCTCGGACCGCGAAGACCGACCGCGACCCATCAAGGACCTCTTTATGCGGCTGAGCAGAGAGGGAGGTTGCGGAAGTGGGGCATGCTTGACGGAGCTCTTCATGGATGGAGTTGCTGACAGGGTGCGATGCGTTTCCGACGGCGATCCATTGACTGATCCCTCGACAGTCGGCAGTTTCGGTGCCTGCGACGCCTGCGTCTGCTTCGCGCTTGGTTTCTCCAGCACAGGCGGGTCATCATCACCAAACGTTGCGCTACGCTTAAGCGTGGGTCGTTGCGATGATTCTGGTGAATCTTCTGACTCTTCTTCCTCTTCCTCAACTTCATGAAGTGGCATGGGCGAAGCGCGTGGTTGACGCCACATTGGCATTTGGGCCGTGTTCACGAAAGGCGCACTGTTGATGATGTGTAGTGTGGGCGATGCACCGGGCGAAGGCATGCCGCCTGCCAGATTACTTTCCGATCGTGCGAAAGCCTGTCGAAGCAGCGGATGGTGATGGTTAGGGCCAATGAGGGCGGGCTGGGATGATGATGACGAGAAGGCAGGTTGTGATCGGGCAGCAGCACCAGCAGTGCTGCCGTTGGACCCGTGAGAGAGCTCGAGGGGGTGAGGAGGCGGCTTGCGCTGAGACGTGGTGATCGTCGTCCGTGTTGGCGTTCGGTCGTTATCCGTCTCCGATATTGCTACAGTGGATTTCGGGTTGGATGAAGCTGCTGTCGCAAAAGCCGCTGTACTCTCCTTCCGAGGGGTGCGAGTCAGGTCCACCATTGAACCAAAGAAACCTTTGCCCACCCGTCCCATGCGCGACACATTGCTACTGCCACTTGGCGTTGCTTGTGAAGTCTGCTTTGAGGGTGCAAGTAGGTTTCTTTGTGAGCTGAACAGGTTTCTCCGAGAACGCCACCACTTTGCGTTGGGATCGGTAGATGATGACTCTTGCGCCCCCATACGTGGCGTCGGGGTTGAGCTAGTCAGTGGTGACTCATTTGTGGGTGTGCTCGGTGTCGCCCACAGTGCTAATGGGTCTACCGGTGTCGGTGTGGCATTCCGTTTGTTGCGCTTCGGCCATAAACCTCGCTTAGGCTTTTGTTGCAGTCCTCCTGCCCATCCATCACCTAGACCTACCACACCTGGCATGGAACGCAGAGCGGCATCCACAGGTGCGCGATGGCTGGCTTGATAGTTCTCCATCTCGTCCGCATCACTGTCACGATCGTCCTCGAGACCGTGTGCCTCATCTGTGATCTCAGACACTACAGGCCAATCTGCGCGCCCTGTGTGTCCGATATAGGTGGGCAGTCCGAGCCCAACAGGCTGGCCGTTCCGATCTCCGAGCACAGATACTGCTTGTTGGGTTTCTGGAAACGGTATGGGCGCAGGTGGATGGTCGGCCATGGTGGGAAGAGATACTGTAGACGACGAGGGTGATATCGTGTAGTGCGAGGACACCCTGCGGATCCCTTCTTTCTCGTGGTTGTCATCATCGGCTGGCAATGCGTCCATCGATACCCTGCTACGTGCAAACGCATGACCCATGGCTATGGCATTGATAGAGTGCGGCGGTGCTTGCTCGGAGTGAGAAGATGGGTACCCATTCGATCGCCAATGAACTCCATGGGTAGATGGACCGGCATGGCGTAGGCTGCTTGCGGATGCATTGTTATCCCACGGAATGGGCTGGTCATCGCTGAGCCCTTGATCGTCAGCAAACACGAGATGTTCGGTAATGGAGATTGAGTGATGCGCGATCACTTCTGGGTAGTGCCCAGGCCACCCCGCACTGGAACCTGAGATGACTTACAAGAACAAGCGTCAGAGGTGACCGACTGCTTTGACCCGCGCCTCGAGTGATTGGATGGGAGAGTCAGACTGCCATTACTGCTTGACGCGTGCATCCGCACTGCAGAAGCCTCAGCTGACATCGTGCAGAGGTAGGTGGTCACGATTGCGACAGCAGTCGATGCGACGTGGGGCGCCGTTTGAGGTAAACGCGTGTGCCGCCAATCAATAGATGATAAATCGTGCTTGTGCTACCTTCGCTCCGCCCGATGATCAGGTAATGGTAAAGCGAATGTAGTGTATGCTTGAGCTTGAGTCGAGCAGTGTCGCGTCGAAGCGACACAGGTCACTGTGGAGTGCTGGATTCAAGACAGCCGGAGTCGCGCTCTAGGATTGAAGCGCTGCTGATGGACGTCCTGTAATGAAAGCCGATAGAGTCGAGAGACACGGATGACCAAAGTCGGAGCACTAGTTTACACACTGTCGAACAAGCAATGGAGACAACAAGAGAGAAGATGGAGCGTCGAGACGGCCAAGTGATATGAAGACAAGTGGTTAACAAACTACTCGTCTGTGTACAACAAGCAGGTACCATCAGGTACTGCGGATGTTGCTGTCGCACCACTGCAGCTGGGTGGTGCTTTGATGATGTCGCTGACCGTTAAGCGGGAACGTAAAGGGATGATGAGGGAGGGAAGTAGTACGCACCTGATCAATCTGGATGCAGGACGGCTGCTTACAAGCAAGGGAGCGAGCGAGCAAGCAAGGCCGAGGGACCTCCCTCTTGGCGGCGTCGTGCTGCTGGGACCGTTGATGATCGACGGGCTATCTACGATCGAGCCACCGCAATCTGTGGCCAGGATGCAGGTTGTCGCCCAGCTGCTTTTACGCGACGGAAGGGTGCTTGCTTGATTGAATCAGGTTAATCTCCTTGGATGGCGTCTCCCCTCGGGTGGGCGCCTTCTCAAGTAAATGCTCCGCGGGTCTGCCACACCTTGCCGTGAATTGACGCACAGTGGCACAGCGACTGTTTGAGAGGGCCAACAGAAAGAAGGAATGAGAATGAATCACACGAGGTGATGTCGGACAGAGAAAAATAGTTGGTGCTGTACAAAAGTCACACTGGCACACGGAGATGGTGCTTGAAAACTCAGCTAGCATCTCCCCCCAAATTGGCACAGCTAGTGACCAGGCGGCAGGCTGGTGTGGGAGCGGTAGATCTTCAGAGCTTCAGTGTCACCTTACTACAGCTCTCCAGACTGCGAGATACTAGGACGCGGCAGTCCACTTACCTGCTACAGTCTGTGGCATAATAGTAATGGATCTATAGAGGCAGGGATCTCCTCTGCGGTCGCGGAGGCGAGGAGGGCTAGGAGTAGACCAGTCCTGGTCCTGAGTGCCTGCGCGGGGCAACGAAGGCAGAAAGCCTATTCAGAATCTGCCGAGAGGTGTTGCTGCGTTGCTGCGATCTTGCAGCAGACTAGCAGACAGTCCTGCGAGCGTACGACGCCAGTCAGCCGCAAGACTTGCCGGAATCAACACGGGGAGCCCACGCCTCCTGACGACTCCCTTGGAATTTGGTGCAAAGTAGGTGTCCAGTCCTGAAAGTAGACTGCAAGCTAGGGCTGTCACCGCGCCACTGCTACATGCCAGGCAGTCACCCACAGCCCCTAGAGATAGGTCTCAACTTAGACCTCAGGCCTTTTTACCCGGAACCTCTGGCTGCCTGTCTCCCTGAGGTTGCAGAGGTTAATTCGGTAAAGCTCCCTGTTTTCTGTTCTTTTACCCAGATGTCCAGAAAACTCGGTCCCCGCGTGCGATCGGATGGGCGGATGGCATTGCTGAGCCTGTCCGATGTCTCGCACCTACGTGCGCCTGTGAAGCGTTTACGGACACGGGATGTGGGTATGGTTGGGTTAATCCCGTGGTTCCGAGACACTGCTCTATATAAGAAGATGGTATGTTGAGTTGAAGTTGGGCTGGAACATGAGTTAGCGATGGTGGTGAGCGTCTATCAGGGAGGCGCTACTTCCACAGGTCATGCGCAGTATGCCCTTGTCGTCAGCGCAGAAGACGATTACAGACAGTCGAGACCCGTCAGGAATGGAACACAGTACGATGTAGTAGAACTGGTGTGGTGTACATTCGGAGCAAGACCGCCTCTTCTTACGTAGGATCCGATGTTCCTGGTGCAAGTTATGAGTTGTGCGTTCCTCGAGATTCTCGGAGATGTCAATCTCACTGCGATAGTCTAATGAAGGCAAGTATGTACACACGTAACGTCGCACAGTTAGCAATAAGCTACGCGCTACGAACTGGCATGAAAGGTGGTGTGGTATGCACTTGGTTCACATACATACACAAGAAATGAGCATATTCAGCAGCGGGATCGACAGGGCAGACCGATGAATGTGCGGCGTAAGTGTGGCGCCTCCATGTGACTACGACGCACAATTACAGAGTGTCACCGGGGAGCTAAGCTCGTTGATGGCGCATCATACTCGTGCACATCCGTTCCCTCACAGGCGTCCACATCGCTGGAGCACCGGTGTGCAGGACTTCGCCGGCCACCGACATCTCACATGCACATCCATGTGCGGGTGACAGTTCTAATGGAAAACTAGTTGGTAGATGCTCACTCAATGTTTATCTAATCCGTGCACGCGTTCCTTCTGCATTAAACCGTGACCGGAAGTGACAACAAGGATAGTAACGTTCTGAGCAACATGACGGGATACGACAGTTGTACAGCATGGACAGATAACTCTGCAATCTGCTTGATGGGAGCCGGCAGCTTCAAGGTACAGGCCGTACAGGTCCGCCGTTGTGTGCCCTGCAGTCGGGCGCCAACAAAGAACACTCGGGGATAGCTTTCATGAATCAGCAACATGTGATAATGCATATATGCTGTGAGCTCGGAAGAAACTCTACCGATTCCAGTCTTGTCTCAAAATCTCGGATTGCTCGTCGAGTTCGTTCTTGCCAGCGACAACGATCCTCGAACTGGTCGTGGACCGACTGCAGCGGCATTGGCTGTGAACGAGAGAGAGGCACCAACGGGTCTGGGAGAAGGACTAAACGAGTAGGCTTCCACTAAGCTTCCGCCCTTGCTTGCGCGGCTTGTAGTGGGTCCAGCGCCTCCAGGAACGGCTCTCGCGGGTGTCGTCGAGGAGCCAATGGTTCGCTTTCGGGTCAGGGTTGTCTTGCTATACAAGGATCAGCATCGCCTACACCCTCCTGGGCAAGTACTGGGTAGCCTGACATCTGGCCCTGCACTTACGAGACTGTAGCAGGTGCCTCCTCTTCACGAGCTTTCTTGAGGTATTTGAGTGTGATTCCCAGTATTCTCGACCCGTATACCTGCGAAAATGAGCTGCTGACATGGGTAACCGCAGGCGCTGCTAATGGACATACCCTGACGTGCGCTGCTGATATCCCTTCGATGTTGGCCAGTGCTGTCATATCTGTAGACCATAAGCGGCTGATGCCCCTAGATGACTTACTTGGAGGCATGATGGCTGCTATCAATTGCAGGACCTCTTCGCTCAGTGAGGGGGCTAGACCATCGGCATGCTGTGATAGTTAGCGCAGCAGGCATGTTATGGACAAACCTTGTCGCGCATTGCTCGCAAGTCCGCTAGACACCGTTCGACAGGACTACTGCCACCCTCGCCAGCGACAGCGTCACATGCCGCGGCGTCCCTCTTGCCCCGTTTGCTGGCGTCCTCGGTTCTCGTCGCGTGCCCAAACTCCTCTATAGGTTCGAATTCGTCTTCGGTGTCGCCCCACGGTGAATCGTCAAAGGCCTGTTCCTCGTCCAGTATCTCCTGGCGAGACCGTTTGCGTGTGGTCTCCGCGTTTGTAGGTTCTTTCTGCTTCTTTTGCTGAGCCAGGGGCACTATGCGTGCTTGCCCGGCTGCAGACGGGTCCACCGCCTTCTTGGCCCTTGACTTTTTGGGTGAGGCGAGGCGGAAATCCATCCGGAGAGTCTTACGATTGGATAGGTATAGACCGGCTTCGGAACCAGGCTGTAAAAGGTCAGTGTGGGTTCTATGGCAAGCCTCAGTGTCCAGATGGGCTCACCTTCAAGTACGCGTTGCTCCAACCGGCACCGTTCTCGAGATACCTCTCTCCCAGCCCGCCCTCAATGACCAAGGTAGTGATAAGCCGCTGAGCATCATCTCGTGACCACTCCTTGCCGACACCGAAGTGGGGATTCGCATCAAGGCCTTTGTTGGCTCCGTTCGTGCCTCGGAAACAGTCGACGGCGTTCAGGATGGTGATCTTATCTCGGCTATCAAAGGCTTGCACCATTTTGATAGCATTCTGGGCGTCGATAGTCACATCCTTGACAGTGAACTGATTCTCATCACGTCCAAGACACACATCGCAACCCTGATGACAGTTGGCAGGATCGAAAGTCTCGTTGAAGAAGGCGAGCACCTGACTTCTTCGACAATCAGTCTTGTTGTTGCAGAAGCGGAGGACCTCGCGCATGTTGTCTCTTTGACGATCCTTCTGCTGAGCATTTAGGTTTGTATCCCGGTTGATCAGGTTGAAGACAGTCTTGGAGTCGCCGTAGCTGTAAACTTCGCAGTCAGCATCCCTATTGTCAAGTCTGGATACTCACACAAGATACATGTCGAATTTTTGCCATCACGGCCTGCTCGGCCGGTCTCCTGGTAGTAGCCTTCCAGAGATCGAGGCAGTGAATGGTGGATGACATCTGGAGAGCGTCAGCTTGCTCAGCGACTGCATCTTACATCTTACATCGGGCTTATCGATTCTGTCGTTAGCTGTACAGATCCAAACTCATTCTTACCCCATGCCGAAGGCAACCTGTTGTCAGCATTGAACCATGACGTACACGCACGGTCGCTACGATGACCTCGAATTTGTGCTCTTGCCAACCTTCCTGCACCTTACGGCGATCACCCTTGGACATTCCCGCATGATAATGCCAGGCCTTGACGTTGTGGTTGTCGCGCAGCTCCTTCGCCAGCGTCTCACACTTCTCTCTTGAGGAGCAGTACACGATTCCACTTGCTCCAGGTTCCTGGGTGCCAATAAACGCTGCAATGTCATGCAAGACCTTCTTCAACTTCGGCCGCACTTCATAGTGCAGGTTGGGCCTGTTGAAAGATTGTTTGAGGACTGTGCAGCCCCTGATGCCGAGCGTACGGATGATGTCCTCTTGCACCTTGTTCGGAGCAGTGGCTGTTAGCGCCATGATCGGTACGCCGGGGTAGTCCTTCCTCAACTCTCCAAGCCGCAAGTCTGTGATCAGTGCCGCCCGGCGTCAAGTCATACAGTCAGAACGGAACTGCAATATTAGCACACCACGGAAGAGCTCAACTCACATCGTGGCCCCAAGCGCTGACACAGTGCGCCTCGTCAATCACGAAGCGAGCTAACTTCTTCCTTCGGATGAGGTCGCGAATGATGCTCTTGATCTGTCCTCCCATTGTGAGCATCTCAGGAGTGACGTAGACGACTTTCGTGTACGGCTCTGGTCGACATAGCTCCTCGTTCGCCATGCGCTTATCCGCCTGAGTCAGGTCACCTGTGTACGCGATGGCGGGAATGCCGCGCTTGATGAGATGCCGCGTTTGGTCATTGATCAGAGAGATGAGCGGTGACACCACGAAAGTCACTCCCTTGGTCGCACCAGTCGAGCAGATGGCTGGTAATTGATCTTCTAATTAGCCAGTAACTCGCCCAGTGCTCACAAGTCAGGCTCTTCCCTCCCCCAGTGGGCATCAGCACGAAAACTATTGTCAGTAGGTGTTAGACGCGAGGACCCTCACCGTCTTTCCCAGCCATAGTTTCATCGATTGCCTCCTTCTGATGCGTGCGAAACTTTGGCAGTTTGAACACTTGGCGAAGTTTCTGTTCGACTTCTCTGTCCCATTTGTGCTGCACCCCTACATCGAATGTGCGGGGCGCAGTGGCTTCTGATCCTGCTGAAGTTGGGGCTGACCGCCTTGATACAGAGCGCACCGCTGATGCTTCTGCGCGAACTGGCGTTGCTATTGCTGAAGTGCGACATGGCGATGAGAGGATGCCAGTGATACTCTTCCCCTTGGCCACATTGCTCGGTGCCACGGTTGGGACCCTAGAGCCCATGCCATGGGAGCGTGGTGGCGGGGTTCGGATGCGGACCGGAGGTGGTGACGATGCCGGTACGAGCTCTTGCGCTTCTGGCGCTTCTTCCCAATCTTCCTCAGCCATAGCCAGATCCACATCGTCAAGTTCAGGCGGACTAGAAGGGACGGGTGCGACGCGAGTTGTGCTTTTCGAGGGTCCGACCGCAAAGCCTATGGCGGCCAGACGAGCAGCAGACCCGGCTGACATGTCAAAGCTGCTTGAAGTTCTCTGTTGTGGTGTGACCATCTTGGGATCTGGCGCCTTCGCACTGTCTGACGTAGTCTGCTGCCGAGGAAGGTGATGTGTCGGCGTTCGTTCAACACCTGACCGGCTGCTACCACTCGATGCGGGTTGACTTCTCGAAGCAATAGCAGCTTGCAGCTCCTTGACACGGCTGGTCAGAAGCTGTCTGTAGCGTCAGAAGCCGTTTCTTTGGGCACACACAGTTTCATATCCATCATGTCCGTATCATCGCCCCAGCCGTCATCATCGTTCATTTGTCCGGCGTTCAATCGCTTTTCTAGGAGGTCGATCTTCTCGCTCTGGTTCCTCACCAACATAGCCTGTAGTTTCTCAATAGGGTACTCGTCGTTAGTAGTATGTTTTCGTTGATCTCACCTGATCCAACTTCGAAGTGCTCCTGGGTGAGCTCCTCTGAGCAACGGTGCCGCCAGAGGACTTGCAAGGTGACATCGGGTGCGTCATTGTGGGCGCAAGCGTGGATGGTGTGGACACGCCTGTGGGCTTGGGTGCTATCTGAAAGTGTCAGCAGCACTTGTCCACTCTAACGTACTGAAGTCCGAGAGTTGTTATCGACATTTGCCGAGGACGGCCGTAGGGCCTCTGACATTCCTCTCCGAGCGAGTATACAGTGTTGTCACCACAGAGGGCGCAGTGAGGCCTGCTCAAGCAGTGCCGCAGATATCCCGAGCTTGACTTCTAGAGCTTTGACTGTATGGACTGGTTAGATGACCATCTTGAGGATCGGTGTTGTCGCCAGTCGACCCAGCGAGCCGCTTGTTCAGTCCATTTGACAGGCGAAATCGCGAAATCATACGCGTTGCTTTGGGTGGCAATCAACGCTCGTACGCGCTCGGAACCAAACAATCCCAGGCGCGCGAGATCATATCCCCGGTCGTCCCTGACACCTAATAAATGATGTGGCAGTGGAGGTGGTCTGATGTTCTCCGTTCACGACGCAGACATTGTTGCGATCGATCCATCTGCTCGCTCGCTGCAACGTCAAGGCGCTCTGTCCGCGACCATGTCGTCCCTCGCTCGCGGGACGTTGCGCGGAATAGCGTCGTCATCGGGATTATGCTCTGTGCGAGCTGCCCCCGGATATGGCTGCGCCATGGCGCCATGGCCAGCATTGGGTCAGACCTCTGCTACAACTCAACATCGACAGCTCTCGTTCAGCTCGCGAGCGTCAAAGGAGGCCAAGCCGACGAAGGGATCCAAGAAGGCTGAAGAGACGCGCTTCAACTTCAACACGTCGATGACTTTCATGGAAGAGCCGGATACAGACGTGCGTTATTCCTAGCTACTGCGGAACTGATATCAGCATGTCAACTACCGACGTGTGACCGCTGCCGACTTGGTAAACTACAAGGAGCCTCCTAAGCGTGTCAAGATGCTTGTACGCGACTTTATTGATGACAGCTTGTACAACGTGAGGCTGAGACGATACTCTGCTGACGGCATAGCCGAATTACGGTTACTTCTCAAAGAATGTCACGATCTTTACGCCTCCAAATCCTACCGGTTACGACTTTCAGTCGTTTTCGGACCAGGCTGCATTCCAGGAGGCTGTGGCTGAGCGCTACGAAGCGGAGTACGGCGGCAAGGCTGGGGAAGGTCTGAATCGTCAAGTGTGGCACACCCCGACCGAGCTGTTCAAGCCTCACTATGCCCGGTCACTGGCCTCTGCTATCTTGACGCAGTACAAGCTCAACCACTTCCCTCACGAGGATCTCATAATCTATGAAGTAGGAGCTGGCAATGGCTCGTTCATGGTCGACACGCTCAAGTTCCTGCGGGACGAGCATCCTGAGATCTTTGCGCGGACGCGGTATCGCATCATCGAGATCAGTGCTGCCCTGGCCAAGATCCAGATCGAGCGCGCCGTCTCGGAGGGCTTCAAGAACGTCGAGGTCATCAACGAGGACATCTTCAAGTGGCAAGGTGGCAGCACCGAGTCTTGCTTTGTTGTTGCTCTGGAAGTCTTTGACAACTTTGCCCACGACATGGTGCGTTACGACATGGCGACTCTGCAACCGATGCAGGCTGTCGTCGCAATCGACAAGACGGGTGATTTCTCGCTCATGTACGAGAAGCTTGATGACTCTCTTCTTCGCCGGGTGATGGCGTATCGTCGACTCCTGCCTCCCACTCCAGCAACACAACCTCCAATTTCGAGACCACTCTTGGCGTCGCAGACCTTGCGATCCGTGTATAGGCAAATGCTATTTGCGCCCAATCTCTCCCCGCCGGACTTCATTCCATCGAAAGCCGTGGCATTCCTCGAACGACTGCGGGATCAACTACCTGCACATCGTCTCTTGGTGGCTGACTTCAGTGAGCTGCCGGACGCTGCTCCTGGACGCAACGGACCAGTCGTCCAAACTCGCTATGCGGGAAGGATGGTGCCGTGCGAGACTATCCTGGTGAAACAGGGGTATTTCGATATTTTCTTCCCAACAGACTTCGAGCTCTTGCGGGACACATACTCATTGATTATGAACTCGCCAGCTCGGCGCGCAGACCAGCCAAAGGAAAGCGGACCTAGCAAGAGTAAGCCTGGGCGCCTGGGCTCAGACTTCTTCTCGGCTGCAACAGGTGTCCGAGGCTTCCGTCGGCGCTCAATCGGGGTATACACACAGCCTGACTTCATCATGAAGTTTGGTGGCAAAGAAGCAGTCGAGGCGACTAGCACTCGGGACGGCATCAGCACAATGTTAAGCATGTATAAGAACGCCAAGGTCTTATTTTAGAACATAGAATCATCATGCATTTGGGGCATCATATGTTACTATAGGTATATACAACGAACATCACTACGGCGTCGCGAGGTTACTCATATGTCAAATACAACTGAACTCTTTTTCTGCGTGATCAATCTGTTCGCACTCGACCAGATCGACGTCGCAAACCCACAACCACTCCCTCTCGGCCACTGGCAGGGACGTCGTCCAGGTCCACCAACGTCTCGCCGTTGATCTCCACAACATCCAGGATTGGCAGGTATCGTCGCTCGTGGGACTTGCTTGCCCGGCGATCAGCGACCTCTTCGTACGAGGCGCTAACAGGTCGACTGCGGGACGGCAGCACATCGTGTGCGCCGCTGGCTCGCCGGGTTCGCACATCTGTGAGCTTGAGGTCGTCGCCAGACCTCAGAATAGACGTAGAGTGCTCGCGCGAACCCCTTCGTGCCTTGGATTTCTTCGCCTTGCGTCGACGTGATCTGTACGGACCTACAAGCAGGTCTGTGAGAACCCGTCCCGCCCATCCGAAGATCATCCCTAGGATTGCTCCGGCACCAACCACTCCGCCAACAAAGACGTAGACAGGATACAGTGCCAGTAGGAAGGCCTTGACCATGTTGAGAGGCGCAACGATGAAAGTGCGTGCCAAGAGCCGCAGAGTCGAGGTCACTGGATAGAGTATAGTGCTGATGACTGACATGATGAGGCAGAGGCCGGTCATGAGGAAGGGCATGGGTATAGCAATGAGGGTTATTGCAATGTAGATGGGGTACACGATTGCGCCGAGGACGGTGCGCCATGTCGATGCCTGTGGGTCGGACGGTGCAATGGGCGATGGGAGCTGTGGTAGCGCATAAGGGAGGTGGTATTGGTGCTGCGCAGATGGGTGGCTCGACGGCCGCTGGAAGGGCTCAACAGCAGCCTGCACGCTCGCTGGGAGGTGAGACAGTATCTCGTTGTCATCCGAGCGCGTGAGAATCTGCCATACAAGGTAGAAGCAGACGACATAGACTGCAGGTCAGCATTTATCAAAGTGGGCATCTGAGCTACGTACGGACAACGGTAACGGGGCTCATGGGCTCCTCCTTCTTGTTGGTAGAGGCAGCCTCATTCGCTCCGCGATCAGAGACTGTTTCCTCGTCCCACAGGTCACTGCCAAACGACTCCCGTGTAGGCGAACGTCCGATGCCAGGAAGCGAGGTCGCAGTGGAACGGCGGCGGATGCGAACGCGCTCTACCTTCGCTGCGTTGCCCCGCGCGCCCCACGATGAGTGTGTTGTCACTGTCGTTAGAAACACAGCAATCATAGCACAAACACGTACTGTTGGTCTGAGTTATCTCTGACACTTCGAGTGGGAACAGCACCCGATGAGACCTTGGTGGCGCGTCGCGTCCCGCGCGTAATGTAAACAACCTCGACGGTCGCGCGCGGTCGTGTGAGTGATCTCAGCTACTCCTGGGTGCGGATGTCGACAGCAGTGCGACCACACAGAAGCATTGAGTGTCGATAGTCTCAAGAGTTTGGTATTCACAGCGATGACAGAGTGGGCACAAGGTCGAGCATGAGAGATTGCCGGTAAGGCGTTGACAATCTTTAGGCCGCAATGTAGAGCTGTGGGGCCAGACGTCACGGCGGACTGTATTGTCTGTTCCAATCGGGGACCAGGCACGCCAAACAAGCTTTGTAGGAATGGCTTTCCGCTACCGTGTTTCTAGCCTGTTTAGCACGTCTTACCATCTGCTCAGTGCACGAATGTTTCCCGTTACCGCATTACTGAACCCAGCACGGAGCGTGCTCGCGGCAGAGGGTAGAGGCAGCTACTGTGGTGTGGGGAGTGCCAACGCGGACGTGCGTTGCATGCAACGACACGCATTTGGCAGGGAAACGGGTCAAGGTTAGGGGACGTCTACAATATGAACATGACATGAGCAATCACCAAGTGATATCGATTCGAACGGCGCAGCATGATGCTGTCTAGTCCGCCTACGACTTTGATAGACCCTAGACCAGAAGCTCACATCAGGTTGGCGACGTTCATGACATAGTGTACAGGCCAACGAGTATGGCAGGATCAGCATCATTTGCCGGATATGCTTTCTACACCTCCACCATGAGCAATGTTCGTTGCGCCACTCTCATCCTAGACGCACCCTGTTGCTGTCATTTGCTTCCCACCTCATCGCTTAACCAGCTCTAGAGGCGAAGCTCAAGCATTCTTTATGCGTCGACGAATGGGATGTAGAAACTCGAGTGAAGTCATTCAGGTGAGCACTGTACCGATATCGGTTACTCTGGCGACATCACCAGTGCGCAGCAGTCCCACGAAACAGGAAGCGATCCCACCGTTGATCCCATCGCTCAGGCTGAGTTGGGTGATTCGTACTCGCGATCCTCGAGGCTGGCAGCAGAGCAAGGAGTTGGGTTGCTGTTGCTGCTCTCTGATCACAATCTAACCATCATTTGGGACCACCTTCCTCGCTGATGTACTCGAAGGTAATCTCGATACCTCTGACTCATCCAATCGCTCGGAAGTCTGTTCACTACTGATTCCCTTCAATGCGTGGCAGGCTGACAAAGATAGGATGGAAGTCGTGCATCCGAATATCAGCACAGGGGTCGTGACGCTGCCTCTCTTGTCAACGAACATATGGGCATGCTCGTTAGTGACATTGTCAACGGCAGTCACAAGTCTGATGACAAGGAGGGCTCGGCCAGTAGCCACAGCCACATTCACAGCCTCAAAAGTATATGCGATAGCAACCCTCATTGCGGCTGCGACACTGATGGCGACGGAAACCGGCACTGCGATAGCGCCACTGACAGCTACAAGAGTGCTCACATTCCCTGCACGAGCGACAGTGCCGATGCCCGCAACATCAATACTCTCGGCATCAGCAACAGGCTCCACCATGTTGAGACAGCTGACGAGGAGGCTACGCGGACATCGCTCGACCACGACACAGGGGAACTAAAGGCAGCCACGAGTCACTCAAGCTTGATCAGCTCAAGCTCAACTGACGATCACGCTGATGAGCATCCTGCAGAACCCAAACGTCGCTCTGACCGCGATACTGAATCACAACCTCACAGGCTACCCTACATGATCGCTGTAACCAACGCCTTCGACCCCAGCCGTGCTCAGTGGGGCTTGGAGGACACAATCGGAGAACCTGCGGGTGATAGTCAGACAGCTAAAGAGTCGCTAAGGGCGCGGCTGCACTTCACGACGTTAGAACGGAAGAAGAAGCGTGGCAGGTGCGTTGGCTTCACAATCATAGCTGATCGTCGGTGCGCGGAATAGGCGGAAGGCAGTGCGGTTGTTGCCGAAACGCACACAACCCTTCAGTACCTTCAATACAAGAGGTGATCTACGTCACTATTCGCGAGGGCATGAGGCAGCCGCGACGACTGGCAGCTCCAGACAGATTCGACGACAGACACTTCATCTCGACCCTCAGCTTCTGAAAGCCGCTCGCCAGACTCGATCCGTGTCTTGGGTGACACAACCTGCACCACGACCACCCATCAATGACCTTGGCAGTCGCTCTCATGGTCCCAATACCAAAGTCTCTTCGTTGCCGGCCACTTCTCTGAGATTGACATCCACGAGCATTAGACCCAGCACCTTGCAGAACGGCTCCAGCGCAGCGCGTAACCGACCAAGCGTCCACGACAGCAGATTACACTTCACATCAGCTAAACACAACTCAACGACCAGGGCTGCGCATGGAGCCCAGGTCGACCACCCTCCATGCGGTCAGTCTGCTAGCGCAGACAGCCTCACGTCTCATCAAAGCGGAGGGCCTCACATCAGCGCTGTCGAAGAGCATTCTCCACCTGTGCATCCCATAGATACTGCATTCGGCTCTACCAGTAGCCTCTGCGTCTCACCTTCAGGCGAACTCGCTTTCTGGCAAACCCAGAGCACGCAGCCGTCCGTCCTTTGTTCCGCTGAGGATGATCTCCGTGCGGAAGACGATGTGTATCCTTTCCTATCGACCAGCCAAACAACGGACGTGGTTCCAGAGGACGGCGAGATAGTGCGCGTTCCGAGACGTGAGGTGCTCCTCGGACATGGCCATCAAGCGTAATTGATATCACATACCATAGCTGCCCCTCGACATCGCAAGTGAGAGATGATACCCATTGTGAGCAGCTATACTGTAATGTTGGAGCGAAGCCGTTGTGTGTGCGCGACAGGGCGAAGAAGTGGTAGAGTAGCCAAGTAGTCTGTGTGTACATACGATCGTCGTCACTGCCAAAGTCGAGGCGCAATCGCCTATCCGCATTCGAGCTCCTAGTCGCAGTCGTGTCGACTGATATCCTTGTGGGCGTCCATGCGGCATCGTATTTGTCACTATGCGGTCACAACGGCCCCTTGATAACTGGCAGCGAGTAGCTAACCCTTGGCGCGTGCGTGTTGTGAGGTTGACCATCCCGAATGAAGCCTTTCTTGGCGATGCAGACCAGCTTCCTGACGGAGGAATCGCACTACTCCAGTCGCTCGTAGGTCGTCATCGATATGTAGTTCTTGCGAGGCCCGCTGACCACATGCTGCACGGTGAAGGTGCCGTCATCCCGGAAGCAGTATCGGCTGTGATAAACGTCTGGCCCACAGGGATGATCTGCTGAGCCTTTCAATGTGTTGCCTTCTTTTTGCAATGCTATGTGGTGGAACACTTTCGATGGTGTATCGGCAAAGTATACTGTGAACCCTTGAGGAGCACGTTCATAGAGGTACTCTTTGTGAGCATTGAACTCTCCGCCAGCGACGAGACGCAGTCGACCCTCCTCCCGATACATCAACCTCCCGTTGTCCATTGGCGTGTAATCGGCTGTCCCGTCGAGGACAGCCTGACCCTCGATAGTCCTATGTATGGACCATCTCCCCACAAGTCGGTCATACACGCTCTCGGGGTTCGTCCACACCATGACTGCTACCCGCTGCGATGTTCGAGATGTAGCTAAGAGTGACAGCATCGATGCACTTGCAGAAAAGTCGGTAATCGCGGCAAGGACGGGCAGCGCACTCCGTCCCCACGACAAACGCGACTGATTTATTGCCTTTTCGTCTCCGAACACTGATATCAGAGAGGGCAGCTGTCGACCAACGTGTCGCGGTCATGGTGCAGTGGTAGCATATCTCGTTTGGGTTATCACTTAGTCGAGATGGTCCTGGGTTCAAACCCCAGTGACCGCCTTTTTGCTCTTTTTGGAGTCCGATGTAATACCTCGTGTCTCTTTGTACTCTCACGCTAATGGTAACCGAGGGCTGCGAGAAGCTTACGCATGTTCATCACCACTCATAGCGTCAAGCACATCCACTGACGCACTGCTGCGCGTCTCCAAGTCGTCGGCCGCCGCTGATAGCCACGGTCTATGCTTGCAGACAGATTGTGGAACATGCATCGTTCCACAATGCCTCGGAGATTGAGACCCCGAGTGGTGGTTATTCAGCAGCACGCCACTGGGGCTGCACAATCACCCATTTTACATAATCCCGTTTTTCCTGGCTTTCGGCCGTCATCCAACACCTTCATCTGATAAGTTAACGCGTTCATCCTCGTCTGCATAAAAGGTCGCCCACCACGTCGTTCATTCGCTCTACTTCGACATCACTGCGTGCAGTTCGCCGCTTGCCACGAAGCCCTACAGTCCGCATCGCAACCCGCAGCGTTCATACGACTCCACCTAATCCCTCTCAGACCCCACAGCTCCCGGCCAGACTTGCCGCTCTCGCAAACGACAACCCACGCCAGAAGCAACAGAACAGCATGGCACCTATCCCTGCCGACATTCGCACGCCTCGCACCGATGGCCCGCGCTCGTCCAAGAAGCACTCTGAGGCTGTGATCATTGGGTCCGGACCTGCTGGCCACACCGCTGCTATCTACCTTGCGCGTGCCAACCTCAGGCCTGTGCTTTACGAGGGTATGCTTGCTAACGGGTGAGTGGCACCATAGGTGGCTGCGATTTTTTCAGTTGTCTAGACGCGTGTCACGGAGGTGGGAATCCCGGCAAGACCGTTCCCTCTTCCTGATCTTGTCGGCGTTGGACCCTGTTACTCTTGGCATTGCCACCAGCATTGGACGTTAGGCTGACGTACAGATTCGCACCAGGTGGACAGCTCACCACCACTACCGATGTCGAGAACTTCCCTGGCTTTCCCGAAGGTATCACAGGTCCCAACCTGATGGACAAGTTCCGCGAGCAGTCCGAGCGCTTTGGCACCGAGATCATCACTGAGACTGTTGCCAAGGTTGACCTCTCAATCCGCCCTTTCAAGTACTGGGTCGAGGGCGAGGAGGAGGAGGGTGACTTCATGACCGCTGACACGTGAGTATATGTGGTTCGACTTCTCGGGTTCGCTTTCAATAGGCGCCCCATGTGGTCGAGTTTCCTGCTTGCGAACAGCCTCGCTAACAGCAGCCTCATTCTCGCCACCGGGGCTTCAGCTAAGCGCCTCAACCTGCCCGGAGAGGAGACCTACTGGCAGAGTGGTATTTCCGCCTGTGCTGTCTGTGACGGTGCCGTTCCCATCTTCCGCAACAAGCCCCTCGCTGTTATCGGCGGTGGAGACTCTGCGGCTGAGGAGGCCACCTACCTGACCAAGTACGCGTCCCATGTCTACGTTCTCGTCCGCCGCGACGAGCTCCGTGCATCGAAGATTATGGCTAAGCGTCTCGTCTCGCACCCCAAGGTCACTGTCCTCTGGAACACTGTTGCCACCGAGGCATGTGGTGACGGCGAGCTCCTTCAATCCCTTACGATTCAGGATGTCAAGACTGGCGAGAAGAGGAAACTGGACGTCAATGGTCTTTTCTACGCCATTGGTCACATTCCGGCTACCGAGCTCATTGCTGGTCAGGTCGTGACCGACGAGGACGGATACATTGTTACTGTCCCCGGTACTGCCCAGACCTCTGTCAAGGGTGTCTTCGCCGCCGGAGACGTCCAGGACAAGCGTTACCGCCAGGCCATCACCTCCGCGGGTACCGGATGCATGGCTGCTCTTGAAGCTGAGCGTCTCCTCGCCGAGGAGGAGGCTGACGGCACCGACGCCGTCTCCGCCGCGCCCACCCCTGCCAATGGCAACGGCGTCAGCAATGGTGCTCACTAGATGTCGTCTATAGATATTAGAGGTGATGGATGTGTGTCAGAGGCGTCGAGGAGTCTCTTGAGTCATCTCTGATGCCGGAAGCATTGAGGCATTGTACAGCGCACACCAGCAGCGACTTGCTGACCTAAATGGTACAGAATATGCATGATACAACTAGAACAACATTCCTACAGGAACGGCCTCCGACTCCTCCTCGTCCAGTTTGCCGCGCTTTCCGGCAGTTGCAAGACACCCATCTACTACTTGCAAGAGGTGATTGTTCTCCAACGCCGCTTGGACTCGTTCTTTGTCGTTCAACTGCTTGTTCACTGCATGTTCAGATTGATGAGTGCCAGGCTTGATGCGTATGTCCACGCGATACCGTGGGGGCAGAGCACGTAGTAGTCGAACGCGAAGGGACAGGCCTGTGGTTGTCAGATACTGAGGATATGGTATGATGACAGGACAATCGAGGAGCGTTCAAACAGCAAGTCATCGGGTTATGCAAGCCTGGTCGGGATTGCGAACGGACGCCAGCTGGCACTCATCGTTATCATGACTCACCGATCAGCGTTGACATCGAGCAATGCGGAATCGTTGGTGTCACATACACCAACACACGGTTGCCTTTCAGTTGCACATCCTCAGGAGACACGACGCGTAGCTTCTCCAGCGAGATGGGATGTTCTGGATCGGTAATTGATCTGATCAAGTCTACCGTTAGCTCGGCTCTACGGGGAGCGTCCACAAACGTCCATAACAAGGATCTCAACACCGCAATGATCACATCACAAGCTGCCTCGTCGTCCTCTTGCTTGGCGTCCCGCACTCTAGTCCTAGAGACATTGAACCGCTGGTGCACTTACCGAAAATCTCAGCAGCATCGATCGGCTGCTCATCTTCCTGCTCCACTTTCTCAAATTCCGGCACCTCATACTCTGGTGACCATATCCCCAGCTCTCGTCTATCCACCTGCTGTGTCTCAAAAATTGTCGGGGCCGCGTTGTCGAGTTCTCTGCCCATCTTGTAAGTGTCGTCAGTGATTTCGAAGCAGATGTCGCAACATATCGAGTGGCGACCACGGAGAGGAACGAGTGCTTCAGGCACGCCACTGTGGTATCTCCGCCACGTGCACCCCAGGATACCCCCGACGCGCGTCCGTCATCGTCACTGTGTAGTTCGAGGCAGTGGTTTCTTGGATTGCTGTAGCTAGTTCCAAGTTGCTCAGAGCTACACAATGGCCCTCTTCGCTCAGCACGCTGCCGCTATTGCAGAGCCCGTAGCGGCGCCGATACAGCAGTACGTTTTGCGCGAGATTCACAGCTAACGGCAAGCGCTTTCAACCCATACGATGACAATGGAGGATCGATCCTGGCCATTGCCGGTGCCGACTTCACCGTGATTGCTGGCGACACCCGTCAAACGCAAGGATACTCGATCCAAACCCGCTATGCGCGCAAGGTCTTCCAGCTGTAAGTATTGTCAAAGAAGCGAAGAGCTGTAGCGGTGTTCAGTCGCACTCAGCTCCCATCGTCTGGAGCGCTGGTGCTGGTTCAACTGCCAGTGTTGGGAACGACAGCTTGATATATCCGTAACGACACTTTGCTAATATCAGCACGGACAAAGCAGTCCTCGCGGTCAACGGATTTGCGGCTGACGGCAACAACTTCGTCAAGCGTGTGAAGCAAAGACTGGAGTGGTATGAGGCCTCCCACCACAAGCAGATGTCGATCAAAAGCATCGCACGGATGATCCAAACCATGCTGTACGGAAAGCGCTTCTTCCCTTACTACGTGTACAACATCCTTGGCGGTATCGATGAGGATGGGTCCGGTGCTGTCTACTCGTTCGACCCTGTTGGAAGTTATGAGCGGGAAGCCTGCCGTGCTGCAGGAGCAGCTCAATCCCTCATCCAACCGTTCCTCGACAATCAGATCTACTTTAAGAACATGTCTTATCCAGAGAACGAGGTCAAGCCAACCCCTGGCAACCTGCCACTTGACACTGTGCTTGGACTCGTGATCGACAGCTTCACCAGCGCTACCGAGCGCCACATCGAGGTTGGAGACGCATTGGAGATGTATGTCGTTATGGCGAAAGACAGGACAACGGACGACCTGGTAGGGTCCTCCAAGCTGCCAGCAGACGTGACGGTGGAGGAAGTGCCTCCTATGGGCGGCGGGACTGGTGAGCGGACTTTCCTGGTGAGCAGGACCCTCAAGCGGGATTAGAGAGTGTATAGATACAGAGAGACACAGAGAGGCAGTCCATGCATGTATGATAAATACCACAATCTGATCGCTCATGGATGAACATGAGCTCTCATCTGATACCTGTGTCCCCACCTTCCTTCAGCAAAGTAGTTGCGGTTGAGCTTCCTGGCGATCTGGTACGCCTGCGCCACTGAAGCAGCAGTCACGGCCCACGCGGAAGTGTTGCTCCAGGACGCATGAGGCACCTGCCTACATGCAACATCCGCGAGCTGCCCCACTCCAGCAGCCAGATTGGTCACATCCCGAGAAGTAGCCCGAGATGGGAGTCCGGTGACAAGAACACGGCGATTTCTGGACCCACGATCGAGAGCCCACTCGACGCCGATGCGGTCTCCGGCGCTCTCTACCCCTGCCAGCTTGGGGCGCGCACCCTCCCTGGCTGCACGGGCAAGAGCCCGTTCTGCCCACTCCTCTGCCGGAGACTGGGTGTATGTGACTCGGGGAAACCCACGGGACTCCGGCCGCAGACCCATGAGGTCTTGAGAGCGAGCTGGGGTTGCGCGAGTGCCTGCAGCTGCGAACAGTGGTCGTTGAGAGATGATTGAGTACGCTTTGCTCGCTTGCTCCGTGGAGGGAAAGGACAGGTGGTAAATCGTGTTCAAGGAAGAGCTCCTTTTCGCACCGATGGGGCGGGCAGTAACTTGAGTTAGTATAGCAAGTTCCAAACAAGCCAAAAACCAGGAGCAATAGAGTTGGCGTGTTACCGGTGGGAGGATTTGAGAAGTGATGATGACGAGAACGGAGGAAGCTCATCGATGTAGAGGGCGAAGCACTCACTTGCACTGAGAGGGAATTTGCGGCTGACGGCCTCAACCTCCTTTAGGGCGCGCTGTACATCTGTAGCTAGAGCCGTACGCGGAACTTCAATGAGGAGATGCGACGTGGACTGATCCTGTGAGTCTGTGGACATCAGCACTGTCTTTGATGAACAAGAATGTCTTACTCTGCTTCTGACTTGAGACTCGACGGCCCACATGCTCAGCCGCCTTCTGAGTTGTCCGTGCCGCCTGTGCTACTGCTTCAGCCAGAGCAACGAGTGAAGTGCGCATGGCGAATGAGTTCGAGTTTGTGACAAGGTGACAATACTCATTCCTAGCTCACCTTCACGTACCGACTTTTGTCTGACAGGCCACACCCTCCGGAGATCGTCGGTTGTCCGCTTAGTAACTAGATACATCCGCACATCCATCCGCTGTTCGATTACTGCTGCAGAACATAGTATGTATGCGAGTGGGATCACGGACAGTGGCACGAATGCATGGACATACTCACGAATTGAAGCTGTTGCCCCTCGTACAGATAACATGCCAGACATGGTGAGAGTTGCGGTCACGATCGGCTGAAGAAGACATGAAGTTACTTCTTGCGATATGCGACTATTTGCATTCAAACAACCCGTAATGCGCCTCGACGTATGATGCATATTAATACAGTAGTGATTCGATCACAACAGCTACAAGGGGAAACAGCTATCTATAGGCAAATCGCGACGACTTGCCTATACTCGACGATCTTCGGTCTATTAACGATTACAGGGTCAGCCCATACGGCGGCTGTGTATGCAGATGATTGATGTGATTGATACGTTGGCGTGGCTAGGCCGTCCACGCACATTGCGGCGCGAGGCTCAAGCCGAGATGCGTTTCGAGCCCTCTGCTGGGATGAGAGTCTGGCTTGCCTGGCGTTTGTTTACAGGACGCTCGAAGAACTGTTGCGTCGCTTTGCCGATGATTCCTTGGCGGTTCTTGGGGCCAAGCGGGGATTGTGCGATATGGCTGAGACTGAACTGGGAAGGCATAGGCGTCCAAGGATCCACTGGAGGCGTACCGAAACTCGGCAAGCGCTCCGGGGCAAGAGTCTGCTCGAGTGAACCAGTAGGCACCAATGCAGATGGCAGTGGCCGCACGGGCCGACCGCCATGAGCAGAAGCGAACGAGGCATTTGCGATTGCTTGCGTCCGGATCTTGTGACATTTCTCGGGGTTGAGTTGTATGTTGAAGGCAGCCTGGCGACGCTGAATATGACTCTTCCACCGGTCTAGGTAACCTTCATCGGCCGAGTGCACACTTGCACTCTCGACCTTGTCGACATCTCCGCCTACGGCCTGCTGATCCTGAGCAGCGTCGGGAGCCGGAGGTGGATCCATCTTATTCCTGTGCTCCGAGGCAGATGGAGTGGTAAGGTCAGGCATGGAGTTGGACCTGCTCATAGCACCAGGCGTGAGTCCAGCAGCGTAAGACTCTGCCTCCATTCTCTGCTCAGGCGTGGCCAACGCCGTGGGATTCAGGAACGACTTCCACAGATCCTGGGCTGTTGACTGGCGGCTTTGCATGCCTGGCCTCTCCGATGGCGTGTTACGCAAAAAGGAGAACTGCAGTTGCCCATTGGAATCCAGAGTAAGCGCGTGTTGCGTGGGATCCTCGATCCTCATCTGATCGAAAGCGCTGGCCCACATTCCTGCGCTTGAACGACGTGTGCCGGAGTTATTGTGCTCCTTCGATGCCGAGGACGGAGTCTCTTCATCGTCCTCATAGAATGGAGCACCAGGCGCAACAGAGCCATGTGGATCCAGCACGCCAGACCAGAGCATCGGAGCATGGCCGATCTCGGATGAGAACTTGGCATCATCTTGGTGCAAGGCAGGGCCAGCATCGCCAGAACCTGGAAGGCTCCAATTCATGTTGTAGTTGCTGTTCGTGCTAGGTCGACGATCCGTGCTCTCAGACGTCGTTGGGCTACCAGAATGAGTCAAAGTGGGGGTTAACGCCGATCCGATGTTCATGGGCGACCGGGTCAGGTATGTGTTCCCTACTCCGTGCACATCCGTCTTCGTCATCAGTCCTCTGCTATTCCATCACAGCTTACCATGACTCTAAGGTCCTGAGCAGAGGAAGATGCGTGTGGTGCTGCCCACGAGCCTTGACTGTCGATACTCGAACCCGGCAGCGACCCCGAACTCAAATATGAGCTCTGAGGCGCAGAGTTGCGCCTGTCTGCGTACGCGGTAGTGTTGTTCATCGTCTGCTGGTCCTGAGAGCCAGTGCTGAACAAGGTAGAAGCTGAAGTCTCCCCCCCTGTGACGGGAGTACGCTCTGCCACAGAGAGCGTGAAGAGCATTCGTTGCGGCTTAGTGTAAGTGCATGTCGCCGAACGGTGAGAGCATCGACCTTGTGGTGTGAGCTATGACGTCGCTGACTGATAGTTAACCCTACTTACCGCAGGGGTCTGCAAAGTCACAGCGGACTTTGGAGTGATTGCACTGATCGCAAGCACGCTTCTTAACAAAGGGCTCGAAATTGCCAGCAGGCGAATGCTGAATGTTGTGGTACCTGCCGGAAAGGCTTGAGGCAAATCCAGATGTAGCGAGATCCATGTTACCAACACTCCCATTGGAACCACTGGGTTGCATGGCTGCAGATGTGTAGCTGTGCGAGTTCTCTGCGCCTTGCTCCACACCCATCGGGTTGAAGCCACCTGCATGCCCGTTTCCCGTTTGTTGAGAGTGACTGAGAGGTGCAGAAATTTGTGAACCTAGCTCGTATTGAGGCACCCAGTTGCCAGTGTTCTGCTGCAAAAGCGGGTGGTTGGGATACATACGCTGAGCTTGGAAAGCCGTCGGCTCTGGGGGCGGAGGAATGGGAACTGCTGCGGCACTTTGAGCAACAGAAACGGTTGGCTTGGAGGGAACGGGAGGGGGCTGAATGACTGCCTTGGGTGCCGTTGGTGGGCTGGCATTGGCCTTCCGTCGCGTCTTTTTCTCGGTCTTTTCATTCGCGCCATTCGCCTTTGGATGCGCTTTGCTCACATGCCGGGATAAGAGGTCACTGCGAGCGAAACGCAGCGGGCACTCCTTGCACTCATAGGGACGGTCCCCAGTATGAGCACGCAAGTGGCGACCGACATGCTGAGGTCGAGTGAAAGTGGCGGCACAAAGCTATTCCGGTCAGTGTTTCGTACTGAAATGAAGTAACACTGCAGGTGACACTCACTGGACACTTATGGTCTCCTCCCATGATTCGTCTTACTGCTCACCAGCTTGGAAGAGCGAGGAGGCAGTGAGAAAAGTGCAATGCACAACACTCGTCTTACCCAACGGTATTCAGCAAGAGGAGGTTACGGAGGAGTCGTCGAAACCTGGACTATCGATTGTGATGTTCGTTTAATATTGGCCAACTGTATTACAGTCGTGCGAGCCGTCGAAAGCCGTCAAGCCGGAAAGACAGGCAGGGCGACCGTGATCGTACTCAGGATACCAACGCAAGAAAGAGAGTGTGGCGTTGCGTGGGGCACTACCCGTGCAGAAAGTGAAGAATCGGTTTGAAGTCGAGGCAAGGCAAGCACACTGGCAGGCGGTGATGGCCTATGAATTGTATATGCTGCTGCGCGAGCGGTCAGCCCCGGGCCGCTCACTCTAGGTTGCACAGTCTCGATGCAGCCTCAAAGCTGCAGGCGATGAAGCGATGAAGCAGTAGGTGTAATAGGTGTGATGCAGCGCTTGCTCTGGGTAACGGTGCGCTGTCGCCTCGAGTGTTGCCCGCCCTTTGTCGTATGTCGGAGACTTATGACGTCGTATTGAGAGCGGTAAGGGGTGGTGGCGGCAGCAGAGATCGGTCCTAAATCAATCTAGGCAATCTAGGCCAACGGTCACGTTGCACGTTGAGATGTTGGTAAAAAACCTCGAGCAAAGGCTCTGGTCCTCCAGGGCGAGCGGATGTAGCTTTTGCCGTTTGCCTTACCGCGGGTAAGGAAGGGGCTGTGGTTCGACAGAAATGGAGGTTTGTGATCGCACTGTTGTTTGTTGAAAGGCAAGACAGAAGACCGCTACCGAGATTGAGAGTGAAGCACAGAGCGATGTAAAAGACGATGTTGCTGATCAGAGTGGTGGCGACGACAGATGCACAAGCGAGATTGAGAAGGAAAAGATTGGCGCAGGTTTAATTACGAGTCGCAAGCGAGCGAAATGTGGAAGTGCGCCGTACTAGGCGAAAGGAGGGGGGACTGACCGCCGTGACGTTCGCAGTCGGAATGAAGATCAATCCGTCGCCTCGGCACGGCTTGTGAGGCTTACACTGTCGTTCGACCAAGGCTCTGAGTGCAGTCTGTGTGCCGAATGAAGCCGCCTTCGATGAGGATGAAAAGAAGCAGATGCGCAAGAGAGAGTAAGAGTAGTGAAGAGATTGAACGCTCAGAACGGAGGCCATTCCTGTGCATGTATGAGATAACGCTCTAACTATCTTCCATGCCCATGCCTCTACTGACAGCATAGCCCCCAGCGACGATCTAGCTCTCTTGCCGTGATGTGCAACCCCATGGTGTTGGACTTTTTCGCTCCCTGCAGCTCGGTGTTCTCGACACACTGCGGGAATGCATGATCTGTAGAAAACAACAGGACCAATTCCATAAAGAGAGTGAGCACCTCATGACGCTCCTGGACTACCGTGGAACCATGGGGTTGAGCACCACGAGGCGGTGGAAACCGCTTGCAAGCTTTTCAGCTTGTCTGTAGTGCGCGAGCGAGTATGATCATGCACGGCCCAGTGGCAGGATCAGTCCTAGTAAGTATCTGACATCTGACAGTTCCCAACGTTCGCGCCGCCAAAACGATGTTTCTTGGGATGCGGGGCCGGAAGTCTGGGGAGGGGGGGAGAGGGTAGGCGTGTTCAGGCACCTCGGTTATGACACCATTGACGTCAGGCCCAAAGCAGATCGGTGGCGTCAGCTGACGGGCTAGATGGAAATCCAGCGACCGCTTCTCAGGATGTTTTGTCAAAATCCAGTGGAGCCGGGACAGTGTTCGGTTCCTGTGTCTAGTTCATCCATCCGACACATCATGAGCACCATTCAAAAGTCTAAATAAAGCACGAGCAAAACCCGGCCAGATGTTCATGCTGTGTACAGATGCGTAATGACCTCAATGTGAACGGCTTAGCTTGCAGAGATAGTGGACTGTTCGTCACCGGGAGTGGTACAGGCAGCTTCGCGCGGCGTCGGGCAGGAGCATCCCACATGCCTCCATGCTGATACATGAATCCCACGCGTGCAAGCGCGAATCATGTCGCGACCGCGCGACTAGAAGACATCAGGCGCCTGCATTGGCAGTAGTTGCAGCTGGAGTGGAGGCGCTGGGAGTACCTGCGCGTGAAGGGCGCGCCGTATTGGCTTCTGCTTGACGACCCATTGTTAGCAGGCTCTGATAACCGTCCTTGTGTTCCGTTTTCTGTGTGATCAGCACTCAGAAGCTCCCGAATACCGCGTTGTTCGCATCCTCGTATCGGGGGCACAGGGCACAACTTGAATACTCTAGACGACTCACCCACTCAGGCCGCACGACCAAATCCACCTCTTTAGCTACCTTTTTACAAATGCTGCGCAAGTCAACATGGGGATCTTGCTTTTCCAATCTTGCGTTGATGGCGACTCACAGTTTAATGGTAGATTCGGAAACGCCAGCCACTTCTGCTATTTCCTTTGCGGTTGTGGACTTGCCAAACAAGATACAGGTGAAGTACAGGACTCCGGCAGCGATAGAGAGAGGACTGCGGCCATCAATGGCTGCTCGCTGAACAGCTTTGTCTGCGATGTACTTCGACGCGTTGAACACCTGGTTGCCCAAGTCGAGATAATTGCAGAATCGGCCTAAGAGACCTTCAGCCGACTGATTCGTGTTGCTAAGGCCTTGGGGTTGCGAGACGCCGCTCCGCGCCTGCTCGGTCTGGATGGCATTCTTCAACTGGGTGTACACCCTCCCCAGCTCGGACTTGCTGACACTGGTAACTCGTGCGAGCTCCCGGAACGATCGTACAGCACCAGCATCGCGAGTAGCAAACATGATGCTGGCCGCGATAAGAGCCACATCGTTCCTGCCTCGTGCTACACGTGCCTCGTCGCCGATCTTGTAGGCATGTTGAGCTCGCTCAGCTATAGCACGAGGGAGTTGCATTTTGTCGCAGAACTCGGTGATGCGACCGAACGCGGTCTGCAACTGCGTGATGGACCGTCCTCCAGGTCCAGTTGCCTGAGCATTCGCTCGATTCTGAGCACGCTGCAGGTCGCGCGACATTCCCGTGCGTCCATCGCGCGCGGAGATGGTAGTGTCTAAAGAAGCATGGGCCAGCAGCGGATTGGTAGGCCCTCCCACACGAGATGGATCATCGCCGCCTTCGTCACCCGCAAAGGTCTGTAAGTGAGTAGTGATCGTGATATTGTTAATGCTTCGTATGACTTACACGCCCTGAGAAGGTTAGCTCAGGCCTCACAAGTAGGATGACATTACTCACATTCGCTGCGAGTATCGACGATTCGGTCGCCTAGGATGGTGCCACAGTCTCCGCAGACCTAGAAAGTCAGCAGTAAGCGGCGATCGAAACCCACGAGATCGCCATGGCTGTACTCCTCGACGATATTTGGGGGGTTGGTCTGACAATTTGGACATAGGTGGTGCACTGCGAGATTGGGAGCGATTGGCTGACCATACTGGCTCTGTTATTCGAAGAGATCAGACATAGTAGAGAAAGGCGAAAGCGAACGAGCGAGAAGTCGTGGTAAGCCCTGGCAACAACACAAGTTTATACGTACCACTGGCGGTCTAGGACCGGCCGTGCCGTTCATATTCAGACGTTGTAGCCTTGCGCAATGATGATCGGGTCACTTCCTCCAATAATCCCCAGCACTGAGAAGGTTCACGTCTAGCCACGAAATCCCTGATCTGCTCTTGTCGTGGACGAGTGAAAAGTCCTTTGATGTGAAGTGATCAATCGCAAGGTGGCGATGCCAGCATGTCAGCTCTCAATTTTCTATCACGATAAGAGACGTGAGAGTAGCGTTGTAATAGCATAAAAGAACCATAGAGTGCGCTCCCGGAACAATGCATGTTGACAGCCCTAAGTCGGTCCTTCGCCCATGAGAACTGCAGAGACTGGAGGACCGACAGAGACGACCCAGGTCTGATCACTCACCCAAGTCAGCCAGACCAGCGTGTTATACCCTTATCGAGTTCTGCGACAAATGTACGCTCGTACGTCGCGAATCCAGGACTTGGGACACGCAGGAAGAGGCGTCGTTGGAATGATCACAAGGAGTAAGCGAAAGGTAAGAGGGAAGAGGTATCTGTTGTTCAAGCAAGTGCATAAGTGAAGTGAAAGCAGCTGAGGATTAATGTTATATAGACCTCCCATATACTCAATTCCTATCTGCCTGGGTGCTGGGTGGTAGACGGCGCAAACATGCCCTTTTGATTCCGAGCTTCCGTTCAGACTTCGTCTCATCACCACGACCGCCATCACCAATACTGAAGCCCCTACTGATACTCCAGGCCACCTAGTACGTTGCTTACGACAGTCTCACTGCAGCGCTGGTTGGGAGCGAAGGACTATGAGCTGACACTCGCACAGGTCACGTCGGGCCAAACCTATACTGACTCGTGGACTTCCAGTGTCGATCGCGTACCCTGCGGCTGCATCCCCACCATCGGCTCCTAGTGGCACCACCATTGCGTCGCTCTCTGCATACCTACAAGACAGGCGGACGTCACAGCGAGGACTGCGGGGCAGAGTGACATCGGGCATTCAACAAGAACTCACGCGAACCTCTATATCGTGTCAAGAGCGCGCTTGCTCTCAAGTAAGTCAAACGGGACTGCAGGGTATCCCCACTGCCCAGCTCGGCTGCCTCGAGCTGACGCATACCTCGTTATAATCAACACGACCACTGGGCCCTTCTTCACGTTTTAGGCTTGATTCAACGGATCTGTGATCGCCATGTCGAACGCCAACAACCAAAATCAACACCAGCCCAACCAGTTCACAACGGACGAGTATGTCCTCGCCTACCACGGTCCACTGCTGTATGAAGCCAGGGTGAGTTTCATCAAAACGAGCGGATGGAAGTTGCGCATCTTTTGAGCCCCTCGCCAACCTCCTGTCGGCTCTGTAGGGCTGGATGCGGGCGAAAATGCTGCCACCATCACTTTCTCCGCACTATGGTATGTGTTTTCACATCTTCTGACGCTCAGATCCTCCTCGCCGAGAACTGGAACGAGTCAAATACCCTCCTTGGCACCACTGGACCGCATTACTTCATCCACTACAAGGGATGGAAGCAGACGTAAGTTGCTATTCTCACCCTCACCTTTTCCTTCGCAGACAAGTCACGTGCTGACGACCAGATGGGACGAATGGGTACCGGAAGCGCGCCTGTTGAAACTCAACGAGCAAGGGTTCGCGAAGCGTCGTGCATTGCTAGAAGCGCAAACGAAGAAGAACAGGCCATATCTGTCTGTGGCGGAGAGCCCAACATCAGCAGGGAAAGGGAAGGATGTGAAGGGAAAGAAGGGCGAGTCCAGCCGGAAGCGCGGACGTGATGCTGGCTTAGAGACGGTACGCTTTATACTCAGTGTAAGCGCTGACCCTATTGCAGGAGGCAGAGTATCTGAAGCGGCCAGAGGTGAAGATTGTGATCCCAGATGTGTTGAAACTGCAACTGGTGGATGATTGGGAAAATGTGACGAAGAACAACCAGCTCGTCACTTTGCCACGGAAGCCGAATGTGCGCGAGCTGCTAGAGGAGTACCGGGCGTATGTGAATGAGACAAGGAAAGAGCGGTCCGCGTAGGTCATTGTGTAGGGAAGTTCTGACACCGCAGTCGCTCCACAGCACTCTTGCAAGAAATCATCGCTGGCATTACACTATACTTTGACAAGGCGCTGGGCAACAACCTCCTGTACCGGTTTGAGCGTGCACAATACGTGGAACAGCGCAGAGCAGCAGGTGACAAGCCCATGAGCGAGATCTACGGGGCGGAGCATTTGCTGCGCTTGTTTGTCAACTTCGGTCCCTTCATCGCATACACCAACATCGACACCGAGTCGCTCAACATTCTCCGAGAATACATCAACGACATTATGAAGTGCGTCGCAAGCTGATTACAGAGTCACGTTTGGTGCTGACAGCAGGTGGATGATCCGGGAGCAGAAGCGATTATTCGTCAAGGAGTATGAGACCACAACAACGCAGTATCAGAACATGTCTAGGACATAGGGAAGGAGTGTGTAGGGGGAGGCTGGGGTAGCTAGTGGCTTGCTCATGAGATATGATGTGTTCTTATACTATGGATTGTTACAAGGGGGCAGGCAGGGTATGCAACTGCTTGTTGCTTGTTGCGAGCGCAGTGCCTCTCATAAGTGATCTATCAGCAGGCATGGCGGTCTGCAAATCGCACGTGCAGCAATTAAACACGCCCGACGCAACGTCAGGCCCCATTCAGTAGACAGCTCCACTGCAGTCGCAGCCAAGGAACCCAGAAAGTCCATGCACACCTGACCTATGAAGTCTTCCACAGCAAGATCGCAATAGGCCCGAGGTAGAAGTAGATGAAGTTCTTGGTCTCTGCCGTCAGTGTACTCATAGGCAAGCACGTCAGAGACATGCCGCGGCCCCCTCCTGCGTACTGAAACACGTACCGTGAGTTACGAAGCTTCCAAAGCTGCAAGGCATCAGCATACAGTATAAACTGCACTCGCTCGCCTGTGCTTCCGCACTCACTGCTTGCCCACGACACAATGCCATGTCGTCCCGTGGAGGCGGTCAAACTCCTTCTTGATGTACATTGCGACATCCTTCTCCACCGTGTACTTCTCCAGTGCTGCGAGGGAGGTGTTGACTGCTTCTTGTTGCATCTGCTCGGACACTGTCGTCAGCACACATAGCCCAGGTGAGCGGTGCTGAGCCTCAAGCGCGATAGTGCGCGTGTACAGATAATACACCACTGCCAAGCAGGGCTCAACACTTAAACTCGACCAGTGCAGGAGTTGTATCCTCGCTCCACAGCTGGTTGACTCAGACATGGTCCTCGCCAAAGTTGATCACCTCCAGTCATCGATAGACCGGGATTCCGAGAGCTGGCGCGAGCTCGTCCACTCCCGCACACTCACTGTCCACGCTCTTGATGAGCGCCTTGACCTCCTTTCCCTCTGGCTCGCTCATGGTGACAGCTGTGAGTTTGGAGGTGCAGAGTGATGCAGAATGTCGCTGCGTGGATCGGGTGTCTCTCGTGTCGCGGCGTGTGTTAGCAGCTCAGCAGGCTGGTGAATGGTGGAGGTGGAGGTGTTTTGACGGAGTTGTGGCCATGCCCGGAGACATATGCCGCTGTGTTTGCTAGTCGATTGCTTTGCTTGTTGCACGATACTCTGCCTAGCACATCTCTCAGCCTGCCTAGCCTGCCTCTGGTTTCTCGTACGCGCACACGCGCCGATATGCCGGTCACAATTCAGCTCATATTGAGGCGAAGCGTGCGTCGGGCCGATATACTATTAACTCACTGGCTCGAAGTCGTACTCGGCAACCGGTAAGCACATTAGATGCATGCTACGTGTGTAAGATACTATGAGAGTCAGATTATGTTCGATGTTGATGATGCACAACTACCGCTCTCCACTCCCCAGATGCAATGTTCGTTATATGTCGATTGTCCGTTGCCCGTATCTCCCTCCTCGCCCTCACTCCCATTACTGTGCACCGATAGCACTCCTCGATGCTCATCCAATGACGATCTTCACTCCCTCCACCAAGCCCCCTACGCCTTCACCCCGTTCCGCCTGAACAAACTCGTGAAGCCGAAACCCTTACGCGAGCTCAGGCTCCTCAGCAAGCCATGCGACGGACGGCGCTGCAGAGTCTTCTCGGTGTTCCAGCTCGGCTCCATGACAGAGCTGGACGAGCACGAGCTGCCGGACGTGTCGAGCTCAGGCGTAGGCGGCGAAGACTCCAGTGTACCCTGTGGGAGGGTCACGGTGTTGCGCAGACCCGAGGGCGAGCGCTTCTTCGGCGCCGCGGTACCGTTGAGACCGAACATGTCCGCCGACGCAGCCTCGCCGGCCTCAGCAGACGCAGGGCCGTTGGGCAGAGGCTTGTTGGCGTCCATGGGCTTGCCTCCCTGCCCCTGCATCTTGGCAACCTCTCTCATACGCGGATCGAAGCGAGATGTGAAACCGCTCCTGGAGCTGGTGTCGGATGATGTTGGCGATGTAGGACCAGTACGGCTTGCCATGGGTACAGCCGTTGAGCTGCTGGCCCTGCGCGACTGCGTCATCTGCAGCGAAGGCTGTTGAGTTGCACTCTGCTGAGCTGGCGCCGACATCGTAGATGTAGGCGAAGTAGCACCCATGCGTGGCGACTTGGGCGGGGTGATCGACGAGTTCGACACCATGGAGGATACGCTCGCGCCCCTGCTGTGTCCGCTGCGTGATGTGCGGAGGCTAGACAGCTCGAGCGCTGACGCACGGGTGGAGAACACTGGCGCTGGCTCCTCACGCTCCATCTCGACAAGCATGCCTGGGACGAGCTGGCAGTGGTCCCAGCCTACCAGCATGGCTTGCGGGCGCTCATCCTCACTCGCATTCTGAGTCGGGCAACGAACACCCCCGAACAAAATCGTCTCAGCACCAGGGAGACCAGTGTGCACTGGATCGGATTGTGGGGCAAGCCACGCACCGAGACCAGTGACGATTCCGAACAGCTCGCGGCGCACACGCTTGCCCATGCAGGGAAGGAGTGGGAGGAGGAACCGCTCAATCACAGGTGCAAGCGCGGGAGGCGCGTCAACAGGCACAATGTGAACGAGCGACAGGGGCGCGAGTTCCGTCATGGACAGGTTGCTCACTACACTGTTGTCTGTCACGGCGCTCATGAGCACAGGCATAGCGGCGGATGTGAGGACAACCGTGTACTGCAGCATCTCGTGCAGGGCGCGTTGGGGTTCGATGTTCGGGGGCGGGCTCGGGATGAAGTTGATGATCGCATCGAATGGCGAGCCGTCGCGTGGGGTGGTGTCGTTGCGGATTATAGCCGAGAGGCGAGAGCGCAGCCCTGCACGTTCATCAGTGTTGTAGTCGCCTGCGGCTGAAGAGGGGCGAGTTGTTGACTGCCCGAGAGAGGTCAAGTCCGTTGTTGAGTTCCGAGGCGAGTTTGATGCAGAACCTGACGAACGCTGCCCGAACGACATTAGCCTGCGCTTGGTAGACGACGGGGGAGGAGTCATCGCTCCGTTGGCAGAGCGTAGTGAACTCGCTGATCCTCGGCGCGAACGGCTCGCAGAGAGGGGGCGCTGCAGACCAGGGGTCGCCTCTACGGGCCGGCGACTTGCTTGCGCGAGGGCAGCACCCTGCTGCAAAATGGCAGCTTGCGGTGTCATGGTGGCAAGTGCTGACTGCGGCACCACAAAGGTCTGGATGGTGGGGTAGATTGTGCGTCCATTGTTTGACGAGTTCAACAACTGTGACGGAGATGCTAGTGCCTCGATCTCTGGCAGAGGCGAGACTGACCCAACGAGGATTAGAGTGTCCTCAAACACAGAAGAATACAGCAATGGTGCGAGAACCGATCGAGTGACCTCTGTGTACGAGTCAGCAATGTATAACACACTAGGGGGGGTATCGCGTATCACTGTCGGTCACTTACGTCCAAGGACAAGAATCACGCGCTCCGACTGCTGCCAGACCCCAGCACCTCGCCGCGACTCGTCCGAGTCACACACCCAAGGCGCTCGCCCGACGCGCTGTTGAGCAGCAGTGCTCACGTCCCGGTCCTTGCCTTTCGATGCATACGGTATTTGCGCACCACCTGCAGTCGACATTGGCACTGCACGGAATGCACTAGGGGGCGGTCGCCGTGGACTCGATGCTCTGGTGGACTCGTGCACAGATGCGAGCGGAACGCCAAGCGGCCGCGTTGAGGATCCCGACCCCATGTTGTTTTCTGGCGAGCGAGGTGGGGAGGGTGCTTGGCGCTCTGCGATGGGAGGTGATGGTTGTTTCTGCTGCTCCTGCTGCTGCTGTGTGTCCACCGTGGACATCATCCTACTCCTGCGCATGGAGATAGGCATGATTGACACTGCCGGAGGAGGAGGGAGGAGGAGTAGCTAGTAGCTACTGCTAGCTGGAGAGTATGGTGGGTGGGGATACTGGGTGTGAGACGGATATCTCACACTGCGGGCTTTTTTACTCGTTCGTTCGTTTCGTTGCGTGGGTGACGTCGGCTAGAACCTCTGTGGCTGAGGATAATGGCGGTGTGGGGGGGGGGGGGGCAGCAGGGGGCAGATCGGGCAGAGGGGCGCGTCGATTATAATCCAGAACTGTAGAAGAGAAAGAGGCGTTGGTGGTTTTGCTATGGTCGTTTGAGCGAGAAGGAGTGAGCGATTGCTGATGCTGATGGCTACAACGGTGGTATGGAGCACAAGTATGATGCTACTGCGCTACCATGGTGGTGTTAGTGACAGTGGGCTGCAAGGCTGCCTGGGGCAGGTCGTAGGGCACCGTAGGGCCAGCTCAAGGCTGGTCGTGCTCGTGCTCGTTAGACTACTCCAGAGCTGCGATCGCGGGATCGGAGGGTGCGGACTACTGACTGGCTGGGCCTGTAGTGCAGCAGAAAATAAATGCGATGATATTGGCGGATCACTCAGGCTCACACACGCCGATTGACTGCGTAAGACACAGACGCAGAGCCAGCCCTTGTCGCGGTTATTTCCTGTCTGATCATCTCTGCACCTTGTTTATTGCATCTGTTCTTTTTCTAATCCGTAACGGTTGTGACCTTTAACTTTACACGCTCTGCTGCTCTGCTTGCTTGCTTTGCCGTCTGCAGTGTTCGCCGCCGCTCGGCAATCTCCATCTTACTTCCTCCCTGTGGTGTTTACCCTGCGGCGCAGAAAAGTGTGACGCCCCCCCCCCCCACCCTGGATGGGATCTTTGCAGAATCCGCCCGAGATGCAAGAGGCTCTGCGGCTATGACGAGGTTGGCGTCCATTCTGTGGGCTAGGGAAGGTCAGGGTGGGAATGAGACACGGTCAATTTGGCCACCACGAGTGAGCGAGTCTGCACAGCGGTGCTATGCTCAACGGCCAACTGTTTTCTCCACGGGTGTGACCGAGGATGTTTCGGGCAAGGAGCAAGTGATATTCATGCAACAGCATGCAAACGCTCCACTATGTTATCAAAGAAGTCATGCATGCCACTCTGCAGGCAACGAAGAGCGAATGTAGCATCGCCAATACAGTGCCCGTCACAAGTGACGCTCGCCATGATGCGATGCACGATCTGGCTAACAGCAAAACAAGGAATGTGTGGGAATGCGGAAGCTGGTGGACGACAACTCATACCCCAGCTACCCAGCGACCCAAGCTGGGACTAGCTGCACTGCATGCACTGATCATACAGTTCTAACACCGGTCCCATGCACAGCTAGCTACACAGCTACACCCAACACCCAACCCAACAACCTAGTCTACGCCTATGCACCTCAGTCGTTAGCAGTAGTAGGCATCGCTGCCGAGGCTACTGGAGTTGTGCACTTCCATTCGATCAGCCAAGATCCCCCCACCCATAAGCAACCCCACCTGCTCCCCCGTGATCGGCCTCATGGAGCGGCGGTGCGGCAGCTGCGGCAGCGTGATGGGCAGGTAGTACGTCGCTTAGGTCCCATTCCGTAATTAGCGTACACCACTGCCGTTAGCTTACTACTATTACAATGCTTGGCGCCTGCGCAGTGTATACGCCACTACGAATGAGCTCGAATGTATTCTCTCTTGTTTTGTCTGTAAGCTCGTATGCTCTCGGAAGGTGGCCGCAGAAGAGTGGACGTAGCCCATCGCCGTGCCAAGACCGGGTACTACGAGTCTGCACGCCAGTGTCGTCATGTACATCTGCATGGGCAGCCTAGTGGTCGGTATTACTAGAGCAGGTGTGGTGGTGCAGGTACTGTGCATGCAGTATGCTTGGTCTGCATGCACTGTTGCCAGGCCCCAGGGTGGTGTGGAAGTCATGGTCGCCTGGAGCTGACCTAGAGGGTACATACGGGTAGCTTTGTAGCGCTTAGTGCGCGTCGCAAGACTGTGGGTAGGGTCGTCTACGCGCGAGTTCTACGCACGCGTTTGCGTTGATGCAGGAATAACAGAGCAGAGAGTAGTCCCATTGCAGTAAAGTACATTGCATTGTGTTTGCCTGGGTGCACGCATCGTAGAACGTATCACAGTGATACTGGGTGGCGTCCGTGGCGTACGAATGCCTGGCCTCGAACACAACCGCCTCTGCCATGATCAGCCTCTGTCGCATATTACTGTGATAGGGTTCTGCATGACGATCCTACATGTTTGACGTACACATGTGTGTCATACAATTGCAACTGAAGACCAGAGTACCTCGAGCCCTCGAGGTAATGTGGCAGCGTGGGATAACGATCTTGGCATGCAGCTTGGCATACCTCATATATGAATCGTATTCGGCAGCCATCACAGGCCGTATAACGATAGCATCGCAAGCGACGAACAGAGATCAGCAATGCACGATGTCGTGTGATCATGTTGCGAGTCATGGTCTCAAGGCGTCAGGTGTAACGCATGCAGCTGCTAGAGGCAATTCGCCAAGGTGGGCAGGAGATTTGACATGCCAAGCTGAACATGACAAGTTCAGGTGATGATTTGCGCCGATGAGCGGTCCTCGTGACCACAAGACTCGATACCTCGGCTCCGTGATCCGTGATAGTATGCATTATAATGAAATGCCCAGATGCAGTGGATGAGCTCTATGTGTCTATGTAGTCTATACGATGCGAGTGTTGCAGTGTGCTGAGTGAGATACAAGATGCCGATGGTGGCAGATATTGATAGCGAGGAGTAAGTAGTGCAGGACGCCGATCACCTCGTGCCAAACTGGCTCTTCTGCCTCAACCGCGCTCCGATGTGATAGAACACAAAAGGCAACGGTATACAGAGGAACAGCAGGCCGGCCAGCAGACAGGTGGCGCCAACGGAGCCGAGCCTGTGATACATCTGCTGCCCGAAGAGAGGAAACCCGCCAGCAAAGGAGCTGCGCAGAAAGGAGTTGGACGCAAGTGCTGATGCTGCTACAGGGCGGTAGGCGCTGATGTGTGTCAGTAATGCCTACAGTAAGAGTATCCTCGATCCCACTTACTCGACGAGATATGTGAACGTCCCAGTGAAAGAGTAGATCGTGCCCCAGCCAAAGAAGTTGCTCAGGATGATAGGCACAATCCAGTGCACGTTCTTGAAGCTCGTCACGCCCAGCAGCAGCAGGCCGAGGGGGCACAGCACCGAGCCGTACATTGCCACGACTAGGCGCGACTCGGGCGGTGCGATGCCGCCTGGAGACGCGGCCGCGGTCTCGCGATACTTCTTGTTGAAGTACGGTTGAGTGCACGCTGCAATTACCTGCCCCACGCCGATGCCGAGGAACGCCATGCCCGTGTCTTGCGTGTTGAAGCCGTACACCGTGCGGAAGATGTAGGGGATGCCGCCGAAGGACAGGTACAGGATCCCGAGGATGATGGCGCTCCAGGTGTTGAGGAGGAGCACCATCGGCTGGGTCGTGAGGAGGACTGGTGTCAGTATATGGGTGGCAGTGGCAGTGGCAGCTGCGACTAGATGGGGAAGTTGTTTTGTTGGGCAAACTCACTAAAAGGCGTCTTGACGCTCTTGCTCAAAGCTTCCATGAAACTGAGGTTGCTCTTCTCGATCGGAGCATAGTAGCGGTCGTCACCTGTGGACTTGCGGAGTCTGACGGTTAGCACGCCACACTGCAAACAAGGCAGGACGCACTTCTTTGCTTTCCTCTTGAGCAGCTGAGGAGAGAACGTCTCCGGGACCGAGACGAAAATTAACACAGTACACACAGCAGCCCAGATCAGCACGACGTAGAACGTCCATCTCCAATCTGGTTGCTGTTGGTTGATGAAGCCCGAGATAAGTGGGCCCAAGATCGGTCCCAGGAAAGGCGCGGCCGAGAATATTAGCATGGGGCTGGTGTAAGTTGAGTAGGTCGAGCAACAACTTACGTCGCGACTTTGTAGTTGTGAAAGACATCCGTGATAGCGCCACCAGTGACAGATAGGAACGCAGACCCCGCAAAGCCTGTCAGGTAGCGGAAGACCATGTGTACGGCGATGTGATTCGCTTAGGAATCAGCAACGACCCAGCTCCGTAACCTACCAAAGGCCACAGGGAGGTTGAAGAGAAAGAACACAGCAAAGCTCGTGTGCAGGACAGGTGCTCGTCCTACGAACTCAGATGCCGGGCCGAGGAGTACTATCGAGGTCAGCAGCCGCTCAGACACAGCACAGAGGTCCAACTCACATGGCCCACTTCCCAGCCCGAAGACAAAGCACGAGATGCTCAAAGTGCACACGAGCACGCTCACACCGTACGTCTTCGACATCCCCTCGTACGTCATGCCTGCCATGGACGAGCAGCACGTCACGCAGATACACGACACACCGAGGACAGCAACCATCAACCTGCATGTCAGAGCCACTCTTGCAACCTGTCCTACCACTTGCGCCACTCCGCCATGTTGAGCGGCGACTCCGGATCGTCCTCGCCATCCCAGGCCACCTCGTATGGGTCGTGGCCCTTCCCATTCGCAGCATTTCGTGTCTTCTCAACTGGGCGAGTGGCAGCCTCGATGTCCGTTGTTGAGGATGCCGTCCTCAGTGAGGAGGTGGACATGTGATTCGGGATCCCTGGCGCTAAGTGCGAGGTAAGATTTGCCGCGGCAGGTATCGAGGTATGGGCCAACGGTCAACTTTCCGAGGAATCAAGCTCTTCTACAGTGAGTCTGCAGTTGGTAGAGTGTGTAGTTCCAGTTGTTTGAAGTTGAGAACATCAGATACGCATCTGCTATCGCTCAAGCCGATGCGTAGATCATACGTTGTCGGAGAGCGGATCGGAGAGTGTGTGGAGGTTGATTAGTAAGGCCAGTGACTGATCGACCCGATATGACTCTAATCATCGGGTGTCGGTGACTATTGGAACGGTTTGTATAGCGGGTTTGGCCGGCCACTAATCACGTCGTGATTCCTCACCGCTGATCAGCAGCACATCGCATCGACATACACCGATTCTCTCTAATCAGTTGCACGTACTCATTGGGCATCTGGAGCAGCGAAACGTGGAGTGCTAATCCCTCGAAGAGCTCGGGTCTGTGAGGTGCAGCGACGCGCACACGGAAACCCGTTCGTTGTCAATGAACTGGACGGTTGTCCGTCGCGTTGCCTGTTTCGATTCTGTTCAGCTGAACTTATCGCTGCTGCCTTCGATCCGATTCCTTGAGCAGAACGTCCTCTGGGTCCGATTGCAGCTACCACAGTTGCTCCGCATCGCCCGTTTTGTCACAAATCAGACCAGTCGAGCGTCGAGTTGTTGGGGACGATATGCGTTGCCATCAATCATCGCGTTTGCCGTGAGCACCGAAACTGATGCCCCCCGTCAGAGCTGCATGCAGCAGTGGTGCAAAACGCCTCTTCAGTGTCTCTAGTCTTCACAGGTGTCATGAGATTACTGCAGAATGCACGACGTTTCACCTGCAACTGTTGTTAACACCTATGCAGGTGCCACATTGTAACGCCGCCTACTCTGGGTGGCAAGGATGGTGTTCATGCGCGACTTGTCAACAACAACCCCTTTGGTGTCGTCGATGCACCGGACGTAGCTGCCTGGGCGGGCGGGAGCATTTTTGCCACCCACACCTGCATCCACCCACAACAACCTCCCTACGACTACCGGAAGCGTCGTCCTTGCCTTGCCGCTCCTGTCGAACGAAGCATAGTCATCGTCTGTCACTTGTTCTGTGCTGCTCACTACCACCGATCACGCGCATACACAAACAACTCTTACTGCCCAGTGAGTGCAGCTCTCCATTTAAGCGTCGCCCACCTCGCTGACGCGCCGCCGTCTTGCGCGTCGCCTTATCTGCCGGAACCTTACAACGCTCACGCAACCTACCTCGTGCCGCGCGAACTCATCATCGGTCATCAACCACATCCTCATCTTTCATCTGTTGTTGCCACCAGATCCTAGCTCCTCAACCTGGTCCAATACAATGGTTCGCTCCAAGTTTAAGGACGAGCACCCCTTTGGTATGTTCTGTGTGCGCGCTCCGGCGGTGCGCTATGACGTGTTGCTGGTTTGCTGACACTCGCGTCTCTGTCGAACGACGACTTGCAACACCGCGATCTCGAACACACTGATGGTACATCGCAATGCTCAACTGCATGGCCTACTTGCTCCGAACCTGTCGATGCAACGCCTCACTGCCGCCATCTACGCCCTTCGCCCACCCCTGCCCACCGATGTCGAACTGCCGCCTCTGTACCCCATCGCCGATGGCTGTACCTCTCACCTACAGACAAGCGCAAGGCCGAGGCTGAGCGTATTCGCCAGAAGTACGCCGACCGGATCCCAGTGAGCATCTGTCAAATTGACTCTCTGACTCTTCAGGTGATCTGCGAGAAGGTTGAGAAGAGCGACATCCCCACCATCGACAAGAAGAAGTACCTCGTGCCAGCAGACCTCACAGTGGGACAGTTTGTCTACGTTATCCGGTGAGCGAGCACATGCCTGAGGGCCGCTAACAGTCAGGAAGCGGATCAAGCTGTCACCCGAGAAGGCGATCTTCATCTTCGTGGACGACATTCTCCCACCAACGGCAGCGCTCATGAGCGCTATCTACGAGGAGCACAAGTGAGTGTGACTGTGACGTGTGTGGCATGCCTGACAGACCAGGGATGAGGACGGCTTCCTCTACATCATGTACGCATCGGAGAACACCTTCGGCGAGCTCGAGTACCACCGGCTTGCGCTCTGATACGGTGCTGAGCTTGCCTGGTCATATGATGTAACAAGCGCCGCGGCTGTGCTGGGATCAGCACGCTGCGAGACGCGTTGGACGTGGGACTGTAAGATGCTAGGGATTGACATTTGTGATAGCCGACGTGCATGAAGCAGTATAAACTAGCCGATGGGGTGAGTCTGTCGGGCCACATTTGCTATATGGAAGAAGCGTCGGCTTTGACATCGTTCACAGAAGCTGTGCAAAGTGTCACTTGGGGCATTTGCACGCGATGCGGTAGTCATCCGAGTCCGGGTCAGCAATGATGGTGAACCTAGTGTGCTGAGTAGGCCATGCGCGAGTGAGAGCATGGTTCAACCGACCCTTGACAGGCACTCGAGACTACTAATACCCATGCATCTATATGGTACAACATTACTCCTCCTCTCCCGCCGCCTCGCTGCGCTGGCCGTCCTCGAGCTTCCTGACCTTCCGCCCGACCTTGAGACTCTTCATCTTCCTGCTCTGCAGCTTCGAGAGATCCTGCTTGCCGATGTGGATCCGTCCAACCTTGTCGCCCATGTCGTCCGTCTCGATGTTCTTCCTCTTCTTGCCCAGTCCGCTCTCGACGTCCTTCTTCGCCACCTTGGGCCTCTTGAGCGCCGCCTTCATCATCTCCGGGTCCGCGCTCTGCACGCGGCGCAAGCTCACATCCATCGACGGGCCCATCTCCGTCAACTGCACCCTCGGCACCTTGCTTCCGCTCGACAGCAGCTTGATGGTATATGTCCGGAGGTGCACCTTGGGGAGTGCTGCGCCGTTCTCCAGGTCCCCAGACACAGGCCCACACGTCACGCTAATGACATGCTCGAGCGCCATGAGCGGGATGCCCTCCTCGTGGTGCGCCTGGTACATGTCCAGCAGGAGGGACTTGAGGTGCACGTAGGTCGGGTGCGTGTCGAAGAGGTCACCGTTGAACACCATCAGCGGGCGAGTACCGACTGACGCCTTGGGAGTGTCGATGGCGCTCATGGGCGTGAAGGCGTCGACGCCGAGCTCGAGCTGGTCGAGCACCCGTCCGTCAAACATCCGGGTGAAGACGAGGTCGTGTGGGCGCTTTTTGGAGTGCAGGCCGGTGAGGAGGAGGGATGCATCGTTCTTGTTGCTGAAGAATTCGAGCGACGATGCGTCCTCGAAGGGGTGGATGTCGTTCTTCTTGTTGAAGTTGATGGCCTTGGGGCGCTTCATTGCGTACTGATATTAGCATGGCCAGCAAAGAAGCTGTCGTGGACTCGGTTAAGTGCATAGCACGAAAGACCCGCAAAACGAATCTTGTGCTTTGCAGTAATAGTGTCAGACTCCCCAGTCATCCCGTAACCGCTTCAGCGTACTGTGAGCGAGATAACGAGAATGGTCCAGCGGTCTCTCGACCTCCTGCCGAACAATCTCGTAGCTCTTGTCACCCGACTACTTCTGCGGACCATCTCACAACTCAGGTGCACACAGTCAACCCACAATCAAGCACTCACCAAGTCCTTCATAGCCCCCCTAACCCTCTCGCTCGTGTTCTGTCCTCGCACAAAGATCGCAGTCTTCTCGTTCTCGACGATCTTCGCCTCGCGCTGCTCCAGTGCGCGCTTGACGCGCGCGTTTTTCGGCTTACTGCAAGGTTAGCAATCCTTCTCTGTGTAAACGTCATGCAACGTTATACTCACACTGTCCTGAGCATCGACATGGCTGGCGTATCGATGATGGGAGATGCCGAGCAGCACTCAAGTGACAGCAATCAAGGCGGTCACTTGCTGAGCTTTGAATTTTTGGGATTGGTCCCGGGTGGCAAGATGCGTTCCGTATATCCCGAGCTATCTACGGCAGGGAGCCACCGTATCATGCTTACAGCTGATATTCTCGACGTGCTCTGATGCATGCTTGAGTCGGACACGAGCTGGACTGTCTCGAGGCTGATAATAGCCTGGGAGGCCTGAATAGTGCATCAGGCAAGGAGATTATTCGGCGTTGGTGGACCGACTATCGACAATGGTGTCCGTAGACAAGCCTGCCTCCAATGTACTTAGGCAGCTGGCAGATTGCGATGATCACTCAGGTGCAGCCCAGCCCCTCTTGCACCCACATCAAACCATACAATCACATATGCAAAGTCTATACCACACCACAAATGTACACAATGCCTTACTCAACAATGCTCAACTCGCGCGACCTGTTTTTCGCGTACAGGTCCTTGTACTTGTCCCAGACGCGCACCAGTTCCTCGATGTAGCGCTGGTGCACTTCCTGCACTTCCTCGTCCGGCGGGTTCAGGTTCTGCTCGACCTTGATCGGACGGCCGACTGCTGTCAGCTAACGGGTCCCCGCTGGTCCGAACGATCAACGCTCACCGACAGAGACAATGGGGTGACGGAAGGGCTGGACGTCAGCATCCCTATGTTGCTACCACTCACCATAAGACCGTAGTTGTAGTTGAACAGCCCGCGCCCATGAAACAGTGGCAAGGTGAAGCCAAATAGCTTTTGGAATTTCTTCTGCAGCTTGTACACTGTCGATCCCTTTTCGTTCGCACTGGCATCAGTACTAGCCGTGTCACGAAACGCACAGCTGGTCATAGATCTGTGGTCAGCACATACGCCACATGATAGACTTACATCATTCTCGCCGAACGAGAATACTGGCACGAGCTGTGCGCCCTCCCGAATCGCAACCTTGACGAATCCGAACCGCTTCTTGAGCGTCAGGTCTTGCGTGCCCGGATGCGCTGCGAGGGACTCAGCAGCACCGCCAACGACAATGACAATAGCGTAGCCTGGTCCCTTCTCGAGGATGTTGTTGCAGGATTTCTTGGACACCGAGCAAATCCCCAGCCACATCAGAATCTCGCGGTAAAACGGAATCTTGAAGTTGGAGTCTGCAGTTAGCATTCATGAAATAGCAGCTACGAAGCCACGGAGCCATGGCGTTGCGCTTCCCAGCGAGAGACAGAGCAATACTCACCGAGTGTAAGAAGATGCGGCTTCAGGCCCGGGAAGTACTTTGAGAAACCTGTGGCCTCCGTCGCAAATGCTGCTACCGCGCCCCTGCCTGTCAGATGGCACCAGCTCTGACAACTTACATCCCTATAATCCCATGCGGGTGATAGCCGAAGACATACTTGTTGCTAGCTGGGAGGTCGGCTTCCTGCTGTCAGTCATAACCTGTGTCACGGATCGTGCTCACCTTGACAATGCTGTAGAACACCGCGTCAGTACCTGTGTGCTTTCATACCCGCTCGTTACCTCATTACTCACCTGCACGGGTAGTACTCTGCACTTCGTCAGCTCTGGTGGTTGCATACTTGTCATGCCACTTACGTGCATAGTACTTCCACATAAAAAAGTTGCGTGCCCATCGTTTCGGACGGCCGCCACGCTCGGGTGCTTGATCGATGAAGCACCCCCAGACCACATAAGGAATGAGTATGGGCCAGAGACGAGGAAAGGAACTGGCATGTCAGCTGTGATGACCTGTCACGACGCCTCCGTCGTCATTTTCATCAGTCTGAGGCCCCACTCACAATGCAAAGAGAAATGCGATGAGACACAATGGCAGAAACAGCGCCCAGATTGCGACTGCTGCCGTCTGCAGGCGTCGGTGTGGAGGGATGTGTAGAGGCGCGAATCTGGTGTCAGCGAGGGTTTCGCAAGGGCACAGGACGTTGTGCCAAGCTATACATTGCTTGCGGGCCGGCGGGGTGCACGATGTACGTCAAAGACCGCTGCACGAGCCGTTCCACATGTCAATGACAGAGCTCACTTACTTGATCTGTTCTGGTCGGGGGATGCTGATCTCACTCAGCGGTGGAAGCTTCAAGCTCTCTAGCAAGGGGCTCTTGTGTCTCTGCCTCTTGGAGTGCTTGCTCTTGGGCTTCTTCTTCTCGTCCAACGCCGTCAGCACGAGGGATCCTGGTGCCGGGCCATCGCTTGCACTCCGCTTCCGACGAATCGGTGCACCTGTTGAATCGATCTCGGCCAAGTCATGCTCGGAGTATAGTTCACCGAGTTCCGATGACGGCGATAGAAGAGACGGCGTGCCAGGGTAGGATGATTGAAGCGTCAGTAATGACGGTGCGGGTGAGGTGTCGGGACCATAGGTCGAGGACGAGGCAGAGGAGATAACGCCCTCTTCGCTGCGTGGGAGCCTCAGACGAAGGCCAGTAGAGTCTGGCGACAATCTCGGCACACCATCGCCGTAGTCGGTGGTCGGCTGCGTGGAGGTTGCGCTCGAGATGCTGGAGCTTGGCGATGCGTGCTCAGGTATGACTTCGGCCATCTTGAAGGTGTCCGCTCCTCCTCGCTGGGATAAAAGGCGACGTTCCAAAGCAAAGGCAGAGCTCGAGCACAGATGGAGGCCTCTTGCTTTCGAGAGTATAGCCGAGTCGTCACCCTGACCCTAGGACTGAGATGACTTCGGAGAGTGAGCTCTCTGAGCGCTGTCGCCGTTCAGTTGAGTGCGGTGTTGCAGCGATGAAAGGAGAGACTTACTGATAGAAACATTGACGTTCGGGAGGGACAAGTCACGACAGATAGCGAGCGATGATGTGGATAACGGCAGACGTCAGAAAACGGACACTGTGCCGCACACTTAGAATGAAAGTGACGCCCCCGTGTGTGAGGGGGATTCTCACGAGGTGGAGGTCGCGGAACCTCAAGCTCAAGGGTCGAGGTACATCGTGCGTTAATGTTTCAGTCTCAGCAGACAACACCTGGGCATGTCTCGTCTTTGCACTTGCAATAAACACTGACTGCTGCACTGCTGTTCGAAGAACAAGGCGCATGATCAACCCAGCAGCTCACTGGGATAGCATGCTCTCGGATGACTTCGGAGACACGGTCGTTTGGTGGTATTAGAGCGGGACACCAATTGTGAAAGACCACGGCACGTTCTGTTGACTATCGAACAGCGCAACAGCAAGGCACACCCGCGCACCCGACCATGAGAGAGCTAAAGGGAGCCGAGATAGCATAGCGCTATCGGCATGCATGATGATAGTATTTCCCCGCAAATATGAGATGATCCCAAAACCCCAGATGTAAGAGAAGCATGAAAGTTCGAAAGTTCAGAGTCCCACTTGAATGTCCCACAATGGTGCCACTTCAACACTGATCTACCTTCCAGTGTATCTGCGTTCGAGGTATCGTGCGGGCAAGTAGACCACAGCACTGCCGGCAAACGCGATGGCAAACCCGATATCACCGCTGCACGTGTCAGTCATTTGCGTTGTTATCGATACGAAGCTGGCCACTCACGATCCGCCTGGGATACGGCGAGAGATCCAGCCGTTCCACCATGTCTGAGACATGCCAGCAGCAGCGAGTGGGATGCCCTGAAGGTCAGTACTCTTTCTAAGCAATGTCAGAGCAACGTACCGCACACGCGCTGGCAATGAACCCGAGACCGATAGGAAGCTTGCGGATGTTATTCCAGATAGCCACAGGGTACGTCGTACGATTAGGAGGTGAACGGAAGACGATGGGCTCTATCAGAGCTGGTGCGAGGTAGATGGCAGTCCAGTAACCAAGGACTGAGAGGAAGTTCTGGAGCACCTCGAAGAAGTGGTCACTGCCCAGCATGGCCACAGGCAGGACGATGGCGATGACCACGATGGCCAGGAAGTAGCGCGGAACGACGACCAGGAAAGGGAAAACCACCTGTCCGCTAAGGCCGCAGGAGTAGATTGTCGACGCGACGTTCGCGACCACACTGAGGCAGAAGAGGACCATGATGAACTTGGCAGGGCCACCCTGCCCTGACATGGCGAAGAGCAGGTTCGCGGCGCCCACCTCGCTGCCTGCCTTCCATGATGGGATGCTGAGTGAGACCAGTTGGCACGCGGCACCGAAGAGCTGGATGCAGATGATTGGTACGACCATGCCGACATACACGAAGCCGAATAGCACCCATCGTGGCGTGTGCGGGGGTAGCAGGGTTGTCTGAAAGTCAGAGAGGCACTATGACGACTAGTGACTCACAAAGTCGCTCGAGACACCCGAGAAGGACGCCGTGTAGCCGATCTGACTGGCACAGTACCCGAGCACGTTGGACACTGTGACCACGCTCGCCGCCTTGGCAGTGTCATTGAGAGCAAAGTGCAGCTTGTTGCCCACAACGCCGATGAGCACGAAGTACAAGATGCCGACCACAGGGAACGACATCAAGGATAGGATATGCAAGGCACGTAGGCCGATGAAGGAGAGCTAAGCATGGGTTAGCGTCGAGCACTCGGGGCTCGTCTGAGACAACTCACGAAGAGGCCGATCACACACACGACAGCGATACCGACATCCCAGCTCATGTGCCCACCGCTAGACAGCGACAAGCACTGCCCACCAAGGATAGTCGTAAGACTCATGAAGCCCAGCAGCGTACAGCAGTTGGCAAGGCCAATAATGATCGTAGGGAAGTACCCCATGCCGTAGCGCGCCTGCACCATTTGGCGCATTCCAGTGCCGGGCCCACATGTAGTGAGCCACGCCGGTGGGATAGCGCAGACTAGCGTGAAGAAGACGATGATCAGCGCTGAAGCGCGAAAATCAAGACCGAGCTGAGGGCCAAGCATGCCTTGGGAGAACTAACATTAGCTCTGTAACCTCTAACCCCACTCACTGTAAGAATGTTGGTGTTCATGGCACACCAGAAGGTCATCTGTGGTACGTAGTTGCGCCACCCGAGTTTCACTCGTTGCTGCCATCAGTACTCGCTCATATTAACCTGCAGCACTGCATACGACTTACATCCTCTGGTGTAGGCTCGATGCCACGTTCCTCGACACCGTGCTCGACGAGAAAGTCCATAGTGCGCAGTGCGCGACCCTTGAGGCCCGGGACATTGCTGTGATCGCGTCGCGGCCGGGTCGTCTCCTCCACATCCAGAACAAGGCAGGCGCTCTTCTCGGAGTTGGCGTCCATGGTGTACAACTGGGCGTCGATGTTGCAGTGCGAAAGTCAATCCTATGCACTCTACCGTGTGAGCGCCCGCCTTCTGCTGAGTCGAGCAGCAGTCGTAGTGGAGTAAGTCGACAGCTGGAGGTAAGTGGAAAAAGTTGCGGACTGACATCCCGGTGGATTTTGAAAGATATCCAACATTTCGGATCTATCCGATCTGATCTCCACCAACCGAGCGGATCTGGGTATGGGGGCCCAACCGAGTCAATAACATCCGCATACGCGCGATAATGTTTCCAATCTGCGTGCTGAATCTGACCTTTTGGCGAGTCAAGCTCTACATTACGAAAGTGGTCGAGCAGTCGGTGCATCACGCAATGCCTATCAGTATCCGCCTGACATCGAGGAAGGCCATACAGTGCAGAACGACTGATATTTGCGCCGACTCTTTGTGCTGAGGATAAATCGATTTGCGGGCTGAGCACGCTACTTACCCACGGCAATGTCATCGCTCTGATAGCTGGTAGAGCTCGCAGATAATATTGCAACAGTTGCCAGTTGAGCTCGCAGAGAACGCCTGAATCACCAGCTCGACATCCGTGGAGGAGAAGCGCGCTTCACAAGATGCGCTAGAGCAGGTACTCAGTCCTCACCATCACCGCTGTTCTAAGATGAAGATTCAAGAATCAGGAGACTCGAGATTGAAACCACCGCCGCAGCTCGATAAGCCGACAACGGCGCCACGCTGGATCATGAGCATCGTTAACGCACTTATGCGCGCCCGATGCTGTACTGGTCTCAACATCGATAGAAGCGTAGCCACATGCATACCGAGGTATGAATAGCTACAGTGTACTCCTTTGAAATTGATACCACATCGACTCACGCGACATGCACAGCACTTAAACTCACATACACACACACATTCACGAAACACACAACTCACGTGACTCAACACTGACACACTCAAGGTCCATAGCGCGTCATATCGTGTTCAACATACTTCAGACTTTTGCCAGTATCGTCGTTCACGCAGGTCGACGGGCGCTGCGCATTGCTCACTGCAACTTCACCGTTCCCTAGAGCGCGACCGGCAATGATCCTGCCTGCTGAGACCGAGCGGGTGCCCTTGAGCCTCCGCTTCAAGCGAGGCTCGAAGTTGGCGGTGAGTTGGGCTCTGAGTCGAGAGTCTGCCCAACGAGGGCAGAGCCGAACGTCTACACTACTTCATCGTGATTCTGACCATGCACTGACTCCCAGGACATGCCGCCGGTACCCCCGTCAGCGCCTGTACCTCCGCTGTCGTCGTTTGATGGACCCTTCCAGCTGGCCGAGTACCTAACCCTCAAGGTCCGCCAAGATCCACACGACATCAAGGGTTTGGTCGAAGTGCCGACGGACAGCTCCAAGGCAGCAGATAAGCATGTTGTGAGTGGACTTGTGGTAGCTGAGCTGACTTCAGTGGATCTACGAGCACTTGCGGTGAGCAAGCGGGCTAGAGGGCGGCGGCCGCTTGGAGACATACTGACGACACAGACGGATACCAACTGATGCGACACCGCTGGTCACCCAGCTGCTGACCCAGTGCACAAGGGAGACGTGCCCCGAGATGAAGGCCGACGAATGGCAGTACCTCTGTGTTGCTCACGATGGCGACGGTGCGAATCGGTGTTGTGCTATCGACTACATCCTCCACGCGTATGTCATCTTCCTGACACGCCGACGCTGATGATAGACTGGACTCTACGACTGCACTGCTCAGCAGCTCGAGCTACTTCCCATCACGATTGCAGATTCCACATGCGTCACTCGCGCACTTTCCGTCATTGTTTCGGCGCCTGTCGCGCATCTTCTCGCATTCATACTTTCACCACCGGGAGGCATTCGCGACTGCCGAAGCAGAGACATCACTCTATGCTCGGTTTGTCGCACTGTGCGAACGGTACGAGATCGTGGGATCTAGCCTCCTCATCATACCACAGGAGGGGTACGAGGTGCTGTCGCACGACGATGACCTCGGAGACGACGACCACCACCGTGAAGGGCACGATGAGGACGACGAGGAAGGGTACTGGGACGACGACACCAGTGCCGACAGTGGCGAGCATGACGATGAGCACGAGGGTGACGGAGGCCGCCGAGGACGCGACAAGGAGGAGGAAGGAAGCCTCGGCCGCTCACACAGCCTGGGGCGGCACCCACCGCCGGCCACCTTCCAGAGCCCGGGAAAGTGGACGTCGTCGCCAGTCCAGCCTGCAAACAAGGGGAAGCCCGCTCCGGCACAGGCGAGTGAGTCACTGTCGCCTCCGAGCATCCGCGCTGTTCTGGACGGTCAGGATGTTGACCAGGAAGCACAGTCGCAGTCCCAGACGATCCTGCCGGGCAAGGGGCGCAATACGCTCAGTCGCGGCAAGGCACCGAGGGGTGCCAATCTGTGGTCTGCGGATGACCTCCCGAGCGACAAGGCAGGAGAGGCGGCCGATGACGATGACCTGCCACAAGCACGTATGGCGAGGAGGGAAAGTATCGACAGTGTGGTGTATGTGGGTAGGGAGGACGAGGCACAAGGAGCTGGCGAATCGGACAGTAGGATCGAGCCGACGCTCAGCGAGGAGAAGGGTAGTGTCACGGCAGATACAGGAGGGAAGACAGAGGCCCGGGACATGCCAGCGCCAGAGTCAACCACTGTGTCTGCAGAGGACAAGCCTGCGCCTGTCGAACAGCAGGCCAAGAGTGATGATGAGGTAGTCGCGACTCCAGCAACCAACACCACGACATTGTCCCCACCCACAGAACCCCTATCCATCCCAGCAGCGACCGTCAAGTCGCGCGACCCCTCCCCCAGCAAGCTCATGACGCCGCCGAAGCCCCCAGCTGCGGCTTCACCTGGCAAAGCATCCCCGGCTCCAGCGCAGGCGTCACCGACCATCACGTCACCGCCTATAAAGTCGTCGGCGTTGCCAACGGACTCGTCGGAGCAGGCAGCTGATGCAGCTGTGACTAAGAAGGACGAGTCTGCCAAGGAGATCGTTCCGACCACCGATGCTGCAGCAACCCGAAGCGCATTGGAGGGAAAGACGGCGGCGGTCGAGGAGGGCTCGAGCGCCAGTCCATCGGGTACAGCAACTGCAGTAGACACCGCTCCTGTGGCCGATGAAAAGTCACATCCATCACCAGCAGCACCAACCACGTCCTCGGACGCAACACCTCCCGACGTTCCCAGCATCGACAGCTCAGGACTTCCAGGCTCCAGCCCTACCTCGGAACCGCAGACGAGTACTGGCGACCAGACTGCGTCGCCCAAGCCTGCTGCTAACAAGAGCGGCTCGAAGAAGAACAAGAAGAAGAACAAGGGCGGTTCGAAGAGTCCGAACAAGAGCGACGAGTCGGCATAGAGTACAGTAGACAGTCCGCCACGACATGTAACGATCCGCACAGCAGTGTATTCCACACTGCATGCATGCTTCTGCCCAAGCTGACTTAGGGTAACTCGATTCGAGTAGTTCCCAACGCGCTCTCCTGAGGGCGAGGAGCATGATGTCTGTTTACAAAGGCCTTCTGTTTTGTCCTGATCTATCCTTCTAGCTCGTCTGCTTGTAATCGGTATCCTTGCTAGTTGTACAACATCCTTTCGTGGTCGTCGATCTTGGCCGTCTTGATCGAAGTGCTCTGTAATGTCTGTGTAAGTTATGTTCAACACGCTGCAACCCACCTCCCCTGCTTCTACAGCCTTTGGCAACGGCACGCGCCTGTTGTTCCTCCTGCGTATCCAGATGACCAGGAATATCAAGCCGCAGATGAGCAGCACACCTGCAATGCACCCAGCTGCTATGCCTCCTATCGTTGCCGGGGGGAGGTGGTCGGGCGTGACTAGGCGGGCTTCAAGCGCGCGTCGCACATACGGCTGGAGGTCGGCTGCGCTGGGCGCCCTTGCTGCGTTGTTGTCGAGCATACTGCGTTGCAATAGTTGCGAGTCATTGGTGACAAGCCAGCTCGTGTGAGTGTGGGGTTATTATGAGTATCAAGCAGTCGCGTAGCAGCGCGTCTGCCAAGAAGGCAAAGGCTCGCCGCCAAGATCAGGATGGGGCTCGGCTGCTGGGCATCGAGGGGGTGTAGCCTTGGGTCAGAGGATGGTGAGTGTTGGGTGAGTTACAGGACTGTCAGCTTGTTGTCATGCATGTATGCCAGAGCGTTAGTGTTCTGCACAACATGAGAAGGATGTAAGAGATCACGCATGGATGTACGAAGCTGAAAGTAAATTACACACGACCACATGTGAGGTAATCACCGTGTGGGACTCCATGCTTCCCGAGCTTCCCGCTTACTACGTAGGCTCCGGTACAAAGTCAGGGTGCGCAAGAGTCAAAGAGTCAAACAAGCAGCTCAGATAAATCTCGAATGCCGAAACCAGTGCTGCTCTGCACAGCGCTGTCGAAGAGCAGCTAAGACTAAGACAGGCAGAACAGACGGAGGCAGTGCATTCTGCGCATTTGCAGTGCGTCCCCTAACATATCGACGAGTAAGTGGCATGCATGCATGCCTTACCCGCGAGCGCACAGCAAGCAACACGCGCCGAGCAATCGTGAACACAAAGTTCTTCCTGTGTTTCTCTATTGCCTGTCGCTACATGCTACACCAGCCGACGATTTGCCACATTATTGTTTACGAGCTCCTTTCGACTCTCAGCTGCATACCTAAGACTGTGGCCAACTTTCCATGCGATGGATGCTCAGTGACGATCCGGATAGGCCGTTTCGTGGAGTATCCGAGATCGTCCCCGAGGTACCTTTACCTCCGCCGCCCTAATGCACAGGAAGAACAGATCGAGATAATTGAATGAATGTTGTCTTCACAGCACCCGTCACCGTTGTCGATCTTCTTGCTCCACTCTCTGTTCACTCCATCACCAGGCGTCTGTCTACAAGACACACGCCATATTCTGCTCGTCACTGCAGACGACCTCCGCTACAGCTTGCAAGACGGGCCGCAGATCGGGTGTGATAGAGCACAACCACACGCACATCGCAGGCACCAACCAGCCACCGCCTCCCCACCCTACCTCCCTTGCATATACCACACTCTTCTCACACAACGCCGTTCCAGATGCTCGCATCGCAAGCTACATTGCTGCTGGCGCTGGCGGGCTCGGTGGTCGCGACGAGCGTCGGCGAAGGCGTTCATGCACTGGGAGTCAGCGCAAGACGTGGAGCAGTTAGCAATGGGTCGCCGGAGGACATCGCGGCCAAGCTTCAGTGGGCGAAGGATGAAGCTGTCCGAGCGGGCCTGAAGCACTCCTGGATGCTGAGCCAGGAGGCGCAAGACGACCTGGTGCAGCGCCTTTCTGGTATGCAGAAGCGAGCGACGGAGGTGGGGTGAGTAGTCAATGGTGTTGCAGCTTTGGCGTGGTGTCCTTGCAGTTGCTAATGACCGCAGCCTGAAGAACTGGGGCACCTCGTACACCGTGTCCGCGAGCATTGGCACGCCACCGCAAACGTTCGACAGTATGATCGACACGGGATCTGGCGATTTCTGGGTCATTGAGCGATGCCAGAACCAGACAGAGTGTGGCATGAGCAAGCCGTTCGACGAGACAAAGAGTAGCACATTCCATGGAACGCAGGACATCTACAACATTACGTATCTGCTGGGCGAGACCACGGGCTACTGGGCTCAAGACATTGTGGCTATTGGTGACCAGTCCAACATGACATGGTTTGGTAAGTCAGATTCGCCATACACAGGGCACTGACAGTCAGGTGCGGCCGACCATGTCACTGAGTGGCACACAGCTCAGTCTGCTCTCATCGGCTTTTGCTTCATCACCACAGCAAAAGAGGGACACCTGCCGTGGTGGATGCAGGTGCTCCCTAACTGGAAGGAGCCTCTGTTCAGCGTGCACCTCGGACGCACATCCGACGATGAGTCTGCGTATAGGAACCCTGTGTCTGACAACGGCCAGCTCACTCTTGGGTATGTCCTTGAAGGCTCTGCTCTACTGACCGCAGCGGCACCAACCAATCGCTGTACGTCGGTGATATCAATTACATCCCCCTGCAGCCTACGACTAGGTCGCTCGTCTACTGGGAGATTCCTCTCGACGGCGTCAAGGTCCGAGGACAGCAGGTCCCCTTCCGTGCCCTCTCCTCGGGCTACGGCGGTGGAGGTTTCAGCCGTCGTCAGCAGATCTCACCTTCGCCTTCCCAGGCCGGTCCCGGTGGTCCCCTGCACTCTGCTCCGCCGGGCTCTGGGTCCAACTCTGCGACCTCGCGCTCGTCCGTTATCGACACTGGTACGACGTTGATCTTCGGCCCATCGCAGGACGTTATGGCGATCTACTCCATGATCCCCGGATCGTTCAGGACTCAAGGCGTGTACTTCTTCGAAGCGCCAGCACAGGGTCAGGCTCTCAACGTGTCGTTCACATATGGCGGTATCGACTACACCATCTATGACGGCGATCTCGCGTACCAGTGCGCCTACGGCTACCAGTGGGGCTTCAACAACTATAGGGATCAGAGGAAGATGTACTGCCAGGGCTCGATTCAAGCCCAGCAGGGCGCAGACTCCTGGCTCGTCGGCATGGCCTTCCTGAAGAACGTGTACTCCGTCTACCGTGCCGACCCTCAGGCTGTCGGCTTTGCGCACCTCAGTGACTCTGCCAATGTCGTGTATGGCACACCATGGCTGCCAGCCAGCGGGCCAGGCGCCGCCGGCAGCGGGTCCGGGCAGTCAGGTTCTAGCCCGAACGGCGGCAGCAGCACCACGGGGTCAAGCGCAGGCTCGTCGGACTCTGCGTCACATCGGAATGGCGCACGACACCGCGCAGGTGTCTCGGCAAGCGCTGTCTTCGGCGTGTCGACTGCGTTGGCACTGTGGTTTATTTAGTCTAATCATGTAGATGTATCTGCAACATATATCGTGTGTCCGGAGATATGCGTGCACCTTGCCGATGCTGATAGACGATATGGTAATTCTCATATATGCATTAGATATATATATTGCAGTGGAGTTTTGCATCAGTGGTGATCACCAGAACCAGTCTGTACCATCGGTCAGGGCCGCTGGAGATATGATAACCGGAGCAATGTTGTTGATCCATATATCAGACCACTGAACTACTGCACTACTCAACTTCGACACTCCGTCAACCACACCTCGCTCTTGACTGAACACACGCGACAGGATGGCCGAGCACATCCTCGGCTTCCTGCTCGTCACGCAGTCGTCTCGCGAGCGCAACGTCTTTCGCTACCCGCCAGACCCGACATCCCCCTCCGACCGCCTGTCCCAACCCATATACCCTCGAGCGACATATACAGCTCAAGACCCGACCGTCGATGATGCAGGCCACAACCGACGGCTCTTCAAGCGCCATCACGATGCCAGCAGAGGCTCTGCTCGCGGACAGTCGTCTACAGCGTCTCACGTGCGGCGTGGTAGTGACTCGCGTGCCGGAACGAGCGGGTTCAGTATAGGGAGGTCACGGCGGGCTGCAAGTGATGTTGGGACAGCTGATGAGTCGGCGTCCGCATTTGGGCCTAGCACTGGCGGCTCGATACACTCGCATATAACTGAGATAGGCAGCCAACACGGCTCCGACTCGAGCTCCAGCTCTGACGAGAGCGAGTTTGAGGGACTATGGGTCGGGCCAAGTCATGAAAGCACACGCCGCTTCTCGAGCGGGACAGACTCTAGCCGTGGCGGCGGTGGGGTTGCGGGTGCGCCGAGCAAGATGACTGAGATTCACCCCACTTCGGCATCCAACACGCACTCGCACATGGAGCGGAAAGACTCGATGAACAGCGATGAGACGACCCGGCCGAAGAAGCACAACAAGCTGAGCATCGAGTCGCAGTACAACTCGTCGATGGGGTACAGTCTCGACTTTCTCAGCGACCTCCTCTCACCACCAAGGAAGGCATGCAACCGCAAGTTTGAAATCACAGTCGACGACTTGGTGTTCATCGGGCACCCGGTGTGCTGCAATGCGGACGGCAAATGGGCGTATCCGGCGGATGACAGCGACGACGAAGGTCGCCAGACGCGTCATGTCTCCCGAGGGCGGAAGCTGGGGACATCAGGCGTGCGTGACCTGTCGCTAGGTGCTGTGGCAGAGCATCCTGAGAGCCCTCAGTCGGTGCGTACTGCGGACGGCAATGAGCTGGCTGGCAGCTCGACGGAGGTGAGCAGCGGGGTCACGAGCGGAAACGATACGCCGAACTTTGGTCTGGTCCGTTCCAACATCTTGTCTCGCAAGGATGACAACTCGGAGGAGCCACATCTGAGCATGTTCCACTTCGTGTTGATATTGGACAAGCCAGATCCGCAGCCGGACGAGGACGAGGACGACATACTTGACGAGGTGTACCGCGAGATCGCGTTCAAGTGGACTGCCGCTGCGTTTGCGCTGCAAGTCCGCGACAACTGGGTAGCGAGGCAGACGCGCGAGCTGCACAGGATACGCGAAAAGGCCATACAGAACAGTAGGGTTCACCGGGAGACAATGAGTTGACTTTAGATCGGCCGGTGCACGAGAGCCTACAAAAGTGCATTGAGAGGACTGAGCTTGCAGAGTCAGTCCACCACCTCTTCTCTGCCCTGCACAAGATCAAGGGCCGGCCACTGAATGGGCACTTCTCTCAGCTCTCCACGACCGTAACCATCAACGTTGGCAGCATCCCAGTGACCATAGTGGTGTCGCCGAAGAACACTGCACCAGTCGATGGGACTGCGAACGACGACGACTCATCAGATAGCGACAGTGACGACGAGTGGGGGCTAGCAACAGGACCTGATGGTGCCATGCTAGCACGGCAGCCAGGATGTGTCGTACAGCCGTGGAAGACGCTGCTTATTCTCGACGACGACGAGTACGAGCGACCCCGGATACGCGACAACACGCGACATGCCTCCTCCTCCCTTGTCAAAGTGGAAGAAGATGACCTCGTCGAGCAGCTGATTGCCGCCTGTGACATCTCCAAGCCTCTGTCCGAGATAGCGCATCTGCTCCGCTGCGACTTCGAGGGTGTCATCGTCCCCCTCGCACAGGAGCTTGTCCAAAACAAGCGAGCCATCCTCGTCGACGTCGTCAACATCCGCCTGCGTTCTATACTCATGCCGACCAAAGTCGACGACCACGTCCGCTCTATCACCCAACACGCTGTCCGCTTTTCCGTCGCGTTTCCCAAACTCCCTCCACTGGTGACCTTCATTGCTATGATCTCGCAGCGCCTAGCACCGTTTCGCGACCTCCTCCCTCCCGAGGCGCAGGTAGACCCGTCAAAGCGCGAACCATGGGTACGCGCCGTCGCCTGGCTGCTGCGCAACGACCTCGTCGCGCAGGCGCATGTCCACGCGCGTGTGGTGGCTTCAGGCGCAGTAAAGGAAGCAGCATGGCGACGGCTGTGGCACCGGCGACGGCGACGCTGGCTCCGCGAACGGAGGGACAGCCACACGACCCACACGTCGGGGGGCACGCGGGCTTCGCGGCCGAGTTTCGGCGAGACGGTGACCAGCCCAGTCAGCGACCGCACCGAGCATGCACCGCAAAGTACGGGCCTGCCGAATCTGGCTGCTCGAGTGCCGCCCACGCCCTTGACCGTCACGCGTACATTGAGTATGGGGGAGACGCTCGCGGATCCAGACTCCGACTTTGAAATGGACTCGGACGTGGAGGGCGACGATGTGGCAGAGGCAATACGACCGCCACAGGGGAACGGCGTGCCCGAAGAGTACTCTGTGGACGTGGAGGAGCCGAAGAGTGTGCCTACTTTCTCTGCAAGTTTCATTTTCCACCCGTCGAGAGCGCAGAAGGATGAGGCGCGATGGCTGCGGGTCATTCGCGAACGGACGAGCGACGCAGTGATGCGCAGTAGGTTCGATCTGTGAGTAGGCCTTCGAGCGCAAGTCGTGGAAAGACAGGCGGGGCAGAGCAAGGACCGAGCTGACAGTCCAGGTGCGTACAGTACTTCGACGGCGTGACGACATTCGAGGAGATCGTCTTCCGCACCGGCCTGTCCCGCCGCGAGCTGGACCGCATCACCCACATCTTCCGCGACGACGTGAGTAATCCCATTGCGCGTTGCTTACTCCAGCTCATGATTACCATTCACCCATGATTCGACATATTCACCCATGACCCGGGACACCACCCGTGACCCGTAGTATCAGTGCACTGTATGCATACAATCGTCAATGCTGTGCTGTGCTCATGGCGGGGCAGGGGTGAGGTCCCTCGGTGTGCTGACCAGTGTGCTGCCGATTGGCATGGATCCGTTCGACACTGGCGCCGCGGACGCAGACCTGCTGGAACTGGACACCGGTGTTGTTGAACCACTAGGTGGGGGTGGGATGTCGGTCTTGAGCACGCGGGTGGTCTTCTTCTTTGGATTTGGTGCTGGGATGAGCGCGGCGCGGCATCATGAAACGGGAGGCATTTCGACTCACCATTCTGGTTCTCGCTCATATAGAACCGGCGGAGGAGCATAATTGCCTCCTCCCGATAGTAGCCTCCCACTGCTTCATATGGTGGGTGAGTGTTGAGTAGGTCACTGGCATCAACATGCATCCTCCGGGAAGTCCAGCTCCGCCTCAACTCAGGTTTCCTCGTGTCATGCGCACCCCAGTCCAGCAGTCGTCTTTGCCACTCCCACCCTAACCTCTCCGCAACCCGATCCGTACACATGCGGCGAACATGCTGTCGAGCAGAATACAAAGCACCCCACAAATCACTACTCACCTAGTGCTAACATCAAGCACACTCCCACACCCGCCGAACCTGTCGTTCCCGCACCCGTACACCACCCGACCTATCCCGGCTTGCCGCAACGCGCTCGCACACATAACACACGGCTCAACCGTCACATAGAGTGTAATGTCCGCGAGCTCCCTATGCCGTGGGAGGAGATGGTCGATGGCCTCAAGCTCAGCGTGGAGGGTGGCATTGCGCCACTCGTTGGTGCGGTTGCGCGCGCGCGCGATCGCCTTGCCGCCCGTCACGAAGACGCAGCCGACCGGCACCTCGCCGGCATCGAGCGCCTCCTCCGCCATGATGAGCGCCTCGCGCATCCATGCTAGGTCGGTCTCGGACTGCTCCGTCGGTGGGATGTACACCTGGCGTCAGGAAGGCATGTAGGCTTGCACTCACGGCCTTGTTCATGTTTGTGGAGGTGTGACTTGAGAAAGCAACAAATGTTGGTGGAAATTGTGGAGGCGGATCTTCCTCGGATGATATTTAGTGATCGTGTGAGATGAGGGATCGTGTTGGGACCTCAATCAACATCTCGACATAATAAACCATTGCATATGTGCTATACAACATGTAGCCGTTCGATAGTAGACAACACCGCGCTGCTCTGCCCTGCCTAGCTTGCAAACCAGAAGTCTGTGCTCTTCGGCGCAGCCCCAAATGTCACCTTCTGGGGGATCTCGATGCCATCGCCAGTGATGTCCAGCAGCCGCACCTTGAGGGCAAGCTCGGTGAAGATGTGGATGTACTCTGCCGTCTCTTGTGTGATCATGTCGCCATCGCCAAGCAAAATACGGAGTCCGTCCGTCCACTCGGCGAACTGCTGTGCGTGTATGGCGTCAAGGTCTAGCAGTGAGTCCTTGCCGGAGACGAGAGAAAATGACAGCTTTGATGCAATGTCAGGCGAGCGTGATCCCACAGCACAGCCAGTCCGCATCTTGATGGTCTTGACATTGGCGAGCTCAACTGTGGGTCAATGAAGATACAGGTGATGAGACTCACTCTTGTCACGCAAACTGTCAAATGTCGGGTTATTTTTCGGTCGTTCGGTGAACTCAGCCCAGGCGAGGGTACGGCGATTTGGTGAAAGACACACAAAACGCAAGGGCCGCTTGGGGCTGGAGCGGACAGTCTGCTCTAGGCCAGGGGTGAGCAGATGGGCAGAGTTGAACCAGCTTCCTCGCTGCATGCACATGGTCCTGAGCGTCAGCTCAGACCTAATGCCATGACTTACCTCTGATCTGCCAATACCTCCTGTGCTTCACGGTTGACCTTCTGACGCAGATCCACAACCGCACTGCGTTCAAACAAGCCGTCCTCCTTCTCGATCATCTCCATCTGACCCTCTCGGATGTGGCGGTAGTCCGTGTTCAAGAAGTCCTTCTCGAGGTTGAGCCAGGTCTTGGACTCCTCGTCTTGCAGTGTCAAGCGCACCTGAGTGCTGACGAGGTGCGAGAGGCGCTCGAAGTCGTCGACGCGAGATGCCGAGTCATGCCACATGCGCAGAAAAAACTTGAGCACGAGACTGTGCAGTCGCGGGAAGTTGAGCATGAAGGGAGTGAAGTGGGCTGCACCTCGCTGATCGCCTTTCTGTGACAGCTTGTAGTGGTCGTACAGGATCTTGACGCACTCGGCACTCGCACGCCCCAGCGGACAGCGACGCTCTGTGGGGCGCGCCTGCTGCTCCAGCACCACGCTGTGAAAGTTCTCCTCGCGCGTCGCATAGTAGTGCAGGCACTCGAGCCCGAGCTCGCCCACGTTGCGGAAGAGGTCTGTCTCGACCAAGGCATCTGACTCGTCCACAAAGTCCAACGCCAGTCCCATGCGGCGCCAGCCTTCCCATGTTCGAGGTCCAGAGGACGGAGCACCATTCATGCTGGGACGTGAAGAGACCAGGCTCAAGCTGCTGCCTTCATCGACGTCCACTCGCCCTGCGGCCCAGATCTCGGCCAACTGCCGCTCGTGAACAGGGTTCGTTTGCGGCTTGACTGGCCGCAGAGAGTGGAACTTGAGCACGTTGGCGTAACGAGTCTGAAATTCGAGAATCCGAGGTTCTACGATGTTGTTCGAGCTCGTAGTCATCAAGCGCTAAACGTCAACAACCCAGTTATACCAACAACGTACTGAGACGTATTTTCTCGTGTTCAGATTCTCGATTACACTGATCAGCTCGCCGTAACGCTTGCTGCCTTCTTGTTGGGCAGACCGCAAGGACGCATTGATCAAAGCCAAGCTGTAGTGTTAGTGGATTGCAATGGCTATCCTCTTACCTCTGCGCTGACAGCTCCACATCCTGCGTGCCCTCTAGACGCTTTACGATTGCTCGATAGAAGCGCTCAGCCGGCCCACTACGGTGATCCTCATTTGGCAGTCTCTCGCCCACAGCCAAAATACGAGAGTAGACACGATCAAAGCCGTAGTTGCTGACCGCATCGCCTTCCCGCGCCTTCTGCTTGCCCTTGGACGATGTTGACGACTTCGGAGACGCCAGGATGAGCTTGCGCACGACTACTGTTGCCGGTCGCACAATGTTAGGTGTAACGCTAGTGGCTAGCACATGTAGCACGCGATCAATCAGGTCATCTGTGAAGTCGCCCCAGCCGTTGTCATAGTCCATGATACCGCGTATTCCGGCCAGTGCGTACTGCATGATCAGCGACTGCACGTCATCGACAACTCACAGCAAGGCTGTTAGAAGTGAGAGCATTGGGACCTTCCTGCCTTCCGATCAGCTCTACGAGGAGCTTGACGCCTCCCTTCAGCATGAACTCGACAGCGAAGTCATCCTCTTTGATGAACTTTTGCAAATTGAAGAGCGTCAACTTGAGCGGCTGGACCTCGGCATTGTTGGGCAGCACTATGTCCTCTGCCGATGCACCAGTTGCTGCGTGCAACGAAGCTATGACAGCAAGTGCCTGGGTGACAGGTGCAGCAACTAGTCTGTCATCAGCCTTGCTGCCAACAAGTCCATGTTTAAACCCACTTCAGGGTCTCCTGCGACGCGACTTTGGCTGCGATGTTCTGCTGAGTCACAAGTTCGTCGTTCTCGTCACGTAGTGCAAGCGTTATGTGGTGCTCTGGAGCGTTGAAGCTCTTGGCCATGATCTCGACGACTCGCAAGATGCTCTGTTTCGGGTAAGCGAGGCGAACGCCTCCCAAGCAGCTGCACTCACAGCATCTGGATCGATGCGAGCTGGAATACGCCTCCCTGCTGTTAGTCATGTGCACTCCACGCGCCTGCCAGCCACTGAGGCCGGCCTTCTTACCTTTATATGTGATGAGGTTTGTCGGCACGGCATTCTCGTTCTTGCCAGACTGGAAGGGTGAGAATGACTTCACACGGGTGCGGGCAGTGGAGCGATGGGAGTGGGAATTGGAGTGGGATTGGGATGGGGATTGGGAGGACTTGGGAGTGGGAGTGCGAGGAGTATGTACCATTGTTTATGAGTGTCAAGAGCACAGATCGAGTTGCTCAAGAAACCGCGTTGACGATCGAGGGTGTAGGCCGTGACTGTGGTCGCCTGGGGCACGAGGCACTCGGTGTGGAGGTGGTGGTGGACCTGGGTGGTGAGTATGCTAGGTCGCGCTGTCGATCTCGATCGTCGAGGAGCGTCGTCTGTTGTGGATTAGAGTTAACGAGAGAGAGATGCACAGCTGCGCATGGTGTCCTGGGATATCGCGAGATGTTGCCAAACGCGGGCCTCTGCTAACGGCAACAACAGCCAGCAGTGACGGAAGGCACGGGCGAAACCTGAAACGCGTATCTGGTCGAGACCATTTGTGTGCCGGGTCATTAGAGCATGTCCCGAGACGATTACGTTATGGAGGGTAATGTAGGTCGAGTTTTTGTATTGCATCGCTGCCCTAATACAGTACAGTAGCTACTTTGATCAGTGAAGTAATGGGAATAGCAGCAGTAGGCTGATGCTACTGAACTCAAATCGCTGCATTAGTCACGCCTGCTATGGCCATTACCTCTGCTTACCAAAGCGCCTATATGTCAGGGAGTCACCGTACCGAGTCACCGTACCTCGTCACCGCCACCCAAATGGATGAGCGAATCGACATTACACCACTCGAAAGCCATCTCTCGAGGCTTCAACACCACCTGCATCACCATCCACCACTTCTACGACACGCAACACAGGCCACTCGATACCCTAACATTCATATCTCGCCAGGTATGTTGCGAAAGGCATGCGACATTTGTCAGAGTAGACCACACTTTGCGCCCTGGCTTGGGCATGAATTGTTATCCACCTCTACAATGTCGCGAGCTCGGGCATCATGCTGACAAACAGGAGGCAACAGGACTAGAGCATGCAACAGTCGCCCTCCTCTTCCACCAGTGAGTGACGATGACGACAATATGATCAAGCTTACGACTCAGTGGACACTTCTCACTCGCCATTCGCACGCAGCGACTCGCTGACCTTCTCGGACATGGCCCGCATCGCTGGTCGTGTGCAGACTGTACGTCGACATCAGGATACAGGGCTGACCCCAGTTCGAGGAGATGTACTCTGTACCGGAATCCTTCTTGGAGATCGAAGTGCGCAATCCTCTGACCCATGGTGAGGCTCAGTTGGCGGTATATAGCTGACCGTCAGGAGTCGGACGGAAGATGTACACAGACTACGAGGTCGTGGTTATGGTGAGTGGCTGAACAACAAGCCATGTACTCACTCCTCTTGCTGACTGCAGACCAACATTCCCTCGTTCAAAGTACAACACTCTGTCGTGCGGAGACGATACTCAGACTTTGAGGCTTTCCGTGACATTTTGGAGCGTGAAAGCACCCGCGTCAACATCCCTCCTTTGCCAGGCAAGGTCTTCACCAACAGGTTCACCGACGACGTGATCGAGCAGCGTCGCGAGGGGTTGCAGCGCTTCTTGGAGATTGTGGCGGGCCACCCTCTCCTCCAAACGGGCAGCAAGGTCATGTGCGCGTTTCTCCAGGGTAAGTGCGATGTCTGAGCAAGCATCTAACAAATCACCAGATCCCAGCTGGGACAAGTCTCAGTGGAGCTAGATGCTCAGTGTTGTGCATAGCATAGTCATCGTCCGTTTGTATGTTACTTGGGTATATTATATGTCCGCCTGCTCTTTCTTCACCCCTTTCGACACCGGCTGCCTAGCCATCATATCGGTGACGCACACGACCCTTCCACTCTGGACCCAGAACCTTGCGGATCTCAGACCCCGGTGGCATGTCGATCTTGAAAACGTTGCCACTCTCGGGATACTGCGCTTGCAAGTCACCCTCGCCTGCGAGGTTGGCATTTGCAGTCGCAATATAAAGCGTGGACAAGTTCTCGCCTCCGAAGCAGGGTATGGTCGGGCTCAGCGCACCAGGCGTCCTGATACTCAGGATGAGCTCGCCAGCCGGATTGAACACCACAGCCCGCTGATCGGCCCACCTGGCAACCCACACGTTCCCCACCCCGTCAACAATGAGTCCATCGAACAGCCCTGGAGCTGGTCCTGCGCTCTGGAGAGCGGCAGGCCGGTGTGCGAATGGTCTCCGGTTAGAGAGCGTCCCGGTCTCAAGATCATAGTCGAACTGCTCGACAATAAGCTCTGGCGACTGCGAGTCGATGTAGTCTGCTGTCAGCTGTCACCCCAGATTGCTCCTCACACATCGTCTTATTGTTAGGACTCCAGTCGATGCCGTTGCTAGTCCCAACACCGCTAAGCACACGCTCAACGCCATCCCCCTCTATGCGGAATAGCTCGCCTCGCCTCTCCTTCCCCTCTGCCAGGGACATAGAGCCGACCCAGAATCGACCAGCGGCATCACATGCGCCGTCATTGAAGCGCACTCCCTCCGGCGAGGACAGGGGTTCGGCGACCGTCTTGAGCGGGTACTGGACGGGGTTTTGTCCAGGGTCGACCAGAGCTACGCGTGACTTCAGGCCTGCTGCGAACTGATCGTGTCAGAAACATCATTGTCAGGGATACCTACTCCGTTGCCGTTCTTGCGAATCGCCAGCACACTGACATACTCCTCGCCATCGAGCTTGACCTCTTGGTGGCCGACCTCCTCGTTCCAGAAGTTGATTGATGCACGCTGGATGTCGACCCAGTAGATGCGCTTCTGATCTGGGTGCCAGAGTATTCCTTCAATCAGCGGGCGAAACACACGAGTACAGGGGTCAGCGCCTGGAGCACCGTTGACACTGTATCACACTGGGTGCATGTGCGAGCACCACAGCATGTCATGTCAACAACGGTGCAGTCTGAACTTGACACCAGTAAGACTCGACTCACCCTCTCCAAGAACATTGTGACTGCGCACCGCCACCTCTGCGTCGAACACAGGCGCTCCCATCGCGATACAGCTGTTGATAGAGCACACTCGAGAACCGTTTGGAACTCGCGCTAAGTCGGTCGCTCACCATTTCGCGCTAGACGACCGGCTCGGAGCATTCTCGGGGACTTGATCTGCATCTCGGTGAAGTCATTAGCCGTCCCGAGCCGTCATCTGTGACAGTAGCCGTGATCTGCTCTGCTCAAGTAGTTCATGCTTGCAATGTTTGATAGCGCAAATGTAAAAGGAGCGGTCTTAGAGTGTCAGACTCGGCGTGTGGTGTATGCTCTCGGAGTAAGCCCTCAGCATGTAGTCGGGCGCGGTGAATGCGTTAATGAAGGCCTTTCAGTGCGGCAATTGCAGGTCATGAATGCTTAACGAGCTTGCTCTGTCAATCGTCTGCATCTCAATGAGTTAGAAGACCTTCAGTCAGACTTGGCTACATACTTGGGACACTCACCAACTTGCATCACTCGTCCCCATGCGAGTCGCTTCGGCGCCCGGTGAGCATGGCACACATGAAGTCCTGTCATCTAGCCTTGACCAAGACAGCGAAGTACTCAGTTGTTCTCCAGCATGATGCAACTTGGCTTGCTCTCGCATTGCACTGAGGTCTGCATGAGCAGACCTTGCATCATACCCATATTGACGAGCTCCCCTGTGTCTTGGCCCGAAGTCAAGAATGGTCGCGGAGATTAACGTCACCATGTACGGGCGTCAGTGCTGGTTCAGAAATCATCTGTGAGTGAGCCTCGGCAACTTTCACCTTATCGTCAATGGTACGGCAACTTCGCTTGCTATCGCTAATGAATGCGTTACCCCGATGATCGTCGAGCCCGACAAGGGACATACCCGTGCTGCATTGATGACAATGCAGCTCACTCATAGTCGATGGAAGTCCTTGAATGTCTATGCATTTACAACTGAGTGCTACTGTATGTGTTTGGCAGATGGCTACTTTGTTTTGGTTTGGCTGATGGGGACAAGTGTTCTTGCTCGTGGCTGGTGATGATCATTTTTGGTCCTCGGCGGGCTCGAAGGGTGAGTAGCGCTCGCTCGGGGTACGGCGGAGGTCGTCGAACATCATGTGCTTGCCCATCATGAAGATGCCAAAGACGGCTGCGAACGACACGAACGACACAAGAGGAATCACCTCGGTTGGCATGTCTGGCGTTAGGTGTTGTCGACATGTGCTGTACTTACTCTTGAAGAGCATCTTTATGTAGTTTGGACGCTTGGACCCCAGAGTGTCCGCAGAGTACTGGCGACGCGCCATGGTCTGCACTGATGTGCGAGGGAGGGCGCGGGTGCGTGGAATGGCCATCGAGGCAGTACGAAGACCTGGTGCAGAGATAACACGAGCGAACATTGTGGCAGAAGTGGCGAGAGTTCAGATGTGGGTGTCTGAAGGTTAGAGAGGCAGCTTGCTTGCCTCTTCTTATATGCACGCTATGACATCTGTGACCTCACCTCGGTGCCACACAGGCTGATGGGTTAGCGGGGCAGCGTGTGCATGTATGTCAGTCGCCGATACGAATGGGCAAAATGCGTATGCATACGCTCGGGCCTCTCTATGGCTGATTCCGAAGACAACAATGCCACCGACCTCTGCCATCCACCAGAGGCGCAGCGTATTCCGAACCCGGGGTATGGTTTTGACCGCCCCCACGTCGGTGGCTAACAACCATAACTGTAATGCGTCGTCCTGCAATACAAATGACAGAAGACGCGCAGACGTACGCTCGCAGTCAAGGACGAGCTTGTCTACACACGTGCGGCATTTGAGCGATGCTTGTGAATGTGGGTACGTGTGGGTCCGACCGATGGCCGCTGCCAGCAACGTTCCATCGAACATCAGCGAGATGGTTCTGCTCACTACGAATGCATAGGCGCGGCGATCTGAGCTCGGCGATCCCGTAGAGTACGTAGCTGGATGTGTGGGCCCACATATCTACGTTGGCGGTGTATGATGTAATGCTCCTCTGCTCCTCCTGCTCAGCGACGTCCGCGCGTCCATTGTCATCCTCAACCATCCCGGCCTCTGCTACGAAGAGCTGCGACGAACTCGTTCCTGTCCAGCCCGAACGCCCCCTATTATTCGCCGCAGATCGTTGCCCTGTATGCTAACTATGCATGCAATGCTACTACCACACGTACTCTACTGCCTCTCTACTTCGACGTCCCACTGCCCGATCCTGACCCCACAGCTGCTTCACCCTTGGCCTCGAGGGCCTCAAGCGCCTTGAGTGTCCGTTTCAAAGTCAAAATAGCACCCATGGTCAGCGATCCCATCGCGTCCGCGTTCCACATCTCCGCCCCCTCGTCGTCCTTCTCAAGATCTGCCTCGACCTCTCCTTTTGCGATGAGGCGCTTGGCGTGTGCTATCACCGACGCAAGACGGCCTCGGCCAAAGTAGACATGCTTAATCTGGTCCTCAAAGCCCGCTGGCGGACGCTCAAGAGCTGTTCGGACAAATGAGCGCGACAGAACATATGCCTTTTCCGAATACAGGCGGGAGTTGATGCGGCCTTCCTTGGTGCCCTCGAGCTTCGCAAAGGCAGGCTCGCAGTGGTACGGCGAACGTACGAGCACCAGACCGGAGATCGACACAAACACCTGCAGCAACGATGACGTCTGGGGGTTCCACGACTCGCTCTTGTCTCCTGACCATGTACCCAGGATCGACAGGCACACCTTGCCCTCCTCGTAGAGGTTGGGGTTGCAGCGGCCGAGACCGTTCGTGTGCGAGTGAAAGTACACTTGTGGTGGCTCGAAGGGGAACTTGGTGGGGTTCAGGTAGACGTCGAAGACGAACGGAGCATCAGCATACGGTGTTCCCTCAGGGCCGATGATGAGCACCCGCATGAGGTCCAGGCGGTCCTCGTACGTCCGCACGGTGATGTTCTCTGGCAGAGAACTGGCAAGCGCCCGGTGCTCCTTCACCAGCCGCGACTTGTATGTCCTACTCGGCGGCAAGGACGGCTCAGAGTAGTAGTGGTGCTCCGCGGGTGCAGTCTCCAACATGTCAAACCGCGGCCACTTGTCATCATCGGCAAGGGACATGCGAGGCGGCATAGCAATAGCAGCGGCAGCCGCATCGCCCAGTGTTGAGGTAGCTGGCGTTGGCTGGCCATTTGCTGGTGGCACCTCATCTGACTTGACCTCTGTTGATGGGCTTGGTACGGCCTCTTCTTCCGTCACCATAGGCGCATCACCATCGGCGTCTCGACTTGACTCCGAATCGTGGCTCGACTCGGAGTCCGCATCGGAGTCCGCATGCGGCCTAGCCCTCTTGGCAGCGTTTTGACTAATGAAGTCCCACTCGCTATCGTATGGATCGTAAGGCTCCGGGCGGGTGCCCATAATCTCATGAATGTAGCCTCCTGTTTGCTCATCCTCGGAGACGGCCACCCCGTCCATATCGTCCATGGTCTCCCAGGAGTGCTCCGACGCGTGTCCATCCTCGTCCACAAAGTCTTCTGGGAACATCTCCGCGGGTTCGTTGAGGATAATGACGTTCTTGAGCTCAACTCGCCGGATCTCTCCGCTGTAGAGCTCGACACTGATTGTGCCATCAAGATGCAGATCTGCGACCTCGCCCCACCACTGCACCTTGCTCTGATCGCCCTTCGGCAACGCCGACCCGTACGCATCTGGTGACTGCCCATAGTCCACCCCTAGGCGCTGCAGCTCAGCACGGAAGCCCTCCCGCCCGTCTTCCGGTGGGTCGACCTGCCCCAAGCTCGGCACCTCGGGACATGGCGAGTCGTTCTTCTCGCAAAGCAGAACGAGCTGCCCCAGCCCAACGCCATAGTTGACGCGCCCGAATCCTCCAGTGTCAAGTTCAAGCACCGAAACGGTCTCCTTCTCCTTGGTATCCAGCAGTAGTATTTCAGCGATGCGATGCCGAGGCTGATATGATTGCACAATGGCTGGCCGACGCTCGCCAGTCTCACTGCGCCACACAAGCGCCTCTCCGGGCCACGCTTCGTAGTCGTCCACATTGCGGTAAGGCACGAGACCTGCGGAGTACTCTTCGGTCTCAGTGCCGTCTTGCCACCGGAGCTTGAGCTTCGTCCTGTTCTCGACGACTCTGAAGACGCGGAGTGGGAACGTGTTCTTCATGTGCATAGTTGGCTTGACACCATATCGAGTCTCGTCGGCGGTGCTGCGGAACTCCACAGTGGTGTTCAGAGGTGGTGACTGATGTCGCATGCCCTCGAAGTGGGTCAGCTGCTCGATCTCGCGTCCGCACCAGAACTGCTTTGGCTCTGGGTGCTTGTCGTGCTCAGAAACCGGTATCTTCCATTAGCAAAGGCGCGTGTCTCACACTCACTTGTTGGTTGATCGCGTTCCACACCACGTAGACTATCAGGGGCAGAACACGGACGACTCTGTCAGTAGCGGGGTTCGCACTTGGCGGAAAGTGGCCAAACTGAGCCATAAAGTCTGCAGGCTCCGGCAGCACTTCCTGCAGCGTTAGCCAATGTCGACCTTATGCACATACGTTAGCATACCGGCCAGTCTCGAGCAGGCCGCCCATCTCCGCTATCCTGTAGCAGTCTCCATCGCTAGACTCTATCAGTCCGTCCTCGAAGACCTGCAGTCAGTGAGATTCTCTCTGCACCATCTCACCTCCTCAACAGTCCCGATCCACTCGTCGTAGACAACCTTGTCCTTTGCCTCGACTTTGACAGCGTTCCTGAGCTTGGGCCACGGTACCCATTCAGAGAGCCTCTCACCCGAGATGACATGCTCCAGCAAGCACTCGGTAATAACGTCCACAACCACCGCAGACTCGGCATCCTCGAGCGAGTGCTTGACGAAGTCGCCCTTCAAGAACGCGCGCTCAAAGAGCTGCAAGGAGAGCTCTGGAACAACCTCGAGTGCACCGGTCTGCATATGACTGAACTGTCAGCCAGCGCAGCTTTTCGTACGCACCTTATGAGGAGCTCGCCCCTTACCAGCGGCTTGATGTCGCCGAACATTGGGTCAATGGGTACGTCCTCGTCCGCCCAGCTCCGCTGCTGTTAGCTCTTAAACTTGATCTGCAACTCACCACAACCTTGCCACGGTATGTTGGGTCGCTGATCTTGGTGACTACATCGCTGTGGAAAAGCTGCGTGTCAGCAGACGTTGCTTGATTATTACTTTGGCCGCGGCAGGCAGGCATCGGTACAACGCGCATAGCGAAAGCACGCGTGATGAGCTATTGGACAGCAACTCACCTTCGAGGTGAAGTCCTCAGGTAATCCTGGGAGTGATCGTGGAGGAGCCATTGCACCTCTCCTCTGTCGGGACGGTGGTGCGCGGAAGTTCGAAAGAGATCAATAGAAACTCGAACCGACATTGCGGAAGTCGGTGTCTCGAAAACAGGTCGGGATCAGATCCACGCGTCTATTTTGGATATGAGTGTCTGGATACACCAACTGGACTACACTAATTCTCTTGTTTAACAGACACCCATCTCGCAACCTGATGCAGGAAGCAGAATCGTCCAACGACCTTCGTCGCAGTGACCTGAACACATGCATGCAGGTGTAAGTTGCCAAAAGTCCGGATGTGATTATATTGCAATGTCTAGATTCTACAACAGTTATACGAGCTGGGAGAGCACCACGCCTGCGGCTGTGAGAGCCACGGCGGACCAAGAGTTGCGGCTGCCAGTTGCTGCACTTTTGGGAAACGAAGAGCCTGATGAGCCCGAGACTGAGGTTCCACTCGAGTTGGTGGAGCCCGTTGCGGGGCGGTCACGAGGCGCATGGTCGGACAGAGGACCAAAGCCAATCTGAGGAGGGTCGGAGAAGCGGAAGACAGTGTATACGTTCTTCATGAACGCGGCGCCTAGGAGCCAAGTGCCAGCAGCAAAGTTGGCCATGCAGTAATCCTTGAGCGGGCGGCCGCCCTTGGTGAGCATGCCGTCGGGGATTTTGCTGCGGATCGTGTCTGCTGGGTCGAGGGCGTAATCCTTGCCTGCAAACTTGAAGCTGATTGAGAACTTGGTCTTGCAGGGGATGACAAAGGTCCCGTCGCTCTGGCCTCGCTCGTCTGTGAGAGCTTCGGCGCCAGAAATGCGGCTCATGATCTGCCGAACGACGGAGACTGGGAAGTAGTTCATCGTCGCTCCAGTGTCGATGACTACCGACTGATTGTTGGTAGGGATCCAACGCCCGTTGACAGTGACCGACTCAAGCGGTAGTTGCCACCAGTGAGTCGTGTTGGCCTCCATGTAGACAATGTCGTTCGCAGAGACATATGTCTCGTTGATGCCGCCGAACGTGATGACTCCGGCTTCAGGCGTTGTGGGCTCGGGTCCTCCGTTCGTCGTGCCCACGACTGTCTGTGTGGGGTTGACATTGGTGCGCTGCAGGTACACGCCGTACTCGGGCTCTGGCCATCCGTTCTTGGCTGCGGTGAGAAAGAACTGCGCTGGCGTCTCCATCACAGGGCCTCGGGGACTCTGCGCAGCGATGCCTGGAGGGCCGAGACCCATGATGCCGGAGATCTCACTACCGACATAGGTGGCGAGAGGTCCTGCGTCGACCAAGTGGAAGGGCTGATTTTCGACGAACGAGGTGCTCATCTCTACGCGGTCCGTGACCCAGTGGCCAGTCGCACTTCCTGTGGCATACGCATTGTACGCAGAAATGTTCCTGTCTGTAAACGTGCTGGACTTCTGGCTGTCAAAGGTAGGATGCCGACGGCAGTCGTCGCATGTGCTGCTGAAGAGGAGCATGTCAGGCGATCCTGTGTCGACAACAACAAGGAACTCCTGGGGCGGGGTTCTATCTGTCAGCTCTGCGCCCGTTGCTGTCGCCAGTAGCTACTCACCCAACTTTGATGTCCGCCGCATACCCCATGTCCCAGTTGTAGCTTGTCAGTCTGCACGTCAGTACCAGCACGCCACAAGGAGTTCGCCTAGCACATCGCAGGCGCCACTATGTCCTCCCGAGTGTTGATGCTACAGTGCATTACTCACGGCAGAGCTCCCGGCGACGCGCGCTTGCTCAGTCGATCAGCCTCCAGGAACGCCAGGTCGCGTTCATGAAGCTCCGACGTCTCCGCATCCAGCCTAGCCGCGTACTTGAAGCGATGGGAGATGACCTCGTCGCGTGCATATGCAAGCTGCACAGCTGGGTCCGGATTCGCCATACGCCTCGACACCGTCTTGATGGGCATGTGTAGGTGCGCTGCATCGAGATGAGGCTGGTTGAAGCGCTTGTTTGCTGTTGACGGTGCTGCCTCTGCCACGCCACCCAGGCCCAGGAAGGCGCTGCACAGGAGAGCCGGGTACACCATGATCAGGTAGCGGTGCTCTACCGAAGTTGAGATGACGGGTAGAGCGTGTTAAGCGACTGAGAGTACTTGCTATATACCGTAGGTGAGTGAGTGATGGGGGAGTGAGTGTAAGTGATCGCTGTATTGCTGTGCACAGCGGTCAAGTTTGAACGATACCATTCAAAGCGGGCGGGCTTGCGGGCAGCGAGGCGGAAGCGAGGGCGGGACATTCAGGAACACATCAGATGCCAAGAGCATAAGGGCGAGTCGTACAGATCGGCTGTGTTGGTCGCCAGGATACCGTCGTCAACGTAAATCAATGTGCATGCGCAACATGTATTCCGTACAGTGGAAGGCGGTGTAGTAGAACTTGCAGATGGGATCATAGTCTATGACATTGGCGATGTGCTTGCTTTGGATATGATATTGCATCAAGCGTTACCTGGATAAGCATGAAAAGCAGGAACAGCGACTTTGTTTACCATTCCGGGCCCAACGGAAGCTTAACCCGCCTGGAATTGGCTTGGCTCGGAGGCATCCATAAGCGATTCTCAAGGACATGTTGAGGCGTAGTGCAGAGAGAATCTACATGTCTCCGACGTTATTCGAGCTGCGCGAGCTGCGGGCTTCGTTTAGGTGGCACAGTCTGTCCCACGAAAGTACAGGCAGGCATAGGGCAGTGGCTGGGCGTACGTGGTGAACGTATATCTGTCCGAGAACGATCGCTCTGTAGAAAGCCGTTTGGAGAGGGAGGTTGGCATGCCCGGGGGCGCTGCCTTCTTCCACTCTAGATAATGACTGCGCCCGCTGAGGTCATGTATGTTCAATCATTCCAGTCAAACCTGCGGGGGAACAGAAGACCCAAAGGCTTAACCAGGCCCTCTTCCTAGCATAGCGACAAGTATGAATGTTGGTTTGTACTCGCGGACTATACGAGTGGCATAACCTGACGTGGATGTTATCCAGAGAAGGCTCTATGCATGCTTGCTTTGTGCATTGACACGAAAAGAATTCAAGTAAGGCTGTCAGTCGCGTCGCTCAATATAGTAAACCAGTAACATGTCACATGTGAGGAGGCGCATATCTACAGTCTCTGAGGTCTAGCATATACTGGCGACGACAAGTATAAGCATGTAATGCGCACGACATCTACCATCCACTCCCTTTGCGTAGTGCAGCATGTCAACACTTGCCTGACGCATATGGGACTGAACGTACTTCCATATAATTTGAGTGGAAAACTCGCGAAAATGCTATGCAAAATACCTGCAAACCATCTGCAGTTCATAAAGTAACGGTCCCGCCCAGAGACATAGCAAAATCGAGCAATCGATCGCGGTTGTAGTGTAGTGGTTATCATACTTCTTTCGGGAGGCGCACCCCACGCTGTTGAGTGTTTAGAAGAGGTCCTGGGTTCAACTCCCAGCAACCGCCTATTTTTTGCACTTTTTGCCGGATCACCGAACGCGGGCACTGCGCGTGTGCGCGCGGTGGAGGTTGACTATCATCCTGCGAGTCCACTCGTCACTGCATGCATACATTGCAAGTTGTGACGCCCTACGTTGCCCGACTTGCACAGCTGTGTAATGCACAGCGAGTACTAGGTTACAGCTGCACCTGGCATTACCGGCATGCTTCGTGCGAGAGTGAGTGTCCCACACAGCGCCAATGTTGACGTTCAGCTACCAGCAAGTTCACCAACAGGCCCAAGCTCCTCGTCATCGTCAAAACCACAAGAAGACGGCTCTGCACTCGCAGACAGCCGCAGAATGATGCCTACCCCATCGCAGTCGCGGACGAAGGAGCGCACCTGTCTGGACGGCGACTGCGATGTTACCGACCTAACCATCAACACAGAGGGCAACGCCAGGCGCAGCACAGAGGAGCCATCACCACCGCGATGGAGGACACCCGAGTTCATTTTCTATGGTGTGGTTTTCGTTCTCGTTGTGCCGTTACTCGTCTACTGGCCGATGAAGATTAGCTCGAGCACCAACTTCAACTACCCAAGATTCTCGCGGCGACTGAAACAGGGTTGGCTGTTCGGGCGCCTCGTAGTACGTGCACTTGACTTGACGTATTTCAGACCCCAGCTGACAGCAGGACGACAGTGATCCGCAATATAACAACTTCCGGAGCAATGTACCTGCGCTGCTGGCGCTGTCTACCGCATTTCTCATTCCGTCCCACCTCGCGCGGAGAGCAGGCTTCACAAGCGCATCAGATCGGGCGCGGTTCATAGCCAGCTTCGCGATCATCATGCTACTGGGGCTTCATGGGGTCGGTGCATTCAAAGTGCTGGCGATTCTGCTGGCCAACTACTACGCGACGCAGTGGACGAAGCCAGCAGCATTACAGAAGGCCTGGCCAGCCATCATCATCGTCGCCAACATGCTGGTGCTCTTTGCGAACGAGAAGTTTGACGGCTACCGCTTCTCAGCCCTACACTCCGCACTGGGTGATCTTGACGCTCTCAGCGGCTTCTATCCTCGCTGGCATGTCTCATTCAACATCACCATGCTGCGCATCATCTCCTTTGCTCTGGACTACCACTGGGCGGAGGAGACCCCCAAGGCGCCCCCTAACGGCCATCGCGAGCGCACAAGAGCGTCACTCCCTATATCAGAGTACTCGCTGGTCAACTACATCGCATATACACTATACCCTCCACTGTACATCGCCGGGCCGATCATGACATTCAACGACTTCGTCTGGCAGCTGCATCACCCGGTCACCATCACGTTGCGCGAGCGACTGTCTTACCTCGTGCGGTTCGTGGCATGTTTCTTGACGATGGAGTTCATCTTGCATACCATGTACGTCATCGCCATCAAGGACACCAAGGCGTGGGTCGCCTTCGGACCTGCCGATTTGTCCATGCTCGGCTTCTGGAACCTGGTCATCGTATGGCTCAAACTCCTCATCCCCTGGCGCTTTTTCCGACTGTGGTCGCTGTTTGACGGCGTCGATGCACCGGAGAACATGATCCGCTGCGTGGCGAACAACTACTCGACTCTTGGCTTCTGGCGCTCCTGGCACAGGAGCTACAACCTCTGGATCGTACGGTATATCTATATTCCGGTCGGCGGAACGAAGAGAGTGATCCTGGCTACCCTGCTGGTGTTCACCTTCGTTGCACTGTGGCATGATCTGAGCTTCCGCCTTCTGGCTTGGGGATGGCTCGTGTCGCTGTTCATTCTTCCCGAGCTAGCAGGCCGTGCTTTTGTGCCCGCCTCCAAGGTGAGATTGCAGCGATCAGCTTCAGCTAACATCAGTACGGAAGGAAGTGGTGGTACAGACACGTTGCAGCTGCAGGGGGTGTTGTGAACATCTTGTTGATGATGGGGGCGAACCTGGTCGGGTTCGTGTTGGGTTTGGACGGCATGCGACATTTGGTACATGAACTGGTTTCGACGTGGAATGGTTGGAGGTTCATGCTGTTCGCCTGCACCTGCCTCTTCATCGCAGTGCAGGTCATGTTCGAGTACAGGGAAGCCGAGGCGCGTAAGGGCATCGACAGGAGGTGTTAGAATGTATAGTAGGTAGCCCAGGGATGCAGCCTATGTAAGATCGGAGCCGTGAGAGTAACATGTATTTTTACAGCGTGCGAATGTGTAACGCATCGAGTGAGTTCTACATATGTTTACAACAGCACTTGGCTCTAGAAGCCATCTACACAAGCCCTACGATTCATTGGACTTGCCTGATCGATTCTTCAGCTTTTCGAGGATACGCCACGCGTGGTGTGAGTCCTGCGACTCGCTGTCCGGTGACGTGAGCTGGGCTAGCACGCTGGGCGACCACTCGGACGATACAGGTCGAGCTGGGCGCTGTGGCAGCTGCCGAACTGCGGTGCCTGGGGCATCAGGCGACAAAGGTATCTCGCGCCATGCAGCAGTGACATCTTCCTCCTCCTCGAAAGGGTTGGAGTCATCGCCGTTTCTGTCCCCAGGCCGCTTGTCGTCGCTGAAGGGATTCCCGCTCTCGAGGCGGTCTATCGGTGCACCGGGGTAGCGAGAAAGTCTGTGCACCTGCGACTGGTCGTTGTATTGCGACACCCTCAACGGGAGTGGTCTGCTGATCTGCCGCTGCTCTATCCATTTCCCGTTGCGAGCGACCTTCGAAACGCTCCGTGCAAGAAAGCCTGGCTTCTCATCGACATGAGTGGCCTCGTGCTCCGCACTTTCAATCTCTGATGAACCCGGTGGTGACGATCGACTCCCAGGGAGCAGCTGTCGAAGTCTGCTCATCCGGTCGGGTTGCATTCGGCCATCGTAAGCCGGCATGGGCTCATAGGTATCATCAGAGTATCCGCTCTTCTCGACCGTGACGGATGGTAAAGGTGGCGGAGGTGGCGGGTACCCGCGCCAGGCATAGTACTTGTCTGATAGACCGCTATGCCACACCACAACACCAAGGCCGATGAGAAGGAGAAAGCCAAAGACACTCAGCAATATGCAGTAGATAATGATCTCTGCCTGGAGGGCCTTTTGAAAGTGCTTGACGAGCTGCGCTATAGCACCAGAATCCTCGTCTCCGTTCCCTGCAGCAGTGGCCGTCATAGGTGCAGCAAGCTCTGCCATGGTCTCGTTGTTCAGCTGCAGGATATCCTCGGGGACGGTAGGCATCACGATATGGGCGTGCTCCGAAAGCCACGTCAAAGCAGTGGACAGCGCGTCGACTTTGCTGCCCAGAATGCAGTAGACGAAGGTGTTGATCGAGCTGTAGAGTGGCGTATCGCCGAAAGCTTTGACGATCCCGGATTCGATCTCATCGTAGAAGTCAATGATTGTCGTATTCAACGTGATAGCCGTGGTGTTGACAAAGTTGCCAAACAGATCGGCATTGATCTTTGCTTCAAGCTTTGCCAGTGCGTCATTCATGTCCTTGGCGTAAGCGGAACTCTCGATGCCCGCCAACGAGTTCAGTCTTGCTGTTATGTCGTCTGTTGTCGCGTCCATAGAGTTACGAAATTCGGCCTGTGCAGCTCGCTTCAACGCACCCAAAGCCGCAATCTGGATGGCAAGCACGATCAAGCCAATGATGGACATGATGAGAAGCGTCAAGCAGGTAGGGTGACACAGGTAAGAGAGCAGCCAACGCATGTTCGTTCTTGCCCTCTCGCTAAACTCCTTGCCGAACAACCTCTGACGGATACCGCTCACCCAGCCCATCATCTTCTCCGCTGTGGGATTTTCGACCACCGCAACGACTGTCCAGGCGTTGGGCGGGTTATGCGTCCAACTGTCCTCAATGGTATCGACAGTGTCCTTGAGATACCGCCATTTGCGCCACTCAATGTACACCAGAATGGCGTAGCCTAGGATCACCAAGGCAATGAGGACACCGATTGCGACCGATGCGAGCTTGTAAAGACCAGCAGCAGTATCGTCGATAAAAGCCATGTCGAGGTCGCTGCAGAGAGAGTCGTTCAAGGCAGCAGTCTTGTCGGCGCTGAGTGTCTTCAGCGACGGAACAGGCAATGCCTTTTCGTCGAGCGAGGCCGCAATGTCAAGCCTTGTTTCGTTGATCTCCCTGATCAGCAGCTGGAATGGGATGCTGACTACTTGGTTCATCTTATCCTGAAGCTCGCTGAGAGTTGGCAGCGTCTGATTGAGGTGCTGTAGCTGGCGCTCAAAAGGGATGTCAATGTTCTCCAGTACACCCAGCGCCTCCCTGATCTTGTCACCGACGTCTGGAATGTCCACTTTGTCCTTGTTTCCGCCAAAAAGCTATCAATATCAGCACGATCCCAGCATGATATACGCACGCCAACTATGCCATTGCCAACGGTTTCCAGACCGTTGCCAACGGCATCCACGGCTCCGGCTGCAGCACCTAGACCGGTTCGTAACAGATTCGCAGCGCCTTGAATAGCTTCGGTGAACTGCCGTTAGCACACGTCAACTCGGTCACCGCTACTTACGTGTCGGGCTGCGACGATGAGGAGGTCGAGTGCCGCATTCACGACAAGCTCGATGGTGCACAACAGTAGTGATCGGTAGGTGTTGATGATGAAAAGGATCACAGCCTCGATGATCATGATGGCGTAGATCAACGCCATGCCTACTCCCAGCACAGCGGCCCGCGCTGAGCGAATGATCTCCCTATTCGTCTGCATTGCAAGATACCGGGGCAAAGCCGTCAGTGCGCTCGCACCACCAGCGAGAGACGCACACGCATCGAGCACCTGCTGCTTCAGCCTGTCTGCCAAAACTTGAGTCGAAGCCCGATTGGCGAGTAGGTGACCTATGGTGAATACCATGGGCAATAAGCCAGGAGAGAAGGCGGTGAGGAGTAGGCGTGGCTTCAGCTCTAGGAAAGGGAGCAGACCGGACTGCCCTCGTGCAGGAATCTGCTCATGCCGAGGAGACGACTGCTGGGACGTCTGATAGCGGTTGAAGGGCGCCGATGAGTCCGACGGCGCCATCATTTCTGGTGGACCTTCCACCGGATCCTGCTCATGTGGTTTCTCCATCTGAGCATCGAGTAGGTTTGGGTGTGAGGTAGACACAGGTTAGCAAGGAAAGATCGATCGTCAGCAGGCATAGCATCGAGTCATATAGGTCAGTTGCAGCATCGTCACAGAGCAGGGGTTGGGACATTTGAACAAAGGTAAGAGCAACGTTGTGAAGGGGTTGCGTGTGATGGGCATGTGATGGACTTGAAACGGCTTTTACCTCGGACTGCAGAGTCATGACTCCGCACCGATCACAGTTTCAGCACCGGCAACCCCGCTGCAGTTGCGACCCCATGGAAGCGGCACCATCGGCGGCACCGGTATCCTTGTATGTATTACCATCAGCATCTGCGAAATGGCTCCATCTCTGAAGCTCAATGCTGAAAGTTGGAAATCCAGACTTCCTTGCCCAGCCTTACTCTCCCTCTTGAGCTGGGTCCAACATTGGCGGATGTACAGCAACCAGATCAGCAGTCACATGAAGTCGAGATAATCCAAGAGCTCAGAAGGTCGGTCGATGCGCTTCAGTGAACTAACTTGTACCTGCCCGTCTGCGTATCTCTGCATGAGCCCTCTTGCCAGCGGTCACCCGTGAGCTGATTTGGCGTGGCGTTGAATCTGAGTATGTATGTGTGACTGAGAACAATAAAGAACAGCGTTCAAAATGTCTTGACATTGCACTAGGACACCACGAGTCACTGCACGCCTACTTATTAGGCACGCCACACCCTCCTCCGCCCACCGCAAATGCCCGAGCTACGCCCGATTGGCTGTTCTGCCAGCCTGCATAGAGCACCTGCAACTCCATTCTCCATCGTCCATATCAGCAACGAAAGCACCACTCACAATGTCCGAGGAGACGTGAGTGGCATATGTGCGGGTCGTGCTAACGTGCAGTTCTACCTACACCGTAAGCGCATAGGGGTGTTTCCATGCTAACTCTCGAAGCTCCAGACCGCTGGCTTCGAGTAAGTTCCGAGTGGGAGGCGCGAAGGGCAGGCAATGAAGAGTGAGGTCCTGACGACAGCGCCCGGTTCCCCAACGTCAACCAGACCAAGCACTGGTGAGTAAGCTGTTGTGTTCTACGCTGACGTATAGCTGGGTAAGTTGGAATTGCGAGTGGTGGGAAGACAAGCGGCTTGGAGTGGGAGTGAGGAATTGGTGATGGACATCGGGAGGAAATTGGCGAGAGATTCGCACGGAAGGAGGAAGCGCAGGGGACGGAACAGGATACGAATTCTAGTGACAGGCATACTGACGCGGTGTAGCAAAACTTTGTCGACTTCCACAAGTGCGTGAACGCCAAGGGTGAGGAGTTCGAGCCCTGCCAGCAGTTCAAGCGCGCATACCAGTCTCTGTGCCCTAGTGAGTTCTAGCCGAGAGGGCGATGTGTGGCCGGCCTCGGACGTGCTATGTGATCGAAACAATAACACACCCGAGTTGCTGGCCACTGAGGCATGTTGTTATGCTGACACTGCAGACGAGTGGACCGCCAAGTGGGACGAGCAGCTCGAGAACGGAACATTCCCCGCTTCTGTCCAGCCCTAAGCTCTGCAAAGCTCTAATAGCCGCATATGAATACAACGGTATCGCATTGCGCTGCTCGGTCGTGGCTGCTGTTGGTCCATGTAACTGAGTGACATAATGCTCGTCTGCCTGCTTGCCGGTTCGCCCACACAGAGGGCGTTGTTCTGGAAGCATTATCTAAGGAGCTACAACATCAAGCAGTCAGTTGGCCCTCTGTTGCCGCCTCGTCGTCCTCCACGAAAATCTCCTGGTACTTCTCCAGGATAGTCTCAATGGCCTGGGGTGTTAGCAGACGTGTGCGCTTCATATGCACTCTGCTCACCTTGCACTGGAAGTTCATGTGTTCCAAGTTGAGCCCGCCTTCCTCTGGTGGGGCACCGAGCAACGTCGGGCCGAAGACGATAGACAGGTTGGACGCAGACATCTGATTGGCACCCTCATGCCGCCTGATCTTGTCCAAGTGACCCATGAAGTACTTCAGTGTGGCATAGTTCGGGTCGGGCAGCTCGTTGACCTGTTCGTGAAGTCGAATGTGCCGCAATCGGTCCTTCTCTTCTCGAGCAGCTTCCACGAAACCATGATACAGGCCGAAGGTGAGCAGTGGTTCTGGCAGCTCTCGGAACCACAGCTTGAGGGCGCTGGACACGACGTTGATATCTGAACTCCATTGCGGGTCCATGACGTCCACAGCATCGATGTCTATATGTCAGCTCGAACTCTGAGACGAGACGCACCTTTGTCAAGCGCATTCTTCAATGCATGCACCTTGGACGTGGTGCCTGAAATGCGGTAGATGCCCATTGAGTCAAGACCTGGCTTTGTCAGTATGCTATTGACACATCTTAGGAGTCCCGTCACTTACCGAACGCCTCGATTGCCTGAGTGCATTTGACGACGACTTTCGGTATCTCGACCTCATCTCGGGCGAGCTGATCCCCAAGGTCAACACCAAACGTGGACGTCAGGTTGGGACCCATATCGATCTGTGTCGAGGCTGGTGATGGCCCTCCTGACGGGGCAACGAGGTTGACTGTTGACCCGTTCGCAGCTCCGTTGCCTAATGGCGGCAGTTGTGGAGCTGTTTGTTGAGCCTGGAGTGCATTCTGCTGTTGCTGTTGTTGCTGTTGCTGTGCCTGAACGTGAGGTACTGCTGGCATCTGCGATGTCAGTTGTGGTCCCGACACATAGGCTGGACTCACATAGCCTTCGTCGTATAGGCCCTCCCTCCGTGGTCCTCGTGGTGTTCCGCGTGCAACAGCATAGTTTTGCATGTACGATTTGAAGTCGGATCGGTTGTCAATCGATTCAAAGACGCTCTTGAGACCAGGGCCTGAGTGTCAGTGTGGTCTAGCTTGGCAAACATACCATCCTCGATGTTCAGAGGTGCCAACGTCGTGCCCTCTCCGACGACTGTTGACTCGTACATGTAGGCGTAGCGTGTCAGGTGGTACTGTGTACCCATGTCGAGCTCGTCTGCGCAATCTTTCAGGAGCTGCACGTCAGTGCAGTACTTGGTCGCAAGTGTGGGACAACTCCGAACACTCACACGAACGATCTTCGGCAGCTGGAAGTTGAAGTACTCCTGTCGCTTCGCCTGGCTCTCGAGGACTGCCTTGCGGAAAGCCTCGCTAGCCGATGCCATCCGCACACGCACGTCTTCCTCGTGTTTCGCCATTTGAGCCGGGTTCTTGCCCTTGAACAATCCCTTCTTCATCGCTGCTGCACCTTTGCCGATACCGCTCTTCTTTCCAGCAGTAGGGGCGCCGGTTGTGCCTGCAGCCGCGTTTGCAGCATTCTGCGTGCGCATCCCGGCGTCTCGGAAGCTCTCCCCCTCCTTAGCCACCAGTATACGCTCCAGCTCCTCTGCCGTTGCGTCGAATCGCGCCTTGGCCTTATCCATGATCTGCTCGCTCTCCTGCAGGTCGCCTTGGTAGCGTGCACCTGTGTCTTTGTACTATGATATGAGCTTTCCTCGCATTTACCTCACTCACGAGCTTCCGTTGCTTCTCCCCTTCCCGCGCAAGACTAGCCAGCTCCTCGCTCATCTCATACAGGCGCTGTACGAAGCGCAGGCGATTCTGGCCTATATTCTCCTGCACACGCAGACCAGACTGGAACGCAGTCACAAAGGAGCCAGCTTTGCAGTCCGCTTTGGCATACAGGTCGTTCGTTGTTCGTGCCAGATCACTCAGTCCACGCGAATACTTCTCCTCCACCTCTGCTCGTTGTCGGAAGAATGCACTGACTTGCTGGGGTCTATCAGTCTGTGTTCACACCCGAGATCATGATACTCACCTTTGTGGACGCGATGGACTGCTTTATCCGATCTGTGAGCAATGCCAATGCGCACTAAAGCCATCAGCGCACATCCTGTATCTCACGCGGCCAACTCACATCCATGTCACAGAGACCGCGAAGGACACCCTCATCGAAGCCCACAGGCGCCTCCTCCTCCTTGCTCTCTAAACGCGAGCTCGTCGACATGCGACGAGTGATTGGATTTGCCACAGTCGATGGACCAGAGTTGGAGCCTGTCGCTTGATCTGAGGAGTTATTTCCCGTCGATGTTGACGCGCCAGAGGAGGTCGCGTGAAACATTGGCGGTGGGGTAGGATTGCCGGATCCAGAGGTCACTGAGGGTCAGCCGAGTCGCACCAAGACGCGTGCAGGACAGGTCGAGATACCGTCAAGCTGCACATATCGCACGCACCTCCTCCATACTGGGCATGTGGACGGTAGTAGAAACTGCCGCCGCTGCCGCCGCCGCCACCGTTTTCTTGCTGCCCAGCGTACGAGTCATTATAGTTCTCCATGTTGAAGTTGAGCTTCAGAACGGAAGCTGACGCTTGATGATGTCTCTTGTACAATGCCGATGGAATGGAAGAGTGGCACTAGCTCAAGCAGAGGGTATCGAGCAGTCGTAGAGAAGTGAAGGTTGTAACTAGTGATTGCGATCTAGAGTTTGCGCGTTGTGGTTCCTGTCGCGACCCGTGTACCTTCAGCCTTTGTCGGGCGATTGTTAACAAAGGCGAAAGCAGCCGTCTCGTGATCTACACACGATGCTCCTGCAGATCGTTGAGCTGGGGCCGCTGATCCGATGACACGCGTACCCAAACTCAAGGTCGCGCTCACGTAACAGTCGGAGAGAGTGTTGATGAAACCGCAGTGCAGTGGTAGTTCGAAACGGAATGGACGACTGGAGGAGCAAGGGGGGACGTGACTTGCAGGTGCACAGAAGGATCCGAAGCGAGGGAGAGTCCGTGCCTGAATGCCGTTGCTGCCTACTGGTTTCGTCTGAACATCTGAGCTGTTCTATTCATCGGCCACACCGACAGCTATCTATCATCCAAACTGTAGCTATGTTCAGCACCAATCGCTCAGCAGCAGTTTCGGTCACGCGCTCGGCACTGGGTGGCTTGCAATCGAAGAGCTCGTCGTCCGGGCTGTCGAAGACTCTGTACCGTGCTGCTGCTCTCCCAACAACACTTCCATCCTCCGATGTGCGATCGCCCGCTCCCAGGCTGAACTCCGGCTTCCACTCCTCTGCCCTCGCCTTTGCTGCTCCCCGACCGCCTAACGGTGCGCAGCCGCCCACACGGAAGGCCAAGGTCAACCCCTTGACTCTTCGCAATGGCGACATTCCATACAGGGTCGTTCAGCTCGTGGATGAGGAGACCAACTCGGTGGGCGAACCCATTGAGCTTCGCCTGCTCCTGGACCGGTTTAATCACGAGACGCACATGCTCAAGCTGGTGTCAGAGAAGCCGCCCGTGGTGAAGATCGTCGACATCAAAGAGGACATCCGTCGAGAGAGGGAGCATGAAGCGCGCATCAGGCTCTCAAAGCGGCTCTCGGTGGAGGACAAGGAGCTGCAAGTCGGCTGGCATGGAGCACCGAGCGATTTGCAGCACAAGGTTCAGACTGCGCGAAACATCATCGAGAAGGGAGACAGGGTGCACATTATCTTTGCGAACCGGGTGTCCGGGGGCAAGCGGCCTAATCCTGTACCCGACGCTCGCAAGGCCGAGATTATCAGGATGTTCGAGCAGGGCTTGGAAGATATTGCGTCGAAATGGAAGGACGACGACATGAGCAAGGGCCTGTGGATATCGTACTGGCAGCCGCAGTCATCTGTCGCGAACGAGGTGCGCGCCAAGGTTGTCGAGAACTTTGTCGATGGGAAGCGCAAGAAGGAGGAGGCGAAGGAGGCTAGGAGATTGAAGGAGGAGGAGCGTGCACGCAAGGCGAAAGAGCGTCAGGCTGCGTTGCAGGCTAAGGCTGCTGACATCCTGGGCAAGCCGTGAGCCGTGAGGACGACGTGGGGACAGAGAGTCGTCAGATGGTCAACGAGCATCAGCAATACAACAATATGACAATATGCATGGTTTGAAGCCACTGATGGGTATATAGCATAGCAGCGCAACAGTGTTTCTCACTGTTGAGGCGTAAGTAACACTGCCATTTCGCTGCCGCACAATGTGAGGGATGTCCCCAGGAAGGCTGCAGCGGCGATATGCAACGCCTTGGTTATCTACTGCTCAGCAATTACATCCTCCGAGTTTGTATGCAGACAGACGCTGGTGAAGGAGGCATCTGCATATCAAGACTTTTGATATGCATGCAGCATGCAGCACGTTGAGTGAACTTGAGCTCTGCACTCGGCTGTAGCAGTAACCATCGCGGAGAGTGTCCGATGACCGCTCCGATTTCGGCTTCTTGGCGACCACCAATGTCTGAGTTTCTGATTCCCATGTTCATCTGACCAGCGCATGCCGCACTTCCCATGTCTTCATTTTCGTTCTCCCATCTCACGTCCAGCGCGATGGCCGCCACGACGCGCAACACCCTCTTTGTGCTCCTAGCTATCCCCGTGCTACTGCGACTCATCCGCGCACGCCAAGGCTCCAGCCGTGAGACCATCCTGCCACCGAGGGAGGAGCGCGTTCTGCTGCTTGGAGCTTCGTCCGGAGTTGGCAAAGACCTCGCACTGGCGTATGCGCTGCGTGGTGCTCGAGTGTAAGTGCTTCACGAGCTGCGAGTAGCGCTGACGCTGTAGCTGCCTTGTCGCTCGCCGAGCCGAGGTCTTGGAGGAGGTGAAGGCCGAGTGTGTCGCAAAGGGCGCTGTTCCGGATCGCATCGTCGTTGTGCATGGGGACGTCACTAGCAGTAGTGATCTCCTCCGGGTACGGGACACACTGGTCAAGGGTGAGGCGAGCCCTTCACAAGCACTGACATCAGCTTGGGGCGGCTTCGACACACTGCACATCCTTGCTGGTGTGCCGTCGACCACTACATTGCTGCAGATCGCAGGTGTCGAGCTGGTAGCAGACCCAGAGGACCAAAGCTCACGGCCACGTCTTGTGCCTCGTAAGGCTGATGAGCTGGAGTCAGCGAGTCCCACGGCGGCCCGGCTCCTACCGACGAGTGAAGGACTAGACGCAGTGGCCGCTGAGGCGCGAGCGTGTGGAGAGATCAACTATGTCGGCACTGTGCTTGCCCTTGCAGCTTTCGTGTGTTGTGCCAAGGCTCGGCTCGCTGACTGCAGCTCCCAACACTGGCCTCGACGTCCAAGTCTCCAGCTCTGCACCACCTATCCTCAGTATCGGCCGTCATCCCAGCGCCATCACGGTGCATCTACTCGGCCACAAAGGCCGCAGCGTACATGGCGGTCGAGTCGGCGCGTGTGGAGTGCGAGGGGGCTGGCGTGCGCTTCTTCTGTAAGTAGCGATCACGAGAGGGAACTATGTTCTCGGCCTGACACATAGCCCTCCTCCCAGGTACTATCAACAACCAATTCCGCACCAAGACTGCCTTCGCCAACACTGGCGGCAACTGCGAGGTCCACAAGGGTGTACAGGGTGGCTGGACGGACAAGCTTCTCCTGCCACCAGAGAAGGTCGTCGACACCATCCTCGAGAACCTGGCTCAACCCCCCGCTCCAGCACCACTCATCCCATACCCCCCATTCAGCTGGATTCCGGCTCTGCGCACGCCGCCGAGCTCATCGTTCATCATGCCGTTCATGTACAAGCTGGCTACTCTGTTGAACTTGACGCCATTGGGATACTTGTACATCGAGCCTAATGCTCGCAAGAAATACGGTCTGAGGCCTTGAGTGTCAACGTTGCAACTCAGCGCTGCGAGCCCAGCCCCAGTAGATCCTGATGACTCTGCCTCGAACTTGTAGACCTTTAGTCCTACCTATGTTTAGATGTGACTAATTTGCATTCTGTGCTTTGCGTCTGCTACTTGTCAGCCCATCCAGTTTCAGCATTCGCGCGTGCAGCACGGCATATGAGCCGAGCGACATCCAGTATTGTCCCTTATCACTGCTGTCCCGTACATATGAATACTATATAGTTGCCGTGTGCCGCATCTCATCTCGACGCGACGCGACATGCGGGGAAGTCGGTGCGTGACGTTACGCGGGGTAGCGTTTCCGTTCCTGGATCATATGCGCACGTTCCAAGGTCGCTGTAGCGTGTAGCAGCTTGAGCATACTAGCATACATCGATGCGTCTGATGGATGTACTACGTACTATTGCTGTTGGCACAAACACGTCAGACTTGTGGCTGGACATGCTGCATGCTGGACATTGCATGCGCAGAGGAGTAAGGCCGCATGTTGTTTCAGAAAGTTGTGCCAAGTGTGTAAACAAATGTAGTGGGTTAGTACGGTGGCAACAAGCACATGCCAGTTATGTGCGAGAACCATCAACCCTCTGGCGATCAGAACACACAGACATCAGCGCAATCCCACGCCTTTGACTTGTTGCTCTTCTTCACTCTGTTCATCCTCGTTGCAAGCATAGCGTTACCTGCTCAACCTTCAGCACCAGCGACCCGCCGTTTGGCACGTACATCTGCGCTTTGTTGTTACCTTGACACCGCCCTGCAAAGGCAGGTGAGGAGCTGAGGAGGTAGGTGGGACTACCCGCAGCCTGCAGTGAGCCTAATCACTTCCCAGCGAAACATCACGATGCATCAGTCTCCTTCATTCACCCGCATACACTCTATCGATACAAGCAAGCCGATGTCGTCCGACTCGAGCAAGCGTGTCGGCGAAGGACTGACTCGGTGAGTAACCATCGAAAGCAGGACTGACGAGTGCTACAGCTCTGCTTCGTCCAGATTCTCTCAGCCAAACAAGGCGCACCTCCCCTCGCTGAAAATGCTTTCTGAGCGCTTGGGCAGTGTGTCCGGCTCGAAATCCGTTCCCATTGCGCTGAGTGAGATGTCCACCAATGTGCAGCCGCCTGAGCCTGCAGCTGCTGGGCGTCTGAAGCTGCCAGCTAGTGCTGTGGCAAGGGCGCAACTTACTTCCGTGGCGTCTTCTTCTGCTCCGTTCGACAATTCGAAAGCCACCTCCCACCAAGCGTCTAGCGATACTAGCGATACTGCGAACAAGTCAAAAGCTACGAGCGTCGATGAGAATGTGGCAGTGAAGGGTGATGCTTCCAATGGCACGAGCGGCAACACCGACGCCGACGAGACTACAAACGTTATGGCATCCGGAGGGGAAACAGCTGGTCCAGCTGGGAGAAGCGCCAACCACATTTCGTTGACGAAGATAGTCACAGCTCCACATGAAGGACAGCATACACAGACGAGGGACGTGAGTCCAGACCACGCAGCACACAAGGTGCAGGAAAGTCGAGCTGCACTGGGTGTAGGGTACAATCCACAGACACCGCAGCGCATACCTCCTCAGCCGGCTGCAGAGACCAAGTGTGCGCCTGAGATCGTGGTGCAAACCTCAACTCCAAACAAGGATAACGAAGGTGCAATGACGGAAGCAGGTCATGCCAGTGGCACGAGCGTAGCGGACAGCCCAGAGCTTCCCCTGGCGCACTCATGGTGAGCCTCATGTCACCTTGGCAAGCTGACGCCAGGACACTCTTCTACGACTCCAAGACCTACAAGCCCGATCCTGTGGCTGTAAAGGAGAAAGCCAAGAAGGAGAAGATCAGCGAGTGGGAAGCCTCCTTGCTCACCGTGGGCGTGTTCAGCACTATCCAGTCCTTTGCCCGCCTCATGAACAACGTCCGCACGCCAGGCAAGCTGGCTAAGGGTGCGAACTACCACCTGTTCAAAGATGGTATCCGTCCTGTACGTGTAGTAACGGAGTAGGAGTTGACGCCAGTCTTGGGAGGACCCTGCCAACACGCATGGCGGCAAGTGGGTGCTGTTCACCAAAACCAGCGACCTGACCGATTATTGCTGGTCCAACCTCGTCATGGCTATGGTCGGTGAGATGCTTGATCCCAACAACACCGTGACTGGAATCGTTGTATCGCCGCGACCCAAAGCAGATCGCATCCAAGTGTGGACGCGCGTCAAAGATGATGTGAACGCTGTGAACGCCATAGGCGTGAGGATCCTGGAGACCCTCGCACTTGACCAGCGGGACATGGAATTGATCTCGCTTGAGTTCCAGGTAAGCCATCCCACCGTCAACGCCAGTGTGCAGATGCTGATGGCAGTCCAACAAAGCTACCGAGACATTCCCTCCCAACAAGTTCATGCGTGTCATCTTTAACCAGCGTTCAGTTTCGGCTGCACCTTCGCCGACTCTCACGCACCGCAGACTCCCCGGGTCCCCAGTGGGCACCTCCTCGCCTCTAGCGCCCTCGTCGCCTCGGTCAGGCGTCCGTTCTCTGCCTGTGCACAGTGGTAGCAATGGCGCCAGTCCGAGCAGCTACGGATCCAGCAACCCATTCACAGGCCCTATGGGAGCGGCTCGCCGCCTCGTGAGCACTCCCCATGCTGGTGGTTACTAGCCTGCAGTAAACACGTCCATGGGCCCTCAAGCAACCGTACCGTTCCCATTCCTCATTGTCCATGATCAGCCATCGCTTGTAGTTATGGAAACCACGACGCATGTATATCACCATCAAACACCCTTTAGAAGCCTGGAAAGGGATAATACGAGTGCCACTTTCGGCGTTTAACTGTATGCGGGGCTTACTGTCACCTTAAGCGATGGCTGCTAGCAGTCAGTCATGTTAATGCGTAACCGTTGACTGTCAGTCAGCAACAAGCATATCCTAACATACATCCCACCTTCAGAGCACTCGACATCGTCGTTATCTGGGATTGCCCTGCCTTCGCCCACCTTGGGTCTATCAACCTCCCTCTTTCCAGCGTTCGGTTCTGGTGTCCGCCGCCCCGATAGGGGCGCGTAAGCAGTCGCGACCATCTCTTACAACCGCTGGCCCTCGCGCGGCCAGACAGGCTCTCCTATTGCTTTCGCCGCGCAACCGCAACCTCGAATGTCGATGTACGGCGGTCGCCCATACGCCGGCTTTGGGCAGGGCGACATGCCAAGTAGCGGAATACAGAGCCGCGCTTCTGCTCTGCAGGCACAGCAGCAAGCCGCCCAACAGCAACAACAGCAGCAGCAGCAACAACAACAACAACAGCTGGGCGGCAGCGCTGCCGGCGCACCGCTACTGCTCAATAATCTGGCCCAACATCTGAACAACCCACCGACTCCGGGAGCCGGGGGTCACTTACAGGCTGCTCAGCCTCAAAGTCATGGTATGAACGTGCCGGCAACGGCCACCTCGGTGGCCTTTGCACCACAGGGCGTTCCAGGCGGAGCTGCAACGCCATCGCAAGGTACTGGAAAGCACCTGCTTCTGCCGAACGGCAACCCTCCACCAGCAGGAAGCGAAGAGGACAAGATATACCACCTCATCACGGAGCTCCTCGACCCTGAGACGCGCGAGTCTGCTCTCCTCGAATTGAGCAAGAAGCGCGAGATGTACGAAGACCTCGCTCTCGTCCTCTGGGGCGGCTTTGGTGAGTTGCCAATTGATTGTCGATCAATCCGGCTGACACCGTTTGCAGGTATCATGTCATCCTTGCTCCTCGAGATTGTGAACGTCTACCCCGCCCTGTCTCCGCCCGTGCTCACCGCGCACGCATCCAACCGCGTGTGCAACGCACTTGCCCTTCTTCAGTGTGTCGCAAGTCACTCCGAGACCCGCAGTCTCTTCCTCAACGCCCACATCCCTCTCTTCCTCTACCCATTCCTCAACACAACAAGCAAGACTCGGCCGTTCGAATATCTGCGCTTGACGAGTTTGGGTGTCATCGGTGCGCTCGTAAAGCAGAATGACAACTCGGATGTCATCAACTTCTTGCTGTCCACCGAGATCATCCCTCTCTGCCTTCGTATCATGGAGACAGGTTCGGAGCTGTCGAAGACGGTCGCCATCTTTATCGTCCAGAAGATCCTGCTTGACGACCTCGGCCTCCAGTACATCTGCCAAACATACGAGCGCTTCTACGCTGTTGGTGCTGTGCTTGCCAACATGGTTTCTGCACTGGTGGAGACGCAGGCCGTCCGCCTCCTCAAGCATGTCGTACGCTGCTACCTTCGCATGAGCGACAACCCACGTGCCCGCGAGGCTTTGCGTGCATGCCTGCCCGAGCCGCTGCGTGACAACACCTTCACCGGCCTGCTCAAGGGCGACTTGGTCACCAAACGGTGCCTGCAGACCCTGCTGCATAATCTGAGCGAGCGCGGGGAGTAGCTCGACGAGCACGAGATTATAGGTTCTGTCAAGGAGAGCTTGGAGAAGGCGAAGGCGACACATCATATCGGATACCCTACACGGCTCACCCGCCCCATTGTTCGCAACTAGCATCGTTCACGTTCATTGCTCGCATATGGGCAGATTGTACAAGAGGTCGCGCAGAGCCCGGTCATGCGCGACGGCATAGTCATCATACGTTTTCTAGCATTGGACATCATGTAAAAAGCTGTACGTGCGGGGGGGTGGGAGGAAGAAAAGGTGGAGGAAGGGTGAAGCAAAGCAAGACGGTTGTGGTTGACCTTCCATCTTCCGAATCTCAATTACTAACATCCTGCTCAGTTTGCTGTACGCACACGAGTCACCTCCCTTACCTTCTGATCAGATCTAAAGTAACTTGCTGAACACGCTTCCATGTGACGTGCACGATGCCTTGGTGGCCAAGCAGCACACAGATGAGCGACCCTCGACCTTCCCCACCTTCGCCACCCATCCGCCTCCCCTGTTCCCGACCACATGCGCCCTCTCAACCGCTGAGCACGGCCGCACCTCAGAGGACAACGCCTCTCCCAGAACCCAAGCCTGTTGACATCTCAGAGTGGCTCTTCGAACCCCGGACGAGGAAAGCGAAACCCTTACCTCCAACTCCCGAGAGGATACCATGCCTCGACAATGACCGCTCGCCACGACCTGTATCACTTCCGCCGACTCGACGAGACCAGCCTATCGTCGAGAGGCGGGTGGTCAGTGCTACATCAAGGGAGAATGCCAGGATAGCTCGAGCCGTGGAGCTGCTCTACGGTGGGCGGAAGATATCCTTGGAGGGAGGGAAGGTGTCATCGGACGAGACATTTCTGGGCGAAGAGTCGAACGCATCGGCGCAGGGATGCGAGACATCGACAACAGTCAAGGACGACCGACGGATACCGGCAGAGTGTCCATCTCAGACCAGCGTGCGGAAGCCTTCGCTCGATAGCAGGAGGACGTCCGCAAGAGCCTCATGCGAAGAAAACAGGCCATCTATGGAGTCTCTTTCTCGTCAACGCACCACATCATCCGACTCCATCTCCAGCTCGACCCAGACTTACAAGATTAAGATCGTCCGCCGGCATGCGAAGAGGATTTCTGGCGATGGCTTGAAGGCAGTCGCTGAGCGCTTCGGCTTGAGTTCCAGACATAAACCGTTTGCGGAGGCGCCTCCTGTGCCTCGTGTCACTACACCTGGCCTTCTGCGCCTTCCCCATGTGGTGAGTATATCGTCTAAACCCTTTTTGACAGCAGGTGTTGAAGATTATCATCGGTAAAGCCGAGCAGGCTGATCTGAAATCAGTCGGCTGCCTTTCTCTCGTTTGTCGATCCCTCAATGACACTGTCAGAGTTGGTAAGGTCGCTTGAATGCGTCTGACTTGAGATCTACCAACGTCGACGTGAGGTTAGGGATACATGGTACACGGCTGTGGACACCTCGTTCCGTGAAGAAGATGTCCAGAACAGTGGTGTCGCGAGCGTCTATCCCGCCGTTGAAAGCGGCATGTACGAGACCATGGAGGATCTTCTCCACAACGGAACGACTCCACGCCTGACCAGACGTTTTCCCCGGCCTCCGCTTTCAGAGGCTCATGATGAGCTTCAGACAGAACTCACGGTGAACCAACTAGTACGAGCAGAACAATACTCTGCTGACTGCCAGTTTGATGAGGTCTTGTTTCTGTGGCAACCCTCAACTCTCCGTCAGATGCTCAAAGAGGCGTCTGATGTTGAGAAGTGGTGCGCCGCCACGCTGGAGCTATATCATAACCTCACCCCATACGATACCGACGAGCGGCAGTCTTTCCAGCTCCGGACTATCGTTGGCTCCAAGGAGTTCTCCAAGTGGTATGACAGGCTAAGGCAGTGGTCACGTCTCCCCATGCAACAGGATCCAGCTCCCTTACCCCCTTTGCCAGTGATCCTTTTACCCTGCTTCCGCTCGCTCTGTCATCTCAAGGTACTCTGCGGGTATCAGCTCCTCTCGAGGGTGTCAACACTGCCACAGCCTTCTGAGGCTGAACTTTGCTTCTTGTCAGCGGTACCTCCTATCGACCTTGACGGGACGGTTGCATGGGAGGAGATCGAGCGCATCCAAGCCCTGATATGTAAGCGATCGTATCGCCGACGCGACCATTGACTCTTTTCCAGATGTGTTCGCAACTCAGACCCTCAACTCTGAGGATTGGGCAATTGTCCGCCCTCTTTTGAGCAAGATCGCGCGGCCTCTTCGCGTCATAACTCGAGACATGCTCGACTGGTCCGACATCGACGGCACTTGGCATCTGATCCTGTGTGGTACTCGGGGTGATTTCAGTGCTGCAGTCGAGGTACTCCACCGCATCAACATTCGAGTCGACAACCCGCACAAGGTCAATTCACGAGTGAACAGGTGGCACAGGCACTGCGAATCTGGCCTGAGGTCCACATGCTCTGACTTCGATAGCACGATCCCTTGCTACGATTCTCTGCCCCCACAGTACTTTTCTGGGCGCTCGCCGAAGCATCGGAAGCTCCAGTTCTACCTTCATGGAGTGGCCCGCCTCACGACCGACGTCCCTCCTGAGGTCAGATACTCAATGATTCTACACCGAGAAGGAGAGGCGCCGCTGCGCTTCGAAGGCATTCAGCTCGGTGGCCTCGGCTCGCGTCAAGGCGTGATGGGTGTGAGTGACATTGTTGTGCTGGACACATAGACGAAGCTGACCAGTAGGTGGCATACAGTCCCGAGGCGACCACAGAAGCCTCAAATCAGATGGCGCACCCAGCATGGATGTTCAGGCTGCCGCCAAGTATGGAATGATTCTCGCGCGAAGGTTGCTTGCAGAGCATCTCCTTTCACTTGCAGTCAACCGCTTGTCTTGACGAGACCACAGTGCGAACACATACTTTTAGTGCGAACGTGTCTTGTTATGTGACCCTGTTTCCTCAGTTTTGCATTCTTAGACCTACTCGATCTTAGCATGAGAGGGTGTGAAGTGAGTGCAACAAAGCAGAACGCCATAGCAAGCCAATATATCAGGTTATCTGTCAACAGCCACCTGATGCTTAGCGTTGCATACTTGGCGCTCTGTGCTACAGGCCCAGAAGCTAGACGAAGTTCATAGACGAAGGTACGACTACACGTGCCTGTGAATGAGTTCAACTAGATCAGAAGTCCCAGCACCTTGTAAGTTTCACTACTGCGGCATCTGCATAGCGATACGTGAAGTTGCCGCAGCTATGCATACACCGGGTGGCAGGCAGACATGTGCAGACGGTAAATGAGGCACCGGCGATGTACTAAATCATACTACATCGTGCTATAGACTTACATTCCGTCGTTCCCTATGCTAACTATCACGTTTACATCCACGTCTCGGCTCTGGCATTGGTTTCGCAATGCTTATGCGCAGCTGTATCTGCAGTGGGGTGAGTTTCTTGTTGTGGATCACACTGACACTGCTGTTGCTGCTGCCTCGTGTCAGTAGATGTACACGTGCAGTTTTGTCATGACCCATATGACCGCTCCGGTTGCATGTCGTACTTGCATGATTACATCGCCAGACGTTGGCATACATAGCCACCCCATTCTGAACAAGTCCGGCGATTCTTCGGGAGAGGCTTGTTGTACGCACTCCAAGTACCATTTATACCTGCTTTTGCATGTCAGCCATCGGTTCCTTCGAGTGGCGTACGGCTGATTGTGATTGTGAACCGTCCCCATCATTCCCGACGAGGACAACAACCCCGATGTGAGCCATCCTCACAAGCCCATGATGATGAACTGCAAAATACTGTATACTGCAGAACGGCAATCACTCGTTCCCTGTCTCGCACCGCCATTCTCGTTGCCACGACTAGCATGAGCTCGCCGAGATGCCACGCCGACGATCGACGCCTCCGTCGCGAGCGGTTACTACCACGGGCGCCGATCCTGCCGTCATACGCGTTATGCCTGTGAGCTCGCTGCCGAACAGTCCACTTTGGTGATCATCCTGTGACAACCCTTGTCACGTCTACATCTGCACGTAAAGACCCCTGACAGAAACTTTGAGGACCTGCGGGACTCATACCTACCCTCCTTCTCTCATCGGGTTCGTATCTTGCTACATCGCTGCACTCCCGGCTAGATCGCCGAGGTGACATTCCCGAGATGTCTGCCGGATATGGCCAAATGGGAAGCTATATCCAGCACAGTTCATACTTGGGGATGGTGACGCTGACGGATGTACATCTGTCACATTCATTCCGAACCCAAGCGACATCGAGAATGAGAGTTTATGGCCGCTTCGGACTTCATTCCGCATCACCAAGACTTGATCGGCGTGCTCAGTGAGGAGCGAGCACCGCCATACTCCTGAAACGTTTCCCGCCCGCAGCTTGATGCACTTTCCAGCAACCATAGTAATGAATATGCATGCGGCGGCCGACACACAGATAGTGTCACGACTCAGTGCAAAATCCGACGTAATTTCACGGAACGAAACATGAGCAGCGGAGCCATATGAACGGCCAATTGTGGGGGTGGGGGGGGGGGGGGGGGGGGGGGGGTTGGTAAGGCATGAGATGCCAATCAGTTCGACGTATAGCGATGAAATGAGAGGTAGATGTTATCTGTGCTTCAGCAATGGTAGGCATCACAGGCCCAGCTTGTGAAGGACTGATGCGTCCCAATGCAGGGGAACGGTTTACCCGGCCGTCCATTGTCTTCCTGTCAACACAGGCACAACGCTGACATCGCGCAACATCGTGAGTGGACAGACGTTGCAGACCATGGTAGGCAGTTGTCGCATCGCTAACAGCTCGCGACCGCATCTTATCTCCGAGGTATAGCGCGCTACGAAGTAGACTACGGGACTAGATTGCACTACGGCTGCGAGCTATCGAACTGTATCTAATCAACAATGGACACTGTGCCTTAGGAAACAGTTGTTCGTCTAGACTGAGCTCTATAGCTGTTACTTTCAGCCATAGCAACCTAGAGAGTATCTCTATCAGTGATTATGGAACTGTTGTAACAAATCAGCTTGAGTGATGATTATTTGCTATGCAGATGCGCGCATCTGATCACCTCAGCCACTGGCGAGCGTCTTGATCTTTGCTCACACAGCCGACGCCCTAAGTATCGTGTTTTCGCTGCCCTCGAGTTAGCACTTGTACGCTGCTGGCGAGGATGTTGGTGAGGAATGCTAGGCACGCCATCGACTTCATGGGATATGGTTTCATCAACGCTACAAAGGCACAGAAGAGTACGTAGGTTTGCGGGGTAATGAAGAGTTGGGGACTCGACAAGAGACGAAGTCAAGCAAGAGCTGAGCACGCCCGTGAATGCGATCTCGATGGTTGTCTCAGAAGGCGCCGCCGGCAGGGATGTACCACGTCGCTGTTAATGCAGCTCCTGCATGCATCCACAAACGTGCGATGGGCACTCTTTCCCGGTTATTGCATGCACCGCAATGATCGTTGCCAACTGCTAATGTCGCCGGACAATGTACGGCCGTTGTGCGACTGCAACTGTCAGCAGCAGAAACAACGATAAGCGAATAGATAGATGGTCTGATCACGACCACTGAAGCGGACATGTGGTCAGCGTCGATGAGAAGGTCAATGAGATCATCACGGCGTTTGCTTTGTGATCATGCTCCAACTAGCGCCATTCCTACCCTGTGGTTGTTCGAAACACCACCCATCGGTTGGGCCGGTTGGACAGTGGACAGGTAGACGGACGTGCTTACGACGTCCTCTGCCACTGGAAATCGCACTACCGTCATATGCATACATCGCACTATCCAGTGATTACGGCATGTACGGATAAGGGGATGTATAACAGGGGGGAGGGTATGAGCGTACCTTGTCGTATAACGTCTCATTTGAAGATATCACTGTGGGATTTCATTTCCGAGAGCGTAAGGAGATGCACTTTCATTACAGAAGATCCTCATAAGCGGCGGCGCCTCATCCGCTCATGGTAGGGCTTTCTCTTCATTATTGGCCATAACGCGGTCCCGGATGCGATGTGATCGTTCGCCAACGCGACGTTTCAGCCTGCTCAGGATCCTTTGTTTACTTTACCAGGTGGTGTCGACAGTGTCAGCTGCCACGGCTTCAGTCCTGTATCTCGTTGATCTTTATCTCAGGTAGTGCATCGTGCTGCCACAGTTCGCGATGCACCAGAGTCTCATCCGAGCAAAAAGAACGATCATGTGTGACACAATGACGCGCCTGAGCGCGTTACCCTCTCGGTTCAGTCGGTTCTCGTACACGAATGAGTCATTGCATGTCACACTGCCGTACACTATCGCTGCAATGTAATTTCCCGCGGCTGCGCGTGATTATGTCCATAACGAGACATGTGCGCACCAGATATGTTCCCAGAGGGTGCTTCGCAAAGCCGGGATACCCGTGCGAGTCAGTCGCGAAATGCATGGCAGCTACAGTCCTCGAGTTCCCGCGGGTTTCCTCTGCTCAGCGCACATGGAGCCGTGGGCAGTGCAGATATGATAAGGCGTGCGTGAGTGCTCTAACGCATGATCAGAGTTCGAGCCCCAGCAACATGTGGTGCTGAACGGCGCCGCCGCACAGCATTCAGCTCCCTCGCTGTGGTTCCTGAGGTATGCGGGGTAAGCGAGCGGACGTTGGCTGAGTGAGAGAGGACGACAAGGTCACCGGGTGAGGATTCAGCCTCGGGGTGGCGCACTGCTCCCTCTCGGCCGAGGGCGATGTGCGATTTGCGTTGATGCACGGTCTAAGGAGAGGAAACGCGCATACCGGCACCTCGGCGCAGGACTTGCTCACATGTCTCGATTGCTGTGTTCAATCTAGTTGAGCATACGAGTTTACAGTTTTCCCATCATGAAAAAGTCAGTAAGCGCGGATAATGGGTGGGGCTGCAGGGCGCGTACGGGTATCTAGGGTATGAGGGAAGATCACAAGCATCAGAGTTTGGAGCTAGTAGTCGCCATTCGACACTCGCGGAAAATCCCAGTTGGTCAGAGGGGTGCTGCACTCTGCGTTCTCGCCTGGATGGTCGATGTCAAAAGCACGTCAGTCGACAGTCGTCAGCAGACGAGTGATGCTGGGGATATACCCAGCCGCTGGATATAGCAAGTTTACCCCTTTGAGGGTCAATGTCCAGCCTCTCCAGGGATTGATACCCGCACCGAGCTTCTCTGCCCAAGCTGATGAGCCCTCTGTATGTCGTCCGCAGCAGTTACAGCAGCCAAACGTAGATCATGAGCTGTATCGGCTGCCGAGGGCGAAGGGATGGGGGCTGATTGTATGTGAGACGTGTTGTAATTGCTGTGTCCTGCTCGCAGCTCCGATGCCACATTCTACCGCCTCTGATGCCATCCGAATAACAAGTGGAAACCAGCCGAACTATCAGGACTCAAACAAGAAAGGACCTCAGAAGATCAACAGATCATCATCGTGATCGTGCACATCTGTCCGGAGGAGAGAGTACATTCTGTAGCTGATGCCAATGCTGCAGCCGGCAGAAGCAGTCCAGAACTGATAACATTGATCTCCTTAGCAGCCGTCGGCTCTTAGGGCGGCGGGCGACCCGCCCAAGACAAGGCCACAATAGCAGAAGGCAGTCGTGTGTCGGATAACTCAAATCGCTGCAGTGCACATCGTTTGGCGTGCCGGGCGTTGAATTCATGATCCTTGCTCGTCCAGGGTCCTGTGAGTTGCAATCTCAAACCTCTCTCGTCACCGAAGGATATTCATTGCCTTTTTTTTTGGATTCCTCACCGAGCATGTGTCTTGTTCCGTCGGCTGTTACACCCCTTGCTCCGTAGTCGGCGCCGCTGTATCTCGTGGGAGCAAAGCGCGTGCGTGTCTGCGAGAGGGTAGAGGACGAGAGGGTACAGACGATGAGGGAAGGCGGCCGCAGCGCATGATTGTTGGGGCATGTGTACGTGGAGAGGCATGAGGGCATGCGCGGCATGGTGCTGCGTTCACTGCATGTTACCTACCTTTCCTGACTGATGCCTGATCGCCTGCCGGCTGTCGTGACCAACTCGTCCATGCTCCTCCTTGTTTCTCCGACTGTGCCTTGTCCCCGCTCTATTCGGCCTCCGTGCAGCGGGGTAAGTTGATCACGATGCAATCGGCCAATGTTGTCCTGTTCATCCTTCTTTCCTGGTACCAGCCCGTTGATTGCTTGGGCGATTACTGCTGCTACTGCTGCTGCTGCTGTTCATGGCTTTCACTGTCAGCCGAGGAGCAGCGGCGCCGGCGCCATAATCGTACACCACCCTTGGAATCGAGATGCATGGGTTGCTTCAGCATGATATATGTAAGGCCTCCAACTGCTCCTCGCTCCATCTCATCTCCCCACCACCACCACGCCCCCTCCTCATTATCAGACCGCCGACGTCAATACGAGCTGTCGTCGAAACCCGACTGCTATACACAGTCTGTCCGGGAGTGATCTTGGGTATCATCACCCCTAACTGCTTGCACCTATCTCATCACCTGTGCGCACAGAGGTTGAAAACCATCTGGCGTACCAGCTAGCATATCACTCAGGCGCAGGTCCAAAGGAGGTCATCGTCACTGCGGTTACCTCTTCCTTCTACGTCGCGTTGCGCATCCTGGAAACAGTCACAACTCGATACGATTTGTGAGCTCCACGACCTTCACTGTTACTCTATAAGAGCGACCGTTCCATCCCAATCGCTGTTGGCACACGGTCAAGGTCTTCCTTCGCCTTCAAGCATAGTCGATATTACGACTTGTGAGTACCGGTATCTCTTCTCCATGCTCCTCGCCTCGCTTGTGGATACCACCTGCCAGCAAGGCATACTCTCCCCTTCCAATGCATCCATCGGTCCCACCCCACCCCGTTCCCTCCTGTACTCCCTTGCTCTGCATGATGCAAGCGAATGTGAGACGGCCCCTTGCCCCGCAGCATCAATACGCTTGCGGTACCTGGTTGATTTTGGAATTGATCGGGTTAGCAACCTTCCGTGTTCCTGAGACTCGACACGGAGGGTTATGTACATGGCTTTACCTCTTTCCTGCACTGGCACAAGACACCACTGCACCACACAGGCTGTCGAGTTTGAGCAGGCGGGATATCAAGTGGGAGTTTGCATCTTCTCCACCTGCATGTTACTCTTCTCATATCTCGACGAGCAGTGAGTGAGAGGTGCAGCACGTCGCGCGATGCGAAACGCCCTTCTCCACGTTCCTCATCCCCCCCCTCCCCCAACCCTCCATGCCTTTCCCTGCTCGTGGCTGACACAAACCAGATCTTGCATTAATTTGCCACAACAAGGCCTTGCGCGTTTCGGATTAGACACTCTGAACGTCCAGTCCATACGGGTGCTCGATCTCATCTCGGCATTCAAAGACGCTGCTGCATGAACTAACTCGTTGGTCACCATCTGTCACCATCTGATCAGAGGCCGGATATAACACACGACTGTCTTTCGAGACAGCCAACATCTCCCCCAGCAGTTTTGGCTATGATTGAGCAGCACGCAGACGACGAGTACTACACCTCCTTCCCGTCCGACAACTTTGCTCCCCACCTCAACCCCCCGCGCGACTACTCGCCGACGGACACTTCTTTCATGTCGTCTTCTTTGACTGACAGCCGCCGCCCTCTTACCTCCACCCTGTACGAAATGGACATCAAGAAGCAGGAGAACGGTTTCCAGAACCCCTTCTCATCAAGCATCGACAACAACAACGCCTCTCAGCATTCCACTGTCGACCCTCACAACGTAGGCAGCAACACCAATTCCTCCACAGGCTCGTGGCAGTCACCCCCAGCCTCGTCTTCTGCGCCATACACCCCCTTCAACCCCAGCGGTGCACCGGGCACCTCGTACGGGTCCGGCATGCGCTCAAACCCCGTAGGCTCTGGACGTCCACAGACCAGCGACGGCTTGCCCTCCAGCTATGTCGCTGGGCCTTTGCCTGGGGCGCGAGCTCTCGTCAACCCAGTCGGATATCAGTCCAGCAACGGCGTGCCTGGCAATTACACTGTTCACGGCTCGGGCGAGCTCGTTGGTGGCTTCCCTACTCGCTACGGATCCTTCGACCAAGCTTCCACTCGCTACATGGCCGTCGGCCTACCTCCTTCGGACAACCAGCAGTTGCAGTTCGTATCCCTTGCCGGTCCTGCACCCAAGAAGCGCTCTCGTCGTCGTTACGATGAGATCGAGCGTATCTACGCGTGCGAGTGGAAGGGTTGCGACAAGGCTTACGGCACTCTGAACCACCTCAACGCCCACGTTGCCATGCAAAAGCACGGTCCCAAGCGACTCCCTGCTCGTGAGTAGTGATGACCGTATGCGACAAGCTTTGAAGCTGACGTTGAATAGAGTTCAAGGAGATGCGCAAGGAATGGCGCCGGAAGAAGCGTGAGGAAGCAGCCAATGCCGCCAACAAAGAGTATGCGGCAGCGGCGGCAGCGGAGAACGCCGCCAAGCAACAGCAACAGCAACAGCAGCAGCAGCAACTCGCAGACCCGTATGCCGCTCACTGGCCACGCACAGCTGCGCACCCATCCTCCGAGGGCCTCGCACCGATGTATGCCGGTGCACCCCCCTATGGTGCTCCAGGTCTTTCTCACATGCCACTGCACTCTGACCCGTTTGGACACAGGGGGTCCACATCCTCCTTCATGTCTAACGCACCCACCTGGTCTGGGTCCGACACACGGCCGACGACAGCCAACACTGTTTCCTCAGCAGGTTCGCCCCCTGACGGACAGTTCGCCTACACCGTGCCGCCACAATGGCCCCAGCAACATGGGTACGATCGCAAAGGCAGCCTTCCCGGCCTGCAACCTTCGCAGCACCAACCCGGCTCCATGCCATACATGATGAACCAGAAGAGCATCTTCTAGACCTTCCGGACGCGATACCTTCCTCTGAACATGATTATCGATCGAGCACACCACGACGTGACTCTCTCGCCGAGCTTCTACGTGCAACCTCAAGTTTCTACCTCGCCTGCTTTCTCGACCCAGTCCAAGCCTCTCATCACTCTGCCTGTTTCGACCATTCCGGTTCCGCCTATACAAACGACGCCTATACCACGCTCCGCACTGTCAGATTGTAGACTGCGCGAGAAAGAAGTGCGTTCGTGTAGCGATACAAATGTAGCCTGTAATAAATTAATTCGTCTTTTCTTTCAGCCCTTCTTCCCTCCTCGTGAGGGCTTTTGCTGCGAATCATGCGGTGGCTTCATCCTAATCATATCTGTGACAATTGTTTGGTGATCGCACTCATTCGCACTCGCACTTGGTGATCGATAGTGTGGCCTCCTCTTGCCTCATCCCATGTGTTGAGTGACTGCCTCATAAATTTTGGCAGTGCCTGCGCCACAAGCAGCCACATAACAACCCTTCAGCCTCCATACCACGGTCCCTGTTGGTTACTATCCAGTGATAGTCTAATGCAGCGCGTTGCGCTCTCCCAGAAGACGGCCAGCCATGCATTTCACTGATCATTCTTGTTGATCTGATCTTGTTGGTTCACCACTACTGCAAATGCTACATCAAGGTCGTCGGACCGGCAGACCGGAACGAGTTGTATGGGCCGCATGGGCACAACTCCGTGCATGGCGTGACGAACCTGGTTGTTGACAATGATGCAAGTCTGAGATATCGCTCCCGTGAATGTTGCCAATACAGCTCAAAAAGGTGCACTTTAATGTTCTATTCACAGAAAGACTGCATTTCACAGTCCTGCGATAAAACAACAACGCATGTCAGCCAGGATGCAAGGGACACACAGCGCTCAGTCGCAACACCATGCGTAGACCTGTCCTCCCGCCCACAGTGCGATGGAAAGGAGCATGTCCTCCGATGCCAAACACCCCAAGGGAAGGCAAAACCAGTCAAAGCGTCAGTCAACGTGGAAGGGACATGACCAACACGTTTGCCGGGCTAGCCGGCGGTTGTAACACCGTCGCTTTGCCTTACGTTCACCTTCTCGTAATGTCATTGCACGCAGCGATCGAGGATCACTGATATTCGGTTCGCCGTGATGATTTCGAAGTCCGCTCGTTGTCCGATGTCGGGAGCTCTGAATCCGCCCGAATGAAGAAGCGAACGCGATGCACGCGTCGCAGAGCACAGATTCCCCTCGTGATGTCCTCATGTGCCTTTCAGCTTTCTGGGGACACTGCTTGCCGCTCCCGTCGGTCTGATACATGATATAATGCCGTAAACCTAAGCTCAGGCTCGCATGGTCTCATCTAGAAACGGAAAGCTTGATCTGTCGTAGTTTTGATGCTGGTGTTTGTGAAGCAATAAACTGGGAACAGCTAATCAATGCGGAGGGGGCAGTGGAAGTGGCACGTCACCAGCGGGCAAACAGCATGTCATCCATTATGACTTTGATCACTGCGACGGCCGCCTTTGGACTCGTCTGCCGCGGCAGTGTGATATCTGCATGCCTGAATGCATTGTGTACGGAAGGCTAGCCTGAATTGAAGTGTTACAGTGACGCGACTGTGGCTTCAACCTCCGCAAGAGTGAAGTCGACGAAAGGGTCGAGTTCCAATTGTGTAGAAGAATCAATGGCCTCTCCTTGCCTCATTCTCGCTAGAAACTGCTTCAGACTTGCAAAGTAATCTGTGACGCTTGGTAATGGAGTACGTTCCAATCCAGACGTATTTGGGACGACCCAGAAATACGTAAAGTCGTGATCGGAGGAAGGATCTGGCGGTAAGGCTAGTCGCAGTCGCTGTGGCCGATCGAAGCGGAACAACAACTTCGACTTTGGTGTTCGTGGTGTAGACGGCGCCGGGCTAGGAAGTGATGTTTGGGTAGTACTCCCAGGCGTATTGCTGTCGACATATGGCTCCGATCGTTTTCTTTTTGGGGTAGAAGTAGATGAGGGTATGGAATCTTCGCGCTTGGGTGATTGAAGAATGTTGAGTGAAGTGGGTGGTTCGCCAGCAGGTGCGACGGAGTGTATATCGAGCGGCTCCTCCTTGATAGTTATATCACTAACAAGCTGCGACTTGACCGATCCATCCGAATGAGGCCCCTGTCCAGGCTGTTCGCCCATCACATTACTGTTCATTTCCGCCATTGATTCACCTTCGCTCTTTACAAATCCGTTCTCGAGCGTAAACATTGTGATCTTTGGTATCGGATTGGAGCAGATTGGGACTTGTTCTTTCTCTCTGCGTTTATTCTCCAGTGCAGTTTCTCTTGCATTCTTACGCGCCTCTGCTGAACGCGCACGCTCTCGCTCTTTCGCGGCCTTCCCTGCCACAGCTGCGAAGATGTCCCATATCTTCTTGCCCACGAAACAGACGACTCTAGGCCTGTGGGTGACGAACTTTGCCACGAGTGGAGCAACAGCTAGCCGCATTTCATGTGTTGACAGTTCAGACTGCTCGGCAGTCGGCCTGTCGACAAGGTTCGTCATACCATAACCGTACTTTTGTGGAAGCGTCACATCCTCCTGCGGTGTGAGCAGGCGCGGGGTTAGGCCCGAGAGGTGTAGTGCACGCCAAAACTTATTCGTTGGGTGGGCGAAGTGGTGCCCAGTGCGTGACGATCGTTGACCGGGACTGCGGTTAGCTTAGTTGCAGCGCGATTAAATGGTTCGTGCGCACTTGATGCCGCAGAATATCACTTGTGGTCAATAAGTCATTCTCCAGAGTAGAGCACTCACGATCGACTCCTGACCCCATGCAATCCTCGACATTTGACAAGTGAGCATATTTCTCTGGATCGGCGAATCCTCGAGGTCTCTTCCAACCGAGCTTCTTAGGCGTGCTTGTGGAAGTATCCCTGTCATTGGTCTCGTCACTACGTCGTGGCGTCTTGCTCGGCGTTAACGCGCCTTCATTTATCTCCTCCAAAGCATCGCTGTCTTCTCCGCTCTCATACTCGTCACTGTCATCGTTACCATAGTCGTCACCGTCCTCATCGTCATGGTCATCGTCACCGAGGAAGTAAGGTGAACGTGTCGTCGTCTTTCGCGCACTGCGACGCAAGGGCGTACTTGATGTCGAAGCCACCGTGTCAAGGGCTGACCGGACCGGTGTTGTGGGTCCCGACTTCGACACGGACCTCGAGCTACGCCGCGGAGAAGACGGCGCATATGCGTAGCTCGCCAGCTTTCCTGCCAGTGTGTTGGTGCTCCCAGCGCCGTCTGTCATGGTAGAGAAAACTCGAAGAACTTATTTGTCGTTGATCAGAAATGATCAGTCCAGTCAACATGATGGACATGAGTAGTGGAGGTTGCCTTCCCACGCTTGAACGTGCTGCTCGAAGGTGTGCAAGCTCAGTACGTCAACGATGACAACTTGTCATCATCCAGTGCAACCCATCTCCGACACTACCGGAGATCAGAAACAGTGAGGATCATGATCGCCGTCATGTATGCCGACACGCGCGCATGACTACAGACCCACACCGTAGCGCTGGATGCAAAAAGGTTACACCAACGGGGATTCGAACCCCGGCCGCTTCTTGATCTATTCCACGTAATGGAAGAGAAGCATCCTAACCACTAGACTATTGGTGTGAGGATAAAAATGCCTCCGCCTGGTACAATATAACACTCGTCTGTGGGCTACGAAATGATATTGTCTGTGAGGATCTGTCCTGCGTCCGATGTCACTTGTCATCATCGCGGTAGTAGCGAGCAGAATAGCAAAGTGACGGCACCATTCCTGCGCATAGCGTTTGTTGCTGTCGTCGCTGTAGTCGCATGTGTTGCCGTTGTTGCTGTCTTCGCGGTTGACGGTCGATCGTTCCGAAGCACAGCCAGGCTCCACCTCACTGAAGACAGCTACAGCGTGCTGCTGACTCTTGAACACGGGACGTCTGCCGCCGCAGAACGCAATTCTACTTGCCCAGAGATCGAAGAGGCTGGATTGGCGGCCATTTACATGGCACATTCGTCAATGCAGATCTGGTGTCGACGTAAGCGGCATAGCGCATCTCTATCCCTGCGCAAACCAGTAAGTCCGCTATCTCGAGAGGTACACCGTTGCGATCATCACAGAGCAAAGCATCGAGTGCCTACTTGTCAGTTCACGACCTGCCCGCCCTTCAGAGCGACCAAGTCGTACCATTCGTATCGCCTTGTCAGCAAGCTACCTAACCATCGCCTTCTGGAGAATTGGTAGGCGTAGTCTTGCGATCGTTCTTCTTGTGCCATTCGCGGACGTGGAGATTCAAATATATCAGGGGTCCGACGGCGGAAGATGACGGGCGAGGCTTCAATTGCCTGTATGTCAACTCTCTGAGCTATATGTGCGCGACCATCCGTCCATGCACATTCAAGCTTCCGGGGCAGCGACTTACCATCTGGATGGATTTCTCTGCGAGGACTTTGTTGTTTGATCGCCATGCAAGAAGTTGGTCAGGCATGGTAAGGCGCCGGTTCTTCTGATGCCATTGGCGCATGTGTAGATTCCTGAACATTAGCCAACAGCAATAAACGCTATGATTCAGAAGACAGGTCGAACGCCTTATCAAATGCGGCTTAACGAAACAGCGGTACGTCTTCAACTACCTGGTCGTACCGACACAGCATGACCAAACGCGCCACTCCTCGCTCGCATCACGCGCCGCCCATATGGTCCGATCGGGCATGATAGAAGGAATATCATACTCGAGGAAGGCGGGGATACGAGGTTGTAAAGAGTAGTCTGTTCGTGGAAAGTTCTTGACAGCCGACGCTGGCGCCGCAAATAGCGTTTCGACAAAGGCTTCAAAGCGATCAGCGATGAGAGGAGGTGACGAGGATGACTTGCTCTGAGTAGACTTGCTTCTTGATGACCAGACTTGCGTGGTATGAGCAGGCAACGCTGCGACCGTTGAAAGCCAAGAGTCAGGCGATAAGCAAAATGACTGTAGTGATTTAGTGCGTCAGGTTGCCACATGCGGTCGGGGCACAAGCTGGCGCATTACCGCCGCCTGTCGCCTCCTTGTAGGCATCATCTCTCCTGTTCAACGTTCGATTCGTGTTGTTGGGAGATAACCCTTGGGATCTCGACTTATTGAGCGTTTCTTTCCAGTATGTCCTCGAAAGCCCTATATATGCTGCGAGTTGTCACTCATTCTCAGATCCGCACAAGGATGACTGCATGAATCCATCTATCTCACCAAGGCCCTTGGGCTGGAGTGTCGCCCATCAGCTGCTGTGCAGTGCTGCCGCTATCAAGAAGCAAACAAACATGGAGATCAAAGACTTGTGCATTGAGTCACTTATCACTTAGAGATCAGAAAGATGTTTCAGGCACCGGGCAAAGTGCCCACACTTTTGCCACCACTTTGCGCGACGCGTGCATTGCATGCCCATGATCTCGACTCCTGCACCATCAAGCTGCTCACCGACTTTCTCCTTCTCCCCTGCTCAACCTACTCGATGTACAGGTACTGAGGACGGGTGTGGAATAGGGGTTGCAGCATGGCAGCCGTAGGTCTTCTCTCCTTTCAGGTACGTGCATCGTAAAGAGTCCGCTCGCTCCCATCACACGATGTAGAGTATGAGTCCGGTGATGTTGTCCCGTCACTGACGCCCTCTCCACAGGCTATCGATGTAGTTCGCTCCACCACTCTCTACATCACTGTCACATTGCCTCGTCCTGACTTCTCGGATAGGCAGCGCATCTCCGGATAGGCAGGTCATCGACGTTTGGCCACTTGCAATGGGACATGACTCGTCGGCGGTGAATCCGCCTGTTGCCCCGTCTGGAGCTGCCTCTGTGGCATCTGGCGGCGCCAGAAGCAGCTCAGCCGCGCTTGCAACGCTTGATACTAGCACAGACGGACCACTCGCGGTTACACGTGAAAACGATAGCTCCTCGCACGATCATGCTGCCTCATCTTTGCCCTCCGATGTCCCCTTGCAACCTTTCCGGTCACTACGTCTGGAAGACAGCGAGTACTCCGACGCAGATACAACTATGGAGTCTATCACAAGTTCAATCGCAGACCAGAGTGACACAGTCGCCCCTCTGCACAGATCTTCAGCAGCTGCGATGCGCAAATATCACAAGCACATCGCGCGATCAGCAGCGAAACGTCAGTCTGTCGCGGCTCTGCCGTCCATCAAGGATCTAAAGCAGCATTGGAATTCTGGTGGTCGAGCGGAGCACCGCGCCGGCGCTGGTATCGGGATTCGACCTTCGTCGCTGTCCGCAGCCCGAGAAGAGGAGGAACAGGACCACCCGATTCGTGATCCATTACCGTGGAAAGAAGTCAAGCTTGCACGAATGTCCCCGACAGAAGCACGAGCGGAGGCTCAAGACCTCATCGTTCACATCTGCGACCTTTGGAGTCTTTCTCGAAACGCCCAAAGTGATCAGCCACAGGCGTTTAGTTCTCCCACCGATGTCGCCGATCTGCTCATCCGAACGGCACGGGCTGTTCGTCGTGTGCGCTCTTTGAATCTAGCCGCTGCGTCTCACAATCAGCGGAGAGCGTCTGTATCGGTTGCTCGACCACAAGCTCGATTCTCTACCCCGTCTCGACCGTCAGGCATCCCAACCAGTGCTACAGCTCGCATTGCTTCCTCGTCAAAGGTTGTCACGGCCGGGGACGATCAGCCTGACTCTAGTGCGCCTCTTCGTCAGGCTGCTCTTGATGTTCTTGGGCAACTGCGATACCTCGAGGAACAGTTGCGAGAGCCCTCTGACGATGTGTTGTTCGATGACGTCGGAGGTGATACACACGCCTCCGACGCGGACAGCAAGAACCCGTCTCGCCGCATGAGTACAACATCCTATGACGACTACGTGTGGTCAGACGAAGACGAGTACAACATCAATGAGGCTGCGCGTGAAGCCGAAATGGCTAGGCAGCGCGCTCCATGGGAGGAGAGGCTGGTGACTGAAGGGCGCGTTTATCGCACAGTCGCAGATGCCAACTGGGTGATGGAGAGTAAACCTGCGCGGCAAGCTGTGCGTCGGTGGATTGAGGTGGTAGGGGAGGTGTTCCGGGAACGTCAGGATAGACCTACAGCGTCGTGGGTCATCAGCGAGAGCGAGGATGACATGGGTGCGTGAGATGCATGGTCGACAAGCTGACAACAGAACGACTTCGCGCCTTCCTCGCAGCTCATCTGTCCGCGGACGAGGCTCAGCTGCTACCTACCGCTCCTGATGCACTACTGGACCGCCTGAGCGATGGGTACCTCCTCATCCAAGCGTACAACGGTAGTATCACTGCGTCGAAACGCCCGTGGGGGTTCATTCCTCCAGAAGACGTGCATGAAACACTGGGGGGGCAGGGGGAGACAGGACGCGAGTGGACCTTCCGCCGCGTGCAGAATCTCACGTGCTGGGCTGCGTGAGTGAAAGTTGTCACGATAATGTCTGATGATAGGGCTCTGCGTACCCGGTACAGCTTGCCTATCTTGATGCCCGCGACCGACAACGCGAACCCACTCGCAGCTGAGTCGAGGCCAAGCAAGAAGGCCGGGCTGGCTGTCCTAGGTCGCCGCAGACAGCTCTCAGCACTGGAGTTCGACCCGCTGCTGGTAGCGAAACGGGCCGATGGGTGGGAGAGCATGCTGCGATCAGTGCTGATGCACTGGTCGAATGAGGCCGCTCGCGAGGTTAAGAGTGAGCGTGTCGAGTCTGGGTCGTCAGCAGAGGAGTCGCGGGAGGTGGCAGAAGATAGAGAAGCGCCTCTAGCCGAAGAAGGTGAGACTACGAAATTGTAATGTCAAGGTTTCGCAAACACACTGTCTCAGCATAGTCACAGATAAATGCATATGCACATGATACACATCGTCACGGCAAGTCGGCATTGAGAGACTGAGCCAACTCGATAGCCACTGCACGTGCCTCCTGTTGTTAGCTGAGCTCACATCGCATCTCCTACCTCCAGCAATGGCCGCAAGTGGTCCGTCACAATCGCCTCATCGCCCTCCATCCTGACACCCGCTATCCGCCCGCCTGGCCGCACAAACACATGTAACCTCCCAGGACAAGCCGCCTCCTCTGCTGGCGTTGCATCGAGGAACGCAACCTCACTTCCGGGCACGAGGTTGAGCGTGACGCAGACAGGCAACTCGGCCCTATCTTGCAACTGCTCGGTCTCTCCATCAATGTCCCAGTCGTCCGCTCCTCTTGCCCTTGCCTTGCCCTTGCCCTTTCCTGCCCCGATAGCGCCCTTGATCCCCGCCAGATCCTTGTTCTCCTCCTCTCCCTCCCATTCAACCACTTTCACTCTTGGAACCTCGAGATCGACGAATGCAGCCCGTGCAGCCAGTGCCAGAGCGGCTGCGACCCCTCCATCGGCTGACAACAATGCCAAATGCAATGTCGGAACGAATGCTTTGCTTTCTGTGATCACAAGGTGTGGTACGGACGGGACGAAGTGATCAGATAAGAGCGCAGCGTACGCCGCTGACAGCTTGGACAGTTCGTTGCTGCTCAACGCTGGCATTGCTTGTGGTGTGCTGCCGTCAGCTAGACATGCGGGGTAGCACCTCACATGTCGACCTCGACCTTTGTCCGCCATGCACTCGACCCCTTAGGCACGTCCGTGACCTCGAGCTTGATACCCGCCACGATCTCCGTACCGCCGATACGCAGACGGGCCGAGCCGTTAGCAGCTGGTGCAACGCCATACGCTGTCTCGATCGCTCGCGGTTCCCGCAACCCACGTCCGTCGAAGCGTGTCGCTGGCGACGATGTCAATCCCGTAATAATGTAATCCCGCTCGGCGGGAGAGAGCGTGGCCATGCTGAAGAGTCTCGATCTGAGTGGAGATTGCAGTTAGATGTATCTGTGTTGCAGGTGGTGTCGTCGAGATGAACTTTGTGGAGGGATATGAACGCACCGTGGGAGAGTGGTTTGACGCGTATTTGTTGACAAACGCGACGATCAGTCCAACGTCATATCGAACATAGCGGCAATGGCACCGAGACGCGCAGGACCATCACGGCGACGAAGGGAGGCGGAGGAGGAGGAGATAGAAGAGCAAACGCAGGTGCCGCAGGAGGAGGAGGAGGTTGACGTGGAAGAGGAGGAGCAGCAGCAGGGGGCTAGGGTCGGTGGCCTTACAAGAGACGTAAGACCAATCGATGCAGTGTGCGCTTTCTGACATTCAGGAGCTGGAGACTGCAGCTGCCCAGCTGGTGCGTATGGCGCTATTCCACGAGTACAAACGCGCTCCACTGCAACGCAAAGCCATCACAGCAGCAGGTGAGCAGGTAACATAGCGCCGGCTGATGTCAGTGATTCCAAATCAGACCCGCGCCTTCCCAGAGGTTTTACGCCGCGCTTCGCAGATCCTGCAGAAGACGTTTGGCATGGAGCTGTACGAGCTGAGGACGAGGCAAAAGGATACATCAGAGACAGCGCCGCGCGTGGAGGCAACCAATGGCGAACACACATCGCAGGCGATCCAAGCTGGCAGAGGAGGTGAGAAGTTCGTCCCAGCGGTGTAGCTGACTGCTAGCAAAGGGATCAGGCAACTTCATCCTGCGGTCGATCCTCCCTGCTGACGTTATCGCGGGCATGGCCAACCCAGTACCATTACCGATGCCGAGCTACGAGATGTCGCAAGAGGAGGCGCAGGAGCGAGAAGCGGATTCGGGCGCATTGTTGCGATGGGAGAAGGGTGACGGGACTGCAAGTGGCAGCGTGGCGCTGTTGGGCGTTCGCACTGTCATCCTGTGTTTGATCTTGTGTCTTGGGCGTGTTGCGGAGGACAGTAGGTGGTATAGTTGGCATCACTAACTACAGATACTCTGCACGGCTTTCTGCGTCGCCTGAATCTCTACCGCGATACTGTGCTCCCGTACAAATCGACAGACGTCGCGGGCGAGCACATGACGCTGGACCGGTATCTGGATCTGCTGGCTAAGCAGAACTACCTGGAGAAGGTGGGTGTAGACCAAAGGCGAGGCTAACACTCAGGCAAAAGTCAACAACCCGACAGGCGAGGGCACGATCATCGAGTGGCGGTGGGGCAGCCGTGAGGCTGAGTTCTCCGAAGCAGCAGCAGCGGCGTTCATCGAGTCAATGTGAGTTGTGCCCTGTGGTCATGACGGCGCTGACCCCAGATTTCTGGGTAATGAGGAGGACGAACAGTCTGAAGACGAGGAAGAGCCACAAAGCAGCGAGAGGTCAGATCCGCCGCAGACCGCCTCTCAACGGCGCGAAGCGAAGAGGCGCAAGCTGCGTGATCACCTGCAGCGTGTGGCAGGGGGGCCTTTGTTGGGCGAGGTATAGTCTATCCTTCTCCGCTCGAAACACCAGCGCTACGCTCCGTAACGATTGCACAGACGATCGTGCGCCAGTCTGCATTCATCGTCAGTGCGTCGAGAGGTCCGACCTGCCATAAGATCGAGCGCTTTGCTCCGCCGATTCTTCGTAATCCGCACTCTGTATCTAGTACATGCAACCCATGCTACGCCTCGCTCAGTCCCCAGCGCCAGAACCACTCACTCGCCCTCTTGAGCATCTCAGGCGTGCACACATGCCCCCTGCCCTCCTGGACGAAGACCTCGACATCGCCCTTCGGCGCCTCAGCCTGGATGCGGGCGATGATGTCCTTCCCGAACCTATACGGCACGAGCTCGTCCAGCTCACCGTGAATCGAGAGGATCTTCTTCCCCTCATACGCGCCCTTGGGCGTCGCTGACTCGATGTACGACTTCAGCGAGTCGGGGTACGTTGGCGGCTTGAACGGCAGGCCGGCAGCCTCAGCCCGAGCGCCAAGGTATGGTCCGAACGCCTCGAATGGCAGCCCGATGATAGGGACGGCGATGCGGATACGTGGGTCAGCCCGGAGCTGGCGCCACGTCGTGTTCCCGCCGAGGGAGATACCGGTCGTCATCCACTCTGTGATTGTGCGTTCGCCATTCGGGAAGAGGTACGCGGGGAGGAAGTTCATGATCAGGTCGGCGTCCTGTGTTGCGCCGTCTGGGAGGAGTCAGCTTCCGTACAATGCCCTTCGTTCCGGGGGCACTCACAAATCGTCGCAGCCATGTCAACGAAGTGATGCGGGTTCTGCTGGTACGCGAGGTTGGTGTTCTTGTACTTGAGGCGGGTGCCGTGGTTGCGGTGGTCCTGTCGTCAGACACGGGCGTGCTGGCCAACCCACAAGAGTGATAACCAACAGATCATGCGTGCGCTTGCGACCTGACTCCTTGGCCAGCCGGGACACCTCGCCGAGCATCCCGCGCGCGAAGGGCTCCATGTTGCGCGCATTGTTGCAGCGGCCGTGTGTTGCGATCTGGCGTCAGTGCGGGCTGGGGCAGTACCTGGGACACGATGGACAGAGAGTCCATGCGATGGGTCTGCGCATCGTGTGATCTACTCACCACAACGCCAATCGGCAGTGTACTCCCAGCACACTCCTCCAGCCCCCAGATGTGGACGTCGAGGTCGACCAGCGAGAGCGTGCGACATGACCCCGACGAGTGCCCCAAGTCAAGGGCCGGGTAGTCCATCACATGGGCTGTTGGGTCTGGTGCCATCGTTATGATTGCTGTTTGCGATTGTGTCGAGATTCAAGGTAGTGCTCAGGCCAAGGTTAGGTGCGACGAGCGGTGGGCGAGTCGCGAAAGCAGATTGTCGCAACAACCGATCCGGGCAGCCGAATACCGGACATCGGCCAATTCGCGTACCTCATCAGATCCTCCATGGGTTGTTCCTCTCGTATAGATACGGCTGAGCCTCGGTGCAAACCACGATGAACCCAAGATGCATGACAGATGACATATCTACATACAACAGACGCCCACGCACACCCACCCTACTCCTCACGCAGCTTGATCCTCGCCTTCTGCTCGTCCTGCGCTTTCCACTCGCTGTCGCGCTTCGCCGTGCGCAGCCGCTTGTCCTCCTCGTACGCCTTGAACGTCTCCTCTGCGTCTGTAGAGAACTCAAACTTGTCCGTCGGGAGCCCGAACGCCTTCAGCTTGTCCAGCCACAGAGGGATAGTCGGCTCCCACAGCGGGTGGATGTTTGACGGGTCAACAGGGCACGCCCACGTCGTACGCGACACCTCGCCCAGGTGCGTCGGCTGGACGCCCTCCGCCTTGTCCATCGCGAGCATGACGTCGCTGATGTCTATAAAGCCGAGCACCTGCGGATGTTGGGCACAGAAATCCTTCATCTTGGCGTTGAAGCGCTCTGTCATGGCGATGCGGACCGGCTTGGTCACGAGCGGGGGGTCGTGCGCGAAAAGCGCAGACATGTCAGCTGTCTGCTCTATCGGCGGCGCGGATGGGGCTGGCCCATCAGAAGTCGTCATGGTAGCTATGCCGGACTCGATCTGGGCGACGGAGGCGGCGTCGGAGGCAGTAGCAGTGGCACTCGGCTCGGTCTTCCTGGCCCATGGGGTCTGGGATCCGCGCTCGGATCTCGACTCGATCGCACGGGCCGCCTTGGTGTGGTCCTCGACTAGGCGCTCGACGTACTTCATCGGGATGCGGGGAAGAGTGTCGTCCTCCACTAGGGGCGGGAGGGCGCCTGCGACTAGCACTTTGGTCGGAGGAAGTGGAGTAGCGGAGGTCCCCTTGGCCACCTCGGCCGCTCGACGGCCAATAGGGCCATTGACGACCTCACGCTCCAGCCAGGCGGTGTACGCCTCGACAACTGCGTCGACAAACCGCTCGGGGCCGAGAGCAATCTTCCCCGTTGTCTCTGTTGCATTGGCCAGGATTTCGCGCTCCCCGTTGGCCTGAGCAGCAGCGTCTGCCTTGTCCGCCTCCGACGGCTCGTCGACCTTCTTGAACGTGCCTGGACCCATGGGCTTGTTCATCAGCTGCCACAGGTAGTTGACCTGCAAGTCGACCTGGCTGTCAGTGAGTCCTGGGCGTCAATTGAAATCTGCCCACTCACATTGCCAAAGACGAGGACGGCGAAGCGGCCCGTGGGCGGAAGGTACGCATACGGCGGCGGCGCAAGGAGCGAGTTGAGCAATGGCACGAGCTCCTTCGACACTTGCTTTATCGACTTGGGATTGTTAAGACCCTAGGATATCAGCAAAACTCTCATGCCCAATACCTTGGGACTCACCTTTGCACTCGCGCCCTTGAACGAGCGAGTCCGAGACGACGTATCGCTTAAGAGCTTGAAAGGTCCAGCAAAGCTGTCACCGAAGACATATAATGACGGCCCAGACACACGCGGCCGCGAGTTGGAGTACCCCGAGGACCCTGCATTGTCGCTCCTGCGATCGCTAGGCCCCGAAGACCAAGGCGAGCGCGCATGTGGTGTCGAGCGCGACGGAGACGAGTACGAGCCCGAGCTGCTGCCTGCGCCGTTGGGCTGGCGCGTCGCTCCGGGCGGAGGCGCGACACCAGTCGCTGCGGCTCCTCCTGCGCGGTTCCTAAGATGCGGAGGGACGTAGGCCATGGTGAAGGATCGAGGGGGTGTTGCGGTGGCCGACAAGAGACGGTACAGATGGTAGCTCTATGCTGGTCCGGGTCGTCGATGTCTATTGTCGACTTGAGGCACAGTTGATCGTCTTGTTCATGCCGCCCTGTTTAGATCTGATAAGATCTGCGGTGAGTCTCTAATCGACAGAGTCTATTAGGGCCTGCCAATTTTCCTATTCCCTGCTCCTAATCAACCACACCGGCTAATAGTCTCCCCTAATATCCTGTGCCGCAGTTTCGTCATCGAGCGGCAGGCGATCGACGACCTGTATCGCACTCGCTTGCGATTTTCCGACTCTTTCCATCAGTACTTCCACTCACTTCCTCCTCCTCACCAACCCTCACCAGCTCACAGTTCACACCCGCCCGATGGCGAAGGAAAGCCCCAAGGAAATAGTCCAGGACAAGGCACAGGCTGTCGAGAAGTCGGTCGACCGCGAGGTCGACAAGCTCGTCAAGAAGGACGGTGAGGCTCCACCGCTGGCGTGACTGACGCCCAAGCCGACTCGACGGATAGCAATGTTCGTTATGGTAAGGAGTACGATATAAGCACTTCTGACGCCCCTAGCCGCGTACCTCCGCCGTATCCGTGACATCGTCCGCGCTGGCAGCCGGTACACCGCCTACAGTGAGTACTAGGTGTCGCGGAGTTGCGGTGAGCCAGTTAACCCGTAGCCAGCGACATCGGAGAGGCCTTCCGCCCCGTCGTACCCCCCTGGGTAGTCACCGCCGCATACGGTGTCTCATGGGCATACCTCATTGGAGATGTCGGCTTCACGACCTACAAGGCAAAGGAGCGCGGCCCGACCCCCTGGGAGGCCGCCAACTTCTCCGAGCCGATGCGCCTCTCGCTCGTGGCGGTGAAGCGCTCCGTGTTCCAGGGTGTTGCGTCGATGGCATTGCCGGCGTTCACGATCCACACGGCCGTCAAGCAGGCTGCCAAGGCGGTTAAGAACAGCACGAACGTGACGCTCAAGCGTTGGGGACCGACGTCGGTCGGTATTGCGATCGTGCCCGCGCTGCCATTCCTGTTCGACCACCCTGTCGAGTATGCGACGGACATGCTCTTCGACAAGGTCGAGGAGGCAGTGGCCAAGGAGGGCGGGCCGCGGCCGGTGGACGAGGTGAGCAAGGCGTAGAGTAGTGGTACAGTATAGACATGCATCTGTGATTTACGGGGTGAGGCAGCCCAGCGGTCGGCGAGCACAGAATTGGCGTTTGATAACTCTGATAGGGGAGTAGCTGAGGTCTTGCATGACGACAGGTGCATTCTTGACATATCTGTCACATCTGTCAGTCAAACCCTGATCAAAGTGACCGAGGTCTGCTGTTTTACCGAATCTGTGATGGGACAGCTCAGTGTCTGCAGTGACTTGCACATGGACCATCCTTTCTCAAACAGAAGTTGGAAAGTGTCGATTGCTTTTCTTGAGCCACTGCATAACTCTGAACGAGCGTTCAGCTTTAGTGCCGCGGTGCCACACCCGGTGGTGAATCTCTCTCCTGGTGACAGCGATTGACGTCTGTAGGTCAAATTCAACAGGCAGGGTTTGGTACCACACCTGCTTCAAGATATAGTTCTGTGCTCACACTTCACGCCTATGGACAAGCTGCTGTCGAGATGACAGTAGTTTCTTACATCCCGGAAGTGTAGACCTTGAGTTTGGACCATGGCTCGCCTACCGCCACAGCCATCGTTCTCCATCTAGCACGACCGTCTCAAATCTTGAGGAGCTTTGTGCATACAGATACTCTGTCCAAGCGTCCATGAGCCGTTGCTGACGGTGCGATCTGTGCACGCCATACTGTGTGCTCACGAGCATTCAATATCATTCTCATCAGCAGCCAAGGTCTTCTCCGCATGACCTTTGAACAATATTTCCTGGCGATCACAGCCTGCCACACAGTCGCATTATTGCTTGCTCCGCCATGGAGTGCAGTCCATAGTAGCTATTATCAGCATGAACCTTGTCCTCTCGGCATGACAAGTCCACTATCAGTGCAAAAATTATCGAACATCATTCGCACCTGCCATCGCTACATGCACTTCGTGAGATGCTGACCAAACATATACTTCACGCACAAGTATGCATACACGCAACTTCTCAATCTTCTTCTGATTCTGCTCTCTTAACTCTTCTCGGCTACATGACTTCTGACGGCGCCCCACTCAGGAGCGATAGCGAGTGCGAGTGCGGGTGCTCACCCCCGACTCCCCCTACTCCAACTCCCACTCCACCAGGCAAGCGACCCGGACCCGCGGCAAGGCCCTAGTTGGTGGGGTTGTTGATCTGCGGCGAACCGTTCTGGCGGCGGAGCTTGAGGTTGCGGTCGTGCATGACTGAGGTTAGTCTGGAGTGGGCGACTGGGGTGAGGGGACCAGTGATGTGGCTGAATGTGGAGGTAGTCACTGTGTGGCCCAGGGTACTCACGGTGGTGGGCAGAGGCTGCTGTCAGCGAAATCCATGCGAACGTTCACTCACCAGCAAGACCGCCGACGAGACCCATGCCGACGACGAAACCGAGGGGGTAGAGCTCGACGGGGATGTCTGCGGGGCATACGGTTAGGGGATGAAGTGGAAAGGGATTGTTGTGGCGCAAGTGAGATCCAACCACGGCGATAGGAGACATGTCAGCATTGCGTTCCAGTATCACTTGCTCGCTCTCATGCGAACAACATACCCTTAAGTCCAATGCGGAACAGCTGCCATCAGCTATGCTCACCACAAACGTGCTCAATCCTACTTACGAGCTTGGGCTTGCCACCACGGGTCTCAATCGACGCCTGCCTGCGGCCTGCGACTGCGGCGTTGTGCTGCACCGCGGTGCGCGAGGTGGTGGCGAGAGTGCGAGCGGAGCGTGCGAGCATGGTTACTGTGGTGTAGTGTCGCTGTGAGTGGTGTGTGAGGTGTATCTGGTGTCTGATAGAGAACAAAGACGCAAGCCAGATCGTCAGTATCGCGCCCCCTATATACCCGCCAGACTGTTCCATCTCGCCCAGCGCATCCCTTCTCCTCTGTTAGCATCACCGCACGCTCGCTGTCATTCTCACCCTCTCCCCTCACATGATGAACACAGAGGGAGAGATGGGCAATGGCAAGGATTGAGCTAAATGTGAGGTCATATGACCATGTCCTCGATCTTGGAACCAGGTATGATGGAGCGTCGGTTATGGCCATCCCAGACCAGGTGGGCTGCTTTGCGTCACACCGCATATACCGTGGCCGATTGTGGCTTTACACGTGGCCTGAGCATGGCAGTAACGTGGTATTACGTACACACCCCCTCGCATCTTGAGACACGATACACGCATGACGCGGCGTGGGACACGCTCGGAACAGAGCACGAAGCACGGCCTACAGCTGCCGGCCGTGCGACATTACTGCAGTACACCATCACCTTCACACTTCACCACCTCCCACCACCTCACAACACAGCACCATGTCCCGCGCTCAGTTCGACAAGGCCGTCCAGATCGTCAAGGAGCTCCCTGCCGACGGGCCCGTCAAGCCCACCCAGGAGCAGCAGCTCGAGGTGAGTTGCGCGGGATCGACATCGGGAAGGTGAGGTCTTACTTTAGTTCTACGGCCTCTTCAAGCAGGCCAACGAGGGCGACGTGACTGGCCCCGCTCCCGGCGCATTCAACTTCACCGCAAAGTACAAGTACAACGCGTGGAAGAAGCTCGAGGGCACGAGCAAGGAGGACGCTGCGGCGAAGTATGTTGCCCTGCTGAAGTCGGTGAGTGCGAAGTCGCGAGCGCAGCGAGCGGCGGAGCGAGACGAAGCGAATTGAGCGAGCTTCTGGGCGGCTCAGTGGTTTGCTCGCTTGAAGTGACGGAGTGGTATTTGGTGCTGCAAGACAGCTGAGCGTGACTCGCTTAAGGGGCAGAAGGAGCTGTGAAAGTGCATCGAAAGTCCAGCTTGACCCAAGCCCAGCCAACGACGGGATGGCACGGAGTGTGCGGACTGGGAAGCACATGAGAGGCAGTCGTTGAAGACAACTGTGTAGCGCATCTGTGGGGAAGAAGCTTTGGGGTGAGACCAGAGAGGCAGTTGAAGCCGAAGTGGAGGTTGTGTGATGAGTGGAAGGTGTGTGTGTGGATTCTCAGTGGGGCCTCATCTCAGTGTGGGCATGGGGTAATGGAGATATGGAAGGTTGCGGAGGGTTCATGAGACTGTTTCAGTAGAGTAATGCTGACTTCAGATGCTCGAGAAGGCCGGCGACGAGAACTCGAAGAAGGCGCTCGCCGAGCTCGAGGGTGGGTTGGGGTTGAGAGGTGGTGCTAACGGCAGCTGCTGCGTAAGGGTGATACCAGTAGAGAATGCGAATATGTTGACTGAGGGGGGCTCTGGCCTAAGCATGGGGCTACTGATGAGTGCAGAGGGGCCTCTGGCCATGATCTGACGTGTTTATTGACTGACATGACGGACTAAGCGCGTGGTCGCATACTCCAATAGCTTATGCAACTGCGCTGATGATGGCTGGAGCTGATGCTACCCGACCAGGTTGCAGCGAGTCACGAAGTGCAGACTTCACAGTCTAATTGACATCGAATGCTTCATAGATGCTGGAGGAGAGATCGACGACGAAGGGAGTAGTGAGTTCCGTGCTACCCAGAGTAACTCGCACCAACCTCAACGTCCTTGACCTCTATGAGAAACAACTCAGTTGCGTGCACTCGAATATTATCATCTGCCACGCGCGCAGGCAGCTCGTCAACCCTATCTGTGATCTCTGTCCTAGCACCCAGCCAACGAACGGTGTCTGCAGTGCGTAGACGGTCTGTCTCCCTCTGCTCCCAACGATGATGCAACGAGCACTTGGGACACTCGATGCCTCAACTTCTGCTTTGTCCAGGTTTCATGACGTCGAAGCGATCTTGACGATCTTTGCTCGGTTCTTGATGCTGCCTCTCAAGTCACAACCGCGACGCGCCTATCTCCCTCTCTCATCCGCCCTCTGCCTGAGCAATGTACATCGTCGTTCTAGGAAGCCGCAGTGCTATGTACATAACAGACGTTGACGAGTTCATCACAAGAGCGCCCCTGCCCCTGGCCTCATCCTCAGCATCCCCATCATGCTTAGTGATGGGGCACACCGCACACACATCAACATCATCACTAGGCACGTCGGACAATCTCATGCCATACACCCGAAGTGTACCGGTAATCACGTTCTCCGAGGAGTACTGTGTCTGTGTTCGGCTCACACAATGTTGTGCTCATATGCTCTCGTGCATGGCGGACAGACGACCTGCGCCCTGCTCTATGCGAGCAACATGAGTACATGAGTACATGAGTACATCAGTACATGTTCAGACGGTGCTCCACAGCGAAGTTGGCTGCTCCTTGATACTCATTCTTTCGGGGACCAGACTCCTGACCGACTGAAGCATGGCACCTTCCCCGGTCGCCTCTCCTTACATCACAACCGCATAGCTCCTCTTGCTGACCAACTGCAACACCCATATGACGCTCCCGTCGTACATACTCCACGCTTTTGACACAGCGTCCAGCCATGCATGCCATGCCGATTCTACTGCCCCCGCCGCAACCCTACGACGCTTGCAACGGGCTCTAACTACTCCCTAGATCACCTGCCTACTGCTTGTTCTCGAGGATGGCGCTGATGCTGCTCCAGACGAGCTTGGGGCTCTGCGCGGCGTCGACGGGCTTCCAGACCCCAGTCTTCTGGTAGTACTTGACGATCGGCTCGGTCTGGTCGTGGTAGGTCGCGAGACGCTTCTTGAGGGTCGCGGCGTTGTCGTCCGAGCGCTGGATGAGGGGCTCGCCGGTGATGTCGTCGGTCATGGGCTTCTTGGGGGGGTTGACTGAGGTCAGCGGCGAGCACGCGAGCGGGGGTGGGTGGAGGCGTGCGAGCGCGGTAGCGCGAGTGCGCCGACAGTGAAAGGAGTGCGAGCGGAGCGAGCATGAGAGCATGGGTGGGTAGGTGGGTGGGCCAGTGCACGAGCGCGCTGCTCGAGTGTGCTGATAGGGGACAGCGAGCGGAGCGAGCATGAGAGGAGGGGTGCGTGGGCGGGCTGTGCACGAGCGCGTGAGCGCGAGTGCGCTGAATGAACGACAAACGGCGAGAAAACTCGCGCAATGAGCATGCATTGGCAACAGACACGCCAACGCCGATGTCGACGACTCGTGCTCTGTGACGCGATGACCATGGTGAGCGCTATTTGCTTGCTCATCCTCAGATCACGTCCAGATGGACATAAACCCCTGTAGCGCAGTTGGGCAATTGCAGCCGGTCTGCCGTAGCCTCGATGAACACGGCCACACATCAACTCAACGGGTGCCACATCTCCGCACTTTCACGTCTGCCTGCGCCCTCATATCCATACTCTGATCACACACGGCATCTGTCATGTGCTCGCACGCTCGACATGCACCTGCACGTCATGCAGCACAGCTCGTAAATCCTCGCACAGCTTGCTTCTCGGCATGACGCAGTCGGACGTACACCGTCCTTGCACATCCGTCGCTCACACGCTCGCTGCCACACGCTGACGCGTGTGACAGCAGCTACTCACACTCGCGGTGGTACGACCTGCCCGACGCGGGGTGCACCAGACGACCAGTGATACGCGCAATCAGGAGCGCATCGGGGATCTTGAGCTCGATAGCATGGTCGATCTTCTTGTTCTCCTTGTTGAGCATGTCGTCGAGCTTCTCAGCCTGGGGGACCGTCCTGGGGAAGCCGTCAAGGATAAAGCCATTCTTGCAGTCCTTGTTGTTCTCGAGCTCCGACTTGATCATGTTGATCATGATGTCGTCCGAGACGAGGCCACCGGCGTCCATGATCTTCTTGGCAGCCTTGCCGAGCTCGGTCTGCTTGGCGACCTGGGCACGCAGCATGTCGCCGGTCGCGAGGTGGCAGCACGAGTACTTCTCCGAGATGGAGGGGGCTTGTGTGCCCTTGCCGGCACCGGGGGGGCCGATGAGGACGAGCTTGGGCGCGGGGCCAGAGCCGACGACATTGGACACGGCCTCGGAGACCTTGGACTTGGCCTCGTCGAACTTGGACTGCGCCTTGCCCTCGAGCTGGACAATCTTGGCCTCGAGCTGGGGTCAGCGGCCGACTGGCAAGAGCCCTCTGGCGATAGCCAGAGGGCGGTAGCCAGGAGGGAGCCTGCAAGACGCAGCCATGGTGCGGGTTGTGACCACCGGGGTAGTCGTTGATCGTCTAGAGCAACCGGCTGTTCGAGATTGCCCGATCGGCGCCGGCGCCCACATCACTGTCGACGATCAACTCCTCGGCTCCCCAACTCACCTGCGAAACGAGCTGCTTCAGGCTCTCGACCTCGTTGTTGTTGTTGGCGGACGACGACATTGCGGCTGGGCTTAAGCTTTTGGGTAGTAGAGAGGAGAGGAGAGGAGGATGAGAACGAGATGGATACGAGATCTGAAGCTGTCTTGACTTGTTTCCAGCAGCCACGAAAACAGTTCCGAGGGCGTCGTTCCTGTCTTGTCCTGTGGTTTTTGGTGATGTCGTCGTCGCGCGCGCCCGATTGGAGGTGGGGGCCTAGGGTGGAGGGCGTTAGGGGGGTGGTTAGAAGGGGGTAGCTGATAAGCGGATAAGCGGGCAAACTCTAGAACACACACATACTCATGCAGTGCATGCACAACTTGTACACACACACACAACCATGAGTACACACAAAGCACACACACACACAAATGCTATACACATACAATACACAGACAACGGACACGCATCACACACACACACAGAGCGTTACACACACGTACACACACGTACCGCTCACTGACCGACGCCCTAAACTCACACCGTGATAATACACCTATCTGAAGTTGTCATTCTGGCACTGCCCATAGACAACTTCCGCGCTGCCAATGTGCTCGACATCGTGCTGAAGCGGCACTGAACAAAGTGAAGTATTGGGCTTAGTTTGATTTATGTTTCCAGCTATGGCAGCCACGCCTGGAAGGATGGAGATACGTGAGACCTCAGCTGGTCAGGAATGTTGCAAGCTGGATAGAGACTCCCGGAAAGCACACCTTCTGGACTTCACGTACACGATGTAGGGCCTCGTTGTACTCAGAAACCTCAGTCTGACAGCTCAAGCACATGCGCATCTGGATACATCGCCAACGTCGACGTGCATTGACTTTGTATGAGCGACGATATCACGATACTGGCAACATCGACCCGCGGACATGAGCCGAACTCCGCCGCCGTCGCTCGGTGACACAAAGCATACCAGGAATAGACCGACGGTCACCACTCGGTCATCACCTGCGACGTGACGATCTTCTGGACTTTCCGATCACTTTCTGCACTGCCTACGCGTAGCCGCGGCTTCTTGATCCTTTTCTCTATATCAAGCTGGACTGACAACAAGCACTGCTTCTTCCCAACCGTCGCCCATCACACCCAGGAGCACGTCGTACTCATTGTGGTCCACCTCGCTGCACTTGCGCGCAGCGTCTCGCGCCACTTTGCCACCAGAACACCACTCAGGCCATTCACCATCACCACCACCAAGCACCGAAACATCATGGCAGCAGCCGTAGCGACGCCCACGACCTACTCTGGCCCCTTGCACAACGAGGAGGCAGCAGCGGCCACGAAGCAGCCCAAGGCATCGAGCTCATCGTCCTTGCAGGAGCCTCAAGACCCCCCTCCTGCGCGCGAGATCCCAACAGACTTCCGCAGCTCGCTGGCGGCGTGGTGGAGCTCGAGTGGATACAAGGACGGCAGGGCAGCAGAGGACCGTCTCCTCCGACGCCTGCAGTACTATCGCCCTCCGCCACCTGTGCCAGAGAAGAGTTGGTTTGGGCGAGCGCATGCAGATGAAGGGGTGGTGCCTCCTGCCCCGGTAGACACTGTCGACTCCGACTCAGGCCTCATCGCCACCTTACGCTCAGTGTTCATTCCCACCCCCGACCCCTCGGCTGCCCCGTCTCTTCCAGCTGGAGCAGGTGCTGAACCAATAACGTCGTCTACTGCGTCCCTCCAAACATGCAGTTCCAGCACCTCAAGTCTAGCTTCCAAGCTCCACCTGAAGAAGCACAAGGGCGACAAGCTCACAGACTACATCAACACGCTCGAGATTTCCGACGATGCAACTCGGAACGCAAAGGAGGCCGTCGTCGTGCTGCACGGGTACGCTGCGGCGCAGGGGTTCTTCTTCCGCAACTGGGACGCCGTAGCCCGCAGCGCAGCAGCAACAGGGCGGAAGACGTTCTTCCTCGACTGGTTGGGGATGGGGCTCTCGTCTCGCCCGTCGCCGGCCCTGCTCTCCTCTCCGGCCAGTGCGAGTGTCGAGCAGCGCGTAGCGCGTGCAGAGCACTTCTTCCTTTCCTCCCTCGAGTCCTGGCGAGCAGCGGAGGGTATCGAGCATATGGTGCTGGTGGGGCACTCGTTGGGAGGGTATCTCTCGACAGCGTATGCGCTGCGCTACCCCGACCGGGTATCTAGTCTCATCCTCATCTCCCCAGCTGGCATCCCCCATGGTCCGGACCAGCAGCAGAAGCCAGCACAGCCTGTGCAGTCCCGCCCTGCTACCTCCACACCTGCCGTCACGACCTCTACTACCTCCTCCTCCATCACCTCTCCTGCCACGCTCAGCACTCCTAGCGCCCATGGCACGCCCGGCACCCTCGGCACCTCCGGCGCCTCGGGCCCGCCCGCCCGCCCCACACCAGTCCGCGGCGGCTCAAACGACGAAGCAGCCGACGCCGTCGAGATGGAGCTCCAGAACCCCAAGGACCCCGACCCCCCCACGGAGAGGCCCAAACGCTCCATGCTCAGGAGGGGAGGCGAGAAGGTCTTTCTCTGGGGCTGGGAGCGGGGTATCTCGCCGTTCTCATTCCTGCGCTCCTTCGGGCCCTGGGGACCCCTCCTGGTCGGAAAGTACTCCACAAGGCGGTTCAGCTCGCAGGCGCCTGAGGATGTGCGGAACCTGCATGCGTATATCTGGAGCACGGTGGTGCTGAAGGGCTCGGGGGAGTACTGTATCTCGCCGTTGCTCGCGCCGGGGGCGTATGCGCGCATGCCGATGGTGGATAGAGTGCATGGGCTGAAGATCCCAGTGACGTTCCTATACGGAGACAGGGACTGGATGGACGTCAAGGGCGGGCGGAAGGTGAAGGAGGTGCTCGCGAGGGAGGGGAATAAGGCAGTGGATGTGCATGTCGTGCCCGAGGCGGGGCACCATACGTACTTGGACAACCCGGAGGTGTCGAACAGGATTATCGGGGATGCCATTCGTGCTGCGCCGGTGGTGGCGAGGGAGATTGGTCTGGCGCAGGCGTGACAACCTCGATCTGGACCAGATCACAGTGTGGGCAATTGATCATGAGTCTGTAGCGTACAGTTGTAATACATAGATATAGTCTACTAGAGCGAATTAGATGTCATGTCATTGTGTTTTTGTGATCTACTCCTCTATTGCACCTCAGATCATTCACGAATGATATAGCTCGCGATCATTATATCTGCCGCAGCAGGTTTACTTCCTGAGTTTCCCGCCCCAGCTACGCCTTGCGCTCATCCGCCTCATGCCCAGTGGACCCACTCGACACTCCCGGCGTCCTTGACACCAGCAGCGACATCACGAACGGCGGGAGCACACCCGCACTTCCGAGAGCGCGCTCAATCTGGTCCGCTGCTATCCGCCTCCGTGGGTCGAGGCATATCACGCCCTCGAGCACTGCCAAGACTGTCCTCTTCTCGTCGTCGTCGAGTGTGTCGAGTTGTAGAGCGGAGGAGAGGGGCACGGCCTCGCGCGGTTCGAAGGCCATCTTACTTGCGTCGGGGAGAGTGGGGAAGGCCTGGGGGTCAGTGCTGACTCGCGTAGCGGTGTCGAGTGACTTGGAGTGAAAGACGTGATGCATTCGAGATCTCATGCTCACCGGCCATGACGAAGCAGTCGGGGTACCCAGACGCTTAAATATTGACGCTGCAAGACCTATCTCCCCGAGCGACGCGTCGAATAGAGGCGCAGGACTGGGTTCTCCATCGGCTGTCTCTTTGGGTGGCGGGCTGTCGAGTGGGTCATGCGTGTGGTCTCTAGCTGTTCCGTCATCACTAGAGTCCACGTCGCTGTCATCGCTGTCTCGTTCGGCCTGGAGGGGCCTGAAGAACTCCGCCAGTGTCACGCCAGAGGCCCACAGATCCAACGCCGCAGCATCGTACTTCTCAGGTGAAAACAACACCTCTGGTGCTCGATATGGCCTACCGTTAGCGGCGATACCGGACCCTCACCTACCCCGTGCCGACGTGACATGTCATCCTGCCATGCCGATGCCCGTCCCCATTCCCGTCATCGTAGCCCTCCTCCCATACTGTCCCAAAGTCAATCAGCTTTGGCACCCCTGTAGTGTCGAACATGACATTCGCGGGCTTGACATCCCTGTGCGCTATGCCCTGGGCGTGCAGGAACGCGAGGGCGGAGAAGATCCCCTTCGCAGCCGTGTGGAAAGCCGAGTACGCCTCTGCTCGCGCGTGCGTTGCTGCTATGACCTCTGCCAATGTCGCCGACAGCACCTCCAACGTCAGGACGTGCTCGAAGCGTGTCTCATCAAAGCTGTATGCCAGCCCCTTAACGATCTGCTGTCAGAGATGCCCTTGGTCTTCACGCGCACGTTCGGATGTCTCAGTGTCGTGAGCAGCGCGGCCTCACGGACGATGTTGTGCGGCCTCAGCGTTGGGATCACACCGTCCCGCCCGGCCTGGACGATCTTCAGCACCCGGCATGTGCCACCCTCGTCGGCGAGGACGATGTCGCCGTGCACGCCTGCTGTCAGTCCCTTTCCTGTGCCATCGCACACCTGATGCCAGGCGGGTCACCACTGCATCAGTCAAGCCCGTCATTGCTTGTCGGCGTGGTGGTCATCGCTGACGAGTGAGTCATGATCGAGCTACTGTAGGTTGCGATCGCTGCTTCTGAGCATGGCCGAGCGGGGCCACACTGTGGAGGTGGTGGATGTGCGGAAGTAAATCGCCGCTATCAATGTTGACGCGCGCTGGGAACGCGTCGTGACTTTTGAGATTGGCTCATCAGAGGGCAGCGGGCAATCGACATGTCGACACAGGCTGAAGGGGAGGCAGGGCCCTCACGACGGCGGGTGGAGACCCAGGCGAACGACGACGATGCTTCCTACACGCAGACGCAGGCCAACGGCGAGAGGCGGAGGAAGCGCCCACGGCACAGCGTGCGCGATGAGCTGTTCAAGCCGGAAGACCTGGGGGAGAAGCTGCGGCAGGCGACGGAGTACCGCAACTTGCAGCAGCATGCGGATGGTGAGTGGCGAGGAATGAGGGAGCTGACAAGGCAGATATGAAGGTGAACTTGGAGAACATTCGGCCGGAGGACCTGGAGAAGTTCATGGAGCAGACGAACTTGCTCTTCCGCGATGGTGGGTACTCAGGCGTAGGGTCTCGGCTGACGTACAGTAAAAGACCCGAGTATCGCCAACCTTGATGCGAGGTTGCTGCAGACTACGACGGAGACAGCGGGAAATCTCATTCGGAAGATGAAGCTCAGCGGCGCGAGCTTTGACGTCGATGAGTTCCTACTTCGGATCAAGGGGTTGCTAGGGCTGGACAGGGCGGAGGAGGACGAGATCGACGCCCCGCCAGAGACAGTTGAGGAGGAGGAGGATGAGCTAGAGGAGGATAGGGCAGCTGCGGAGAGGAGACGGGCGCGGAAGGGACATTTGGGAGACTGGGACAGCATCGGTTGGATGGCGGCGAAGATGTATCGCCGTGTGCCGGGTGTAGAGTTCTTGTGAGTACTGGCAAACGGAACACACAGAGCTGATGGAAGGTATGGTCCACTTGAGGTTCGACATAAGAAGCGGACACAAACACAGAGGAGGCAGAGGAGGGATCTGGGACCTGAGATCCGTCTGGGTGAGAATGAAATTCACCGTCAGGAGGAGCGGTCAAAGGACGTGACTACGAGCAATGTCCGGAATGTGAGTGCTAGGGGAGGAGTCAGTCTGACCACAGATCATGAAGGCTTTGCAACGCATCGATCCAGAGGACAAGGGCGTGAGGTATCTTGAGCTTGTCATCAACCCACACGACTTTGCACAGACAGTGGAGAACATCTTCTACACCAGCTTCTTGGTGAAGGACGGGAGGCTGGGGATCGAGGTGCTGGATGACGGAGATATCATCATCAGTGGGTGTGGTGTGGTCTGAGAGAGTGCTGATGGCAGGGCGGCGAGAGCCCCATGATCCTGACACGGATGGCCCGATCTCCCGGTACCAAGCCATCGTCGAGTTCGACATGGCCGCGTGGAAAGAGGCGATCGAGCTGTTCAACATTACAGAATCTGCCATTCCCCATCGTGCTCCAGCGCCGACCGCACCAGACCCGAACGGCTGGTATGGTCAATAGTCCCGCTTCATGTCCGATAGACCAGCTTCGATCTTTGCTCTGTGCTATATGATACATTGATGTGTAGGATGCAATAATGTGACTACTACGGGACTACTTCTGCTGCTCGGCTATCGGATTTGCGTGGATGGTGATGCGGTCTATGCGTACTTCCTTCGTTGGGCGGTTCTTGGCATTCACAGGCAGTCGTTCCAATGCGTCGAGCGTCGAGTCTTGCCCGTCGATGACTTTGCCGAAGATGGTATACTTGCCGTCCAGAGATGGTTGCTTGGCATATGTGATGAAGAACTGAGGTCAGCAGACGCAGAGCGGCAGATGTGGCAGGCAAGGCCGCAACTCACCTGCGACTTGTTTGTCCCTGGCCCAGCATTTGCCATCGCCACGACTCCCCGTGCGTTGAACTTCAGCGTAGATCGCACCTCGTCCGGGAACGGACCACCCCAGATGCTATCTCCGCCCTTGCCTGTCCCCGTCGGGTCACCCGTCTGGACCATAAACCCTTTGATGTTGCGGTGGAACAAGCAGTCATCGTAGTAACCTGACGCGCAGTGCGCGAGAAAGTTCTGCTTGTCAGCGAGACTCCTCACAATTACGACTGCAAATGCCCGCGCAAGATGTGACTGCACTCACTTCCGCTGTCTTTGGCACGGCCTCGCAGAACACCTCGATCTGGAGTCAGCATGGACCTCAACGACTGTCTTCGCACCTTCAAGTCCCCGACTGTCGTATGCAATGTCACCGACTGGATTCAGCTGCTGTCCACAACGCTCGAACCCACCATTATACCGCTGATGCAAGATGCTAAAGGTCGAGTCTGACTCCCTCAACTTGTCAACAAGGCAACTTCATGAAGGCCGATCCGCCCACAATGACGTGTAACGCCCACCTCGCTATCACGCGTCTCCTCCACTCTTCATATCGACGTAGCCTATCCGTGGCGACACAATTCGCGCGACATTGCAATTGTCCTCATCCTTGGCGTTCCCATCGACTTTTGCCATGGCCGAAGAACCAGACGCAGGTGGGACCACCACCGCGTCGTTGAGATTGCATCTGGGAACGACGGGAACGCACAACGGACCAACCTCAGCAGATAGCGAGAACCCGCTCACGCCACCGGCCGAGGGCGAGACGTGCTGCCCGACTGCCCCGGTCGCCGCGCCAGTGTACGTTCTTGCGCCTGATGGCTCGAGCTTATGGCTCCTCGACTCGTCCTCGAAGCCAGCAGAGGAACAACCCCCACCTTACGGCACACAGGGGGGGCAGGCGCGCTCACGTGCGTTGACATATAGTGGGCGCAGGGTGCAGCGCCCTGGTCCTGTGCGTGTGCGGTCTGTATCGTACACGGTGCTGCCAAGAGAGGTGGAGACGAGTGACAGGACTTGGGCGTCGATCTTCTACGGGGACGATGTGGCGACTACCGACGATGGGCAGGCAGAGCCGACAGAGAGTACACCTCTTATCGCCTCGAGCTCGCGCTGGCAGCGGTATTGGGCGCCACTGGGGTCGAAAGCATACTGGCGACCATTGATACACCTGTTGCTGATCAACCTGGAGTTTGTGAGTCACAGAACAAGGTATGAGTTGACAGCAGAACATTCTTATCTGGCCTCTGCTGCTTGTCGGGTCTCTGGTCGGCACTGTCTTGCTCATCACACTGCCCATCGGCGCTGTGGTGTGGTGGCTGACACTCATCATCGCACGGTGGGCAGCAAGAGAGGAGGTCAAGCTGCAGAAGAAGTACCACCTGGGTTTGGACTTCCCTGCGCACCCGCGGCCGATCTTCCATCGCCTCAGAGAGGTGCATGTGCCTGATGGGGAGGATGTGCTTGTGTGGGACAAGCGGTTCTATAAGTGTTCGTGGGACATGGTGAGTTGCGTCGGTGGCGACGATCGCTAATCGTAGTTCGCCGACTACTACTCGTACTCGGCGGTAGTGTACTTCCTGCTTATCAAGCCGGTAGCAGCTCTCCTTCCCACCATTCTGCTCGTCGCATTCTTCCCTGTCTGCGTGGTGCTCTTCCCCTTGCTCCCCGTGTACCTCCGGGCTGCACGCCGATACGGCCTGTGGCAAGCGGCGACTGCATTGGAGAACGTCTAGGAGTCGGTGCCAAGTGAAGGCTTTCACTTTTCGTTTGGAGATGTAGCATTATGTATCTGTAGTCATTTGGCATTGCATGCGAATGTATCAAGCGTTGATCACTGGTGCATGCCGGTCGCCTGAATTGAGAACGCGCAGAGGAGGTCGGATGTGTCCGATAGTGTTGCCCGACGATGCTGTCATGCAATAGCCGATACGCCCACCTCGGTCACTACTCATAACTGCTCACCTGTCTGTGCTATCATCACTTCGCACTGTCCACTGCATCCTCGACAGTCATGGCAGTAGGTACCCAGCAGCGAGAGCACCCTCACTGACGCCAGGACACCCCTCCACAGTTGGGCGATACCTGTACGCTGTGGTCTGGCGGACCACGCGCTAACCCCAGATCGCCCGTACACCCTCGAGACCTTTGAGCACGGCAACCTTCGCGGCATCGAGATCGTCGGCCCAGATGGTAATGTCAAAGCACGCCGCTTCACTGGGATTCCCTACGCGCTCCCTCCAGTGGGTGAGAGGCGCTGGCGTCGCCCGGAGCCTCTGCCCAAGAACTTCTCGTGGTCGGACATAGATGCCACCAAGTTCGGCAACCTGGCCATGCAGCCGACGTATGATATCCGCAAGTGAGTATGGCGCCCATTTACACGCTGACGCCAGTGACGAGGGCAAAGCAATGCCCATGGGCGTACCTGGCGCCACACAGAGTGAGGACTGCCTTTACATGAATGTGTGGACACCAGTGGGCGGGAAACGCCCTCTAGGCGGATGGCCAGTCTGGCTCTTCATTCATGGCGGGTGGCTGCAGATCGGTAACCCGGCCATGACGATCATGAATGACCCAGTCGACCTTATAGGCGTTATGCCGGCTGTCATCATGGTCCCAGGATATCGGCTTGGTGTATTTGGCTTCCTTGCGGGCAAGGAGATGGGCGTGGAGGAAGGGCAGGCCAACTTCGGCTTGTGGGAGTGAGTTCAAGCACTGGACTAGGCTGATAAGAAAGTCAACGGCTCGCGATCGAGTGGGCTCACGAACACGCGCAATACTTCGGCGGCAAGGACAACAACATTACACTCGCCGGCCTGTCAGCTGGAGCGTACTCAGTCCATTTGCAACTGTGCTACGAGCTCGACAACCCTAGGGTTTTCGATGGCATGTACAAATGCCGCATCTCGAGGGCCATGATGTTCAGCAACGCAGTCATGTCGCAGCCGAAGAGTGTGGAGGAGAGTCAAGCTGGGTTTGATGGGCTCCTCGACGCGTTTGGCATCGACAAGTCACTGTCAGCAGAGGAGAAGATGCGTCGCCTCCGTGCCATCCCGGCACAGGACATCATTGACAAGGTCATGTCGCTGTGAGTGCTCTGACGATGCTATCGCTGACTCCTAAAGCAAGATCCACACCTTCCGTGCTGTGACGGACGGCCACTTCATTCACCCCGAGCTCTACGCGCATATCAAATCCGGAGAGTTCGCCTATCGCGCCGCCATCCACAGCATGGCCTTCATCATCGGCGAGACTGCGAACGAGGAGGTGCTGTACGCAGCTACGAACCCGCCCAAGACGCCTGAGGATCTCCGAACTCAGTTGGAGAACTACTACCCTGCAGAGCAGGTTGACAAACTCATCAAGGCGTTCCCGTCCGTCGAGGGTGCGGATGACAAGACCCTGCGCACAATCTTTGGCGACATCGCAGCAGCTGGTCAAGTGTATGCGTCTGAGCGGGCGCTCATCAAGACACTGAGCCAGCACTTGCCGGCTGAGCGGTTGTTGAGGTACCGTATAGCGGACAAGCCTGCTGCTCTTCGCGAGCTGTCCATCTTCCCGTAAGTCAGACAATTGCATCGCATATTTAGAATATGCAGGTATCGAGGCTACGCTCCTCGCTAATACCAGTGACGTGGTGACCCACGCAGACGACCAGTGGGCATGGTGGTACCTCCGTCGCTTGGGCTTCACCGAGCAAGAGGACAGTGCTACGCGCAAATGGCTGCACCCGCTCAACCACTTCCTCCAGTCGGAGTACATGGATGCCGCGTGCCTGTGGTATGGCTCCCCTCCCCAGCGCGGCGATCACAAGCGCTTCCGAGAGTTGCGCGATTGGCAGATCGACGTTGTTGAGGATGACAGGTGGGACCGGAGCATGGAAATCGCAGAGGCTTGCGGGTGAAGTAAGGGCTAGGCTGTAGATGTCATGGGTGGTCAATAGAAGTTACAGGGCAGATCGCCATTTGTCTCTTATGATGCATACTATACAAGAAGCTCTAACTCTACACCTCCTTCGACACCTGCTCCGCCCCAGAGGCGGCACTGAGCTCAGCAGCCGCGCGCTTCGCCGACTCTGCACGCCTCTTCTTGAGCACGTTCTCGATGAAGAACTCGCCAGCCTTGTAGCTCGACCGCACAAGCGGCCCACTCGCGACGTAGAGAAAGCCCATCTTCTCCGCCAGCTCCTTCCATCGCGCGTACTCTGCGGGCTCGACGTAGCGGTCGACCTTCATGTGGCGCTTGGTCGGGCGCATGTACTGTCCGAATGTGACGACGTCGACATCAGACTCGCGCAGCTCTGGATGTCAGCTGATGATCATACAACTCGGACTCACGCTTGAGACACTCCTCGATCTCGTCCGGGTGCTCGCCCACTCCAAGCATGATACTTGTCTTGGTAAGAATTTCCTTGTTCGCAGCCTTGGCAGCACGCTTGGCGGCACGGAGCACCTCGAGCGACTGTTGGAAGTTCGCCCGGTGGTCACGCACCCAAGGCGTACACCGCTCGACAGTCTCAACGTTGTGGGCGAACACATCAAGGCCGGAAGTAGCGACCTGAGCAACGGCGTCCTCGCCCTTGCCTGCAAAGTCGGGGGTCAGGGCCTCGACGAGGATGTTGGGGGCCTTCTGCTTGATCTTGCTGATGGTGCTGGCAATGTGCGCAGCACCACCATCAGCAAGGTCATCGCGGTCCACCGAAGTCAGGACGATGTAGCCCAATCCCCATCGGCTGATCGCCTCAGCTGTGTTCTCCGGCTCGTGGATGTCCAGGGGAGGGGGCTTGCGCGACGTCTTGACGCTGCAGAAGCGGCAGCCACGAGTACATTGGTCGCCCATGAGCTAGCCTGTTAGCAAAAGCCAGCTCCAGCATCGCAGACACCCACCATGATCGTCGCAGTCGCTTGCCCCTTGCCGCCACCCCAGCACTCCCCGATGTTGGGGCACTTGGCCTCCTCGCACACAGTGTGCAACCCCAGACCACGCAGATCCTTCTTGATGTCGGTGTACGACTTGCCTGTCGGGATTGGGTGCTTCAGGAACGACGGGAGGCGAGGCCTGCCCAGTTAGCTACATCGGAGCAAGGTGAATCTCACTGTGAGGTGTTGCCGAGCGTCACGCGCTCAGACTCATCTGGCAATGGCTCTCCGCTGACAAAGTCGTCGAACGTCAGCCCATCGTCCAGCTTTGCAAAGCGCTTCTTCGCTGCTGTCGGTGGCGCAGATGCCGTTGCCAGAGCACGAGAGCTTGACGGCTGCTGTCAGCTAGGCAATGACGCCGGCGCTAGCTCCACTCACCGCCATGCGGCGCACAGCCACGACACGAGCACTTCCTACTGCAGACAGCATGCTTTTGGGCGAGTGTAAAGATACGGGGAGGTGAGCGTTGCTGACAAAAGGATCGATATCTATATCGAGGTGTCAGAACGGAGCTCCATCCGCGGTACGGCACTCGCACGATGGCACTAACAAGGTTGGAAAACTCGCGAATTGGAAAAGTCCTAATTGTCAGGTGCTGGCTCAGATAAGCGATTAGGAATAGAGGCTATTAGTCTGATTAGCTGATTAGATGGGGCGGAGGCATTAGAGCGGTTGTCGCGTGGATGGATATCGCCGGATGTAGAGGACGATCTGAACGACGATGGAGGGAGGCGTTAGGTGTTACTGGGAATGTTATTCTGCCTCTCACTTGACACCGACATCGATCTTCGTCGTCGACGACGCTGACGAGCTGCAAACGCGTCAGGGGAGGACGACGATAGTGTGACGAGGCTGCTGCAGGCGGCTCAGTGGCAGCCGGGATCATGGAGCCGCCTCGCGACGACGGCATTCATGGGTAAGCTCTCGAGCCGGGCAGCTCTAACGAGTAGAAGTCGCCTAGCACATGTAAACGCTCTGCATATCGACCAGGCAGGTAGGCGGATTGTAGTTAAGCTGAGCTTATGTTAGCTGCTGAGGCTCGTGACGATCTAGTGCCGGCTTCTCGGGTGCAGCACGAGGCGTCAACTCCTGTGGCTCCCTTCGCTCAATCGCATGCACGGCTACCATTCCATACGGCAGCATTACCGACAAGGACACACAACTCGCAATCTCCCTTCCCACCAATACCGAGTCCTCCAGCACATCGGTTGCCCTTTGGAGCTCATGCGTATCAAGCAGGCCCATACTCCTTCACGCCGCCGCCGCACGACGGGTATGGGCCGCCTCCGCACGACGGGTATGGGCCGCCTCCGCACGGGGTGTCCGTCAGCCCTGCTGTAGCGGGTGCCATCGCGCGCGGGTACTCGATGCCTCAGTTCCACCACATCCACCCACCATTCTGGAATGGACATGCTCTTCAATATCATCAAGGTGCGCAACAAGAGCTGGCCTTGACGCGACCACCGCTGCCTCGATACCTACCTCATCCGACCGCGGACATGTCGTGGTCTCAGAACGTTGTGCACGATCGTGAAGGCGTGTCTGTCTTTACATCGGTGACCTCGACAGTAGTGGTGGAGCGACGCATTGAAGACTCTCAAATTACACAGCAAGAAATGCCACAGGAAGCGCCCCGTGTGCAGGTCTTGCCTGACTCGCCGCAGTCGCGGGCTCGCGGCACCGCAAGCTCAGCGGCAACGCAAGGTCAATCCGACGCGGCAGAAGCCACACGATCGCAGACGCAGGCAGCGTCTCATCCGAGGAGCGTGTGGAATCAGAGTCAGAGGCCGGTTCCTGTCGTGACAGGTGGCAGTCACTCTGCCCGACCAAACCGCGGATGGCCACTTTTCACGCCAATCCAGGGCCGCCCAGTGAACTTCAATTCGACTGCTGCCGCTGCAGCGAGGACGGCACAACAGACAGCTTCGGAGCCAGTGGCAAGCAGCTCCTCAGGTCTCATGACTCATCAGCAGCAAGCTTTGACCCAGGTCTCGAGGCCACAGCCCCCACTACAAGTAACGCAAGGTATCCATCCCCCACCCGAAGCGCTCCTCTCGTACACGGACGCTGTGGCTCAGGCCGCTTCAGTTGCCAACAGGATGACAGCTGCCATGGCACCATATCCGTCCCATGCCTCGCACTGGGCACCTCCATCATCGCTAAACTCCTCACAAGCGACCACCGTGGCCGGATCAGCCAATGCCACTTCTACACCTCGTATACAGACTATTTCGGCTTGGGCATTCAGGCCTACTCCGAGCTCCGCTGCCCAAGCGGCAAGGGGCGCAGCAGCAAGTGCAACGTATGCTCCACCTGCAACCCATCAACATCGCTCATCGACACCTGTCGGCGGAGTGCAAAGTCCCTCTCGAACGCCCGGCAACGCACATTCTGGCTCCCCGTTGAAGAAGGTCCCCCTCTCCAAGGCGACCGCAGTGGCATCGCCATCGAAGCGTCTAGACCTGAGCGGGTCTCAAAGCCGTGCTCGAATACGTCCGCAAGATCTGACGGGCGATGTGTTTGTGATAGTCGACGCAAATACCGGGCAGCCAGTAACCCCATATAGAGAGGGAGCGGAACTGGCTGCTGGGATTATGGGCAGTCAGGCGGTTTCAACAGCAGCGGCGCCGAACGGACGTGCTCACGCGCCAGATTCGGGCCGATCTTCTGAAGCGCAGGGCGTCAATGGACCTGCGTCTGTGACCCATCGAGCTATGCCTCCCGGACCACCTAGCAACGGTCTGCCAATCGCTACAGGAAGTGTGCGAGGCACCGAAGTCTACCAAGCATATACAGCGGCCCCGAAGGCACCTGTAGTGGCCGTGCTGCCGAATGGAGCAGCGCAGGGGCAGACAGCTACAGTGCAGGTACTGCCCAATGACAGTAGCGAGCAAGCAGCTGCTGTGCCTACAGTGCAGGCTCTGCCCAATGACAGTAGCCAGCAAGCAGCAGCTGTGCCTACTGATCCACCTCCCGCGACGGTACCAGAGCAGTCGAGCGTGGCAGCGTCGGCTCCACCGGTTGTGTTCATAGCAGAGGACCAAGGTGCAGGCATTAGCGGCCCAGCCCAAGCCGACGCTGTGATCGAGGACGACGCTGTTTCCGAGTACTCCTCACTGTTTTCTGCCGATGATTTGGGGAACAAGTCGATCAGCTCCGGCCTCGAGAGCGAGTTCATGGACGAATCGGATGTAGCTTCCAAAGCGTCATCCCCGCCCGACTCTGTCGATCTAGGCTTGGACGATCCCTTTCATACGAGCTTGCCAGCTCCTCGACCTAGAGTTAGGACACGCGCAGGTGCGATCCGCGAGCCAGTCGATCGGGTGCAGGTTGTACTCCCTATTAGCCGCAAACGGCGAGACGAGCTCATTGCGCGAGGGGTGTATGGTGAGCACTAAGGTTGACGGCGTGCTGACTACAGACCCCTTTCGTGACGATGCAGATGTCGTCCTACCACCCCCCAGGCCGAAGCACCTGCGGAAGTTTGCCATCACCTCCAGAACCATCACCCTGGGCCGTGGAGGCTTCTCCACTCGAGTGTGCGATCCGGAGCCGATGCCCGACCGCTTCCACCAGCGAGGCGGGCCGGGCTTGCTTGAGCCATACAAGAGCGTTCTCACTCCAGACAGCTTGGTGAACCGAATGGGCAACTTCTCCTGCGGATGGAAGGGGTGCGATTCGTATCTTGCCTCTGAGGCGTTGCTGGAGAAGCACGTTCTTGCGCGCGGACATGCCGCGCAGGGTGCCTTTAAAGCTGGTGGAGCGAGCGGAGTGAGTCAGGAGTGGAGATTTAGAACGTCTCGTGCTGACCCCCAGGCCGGCAAGACGTTGTATCAGTGCTTCTGGCGTGCGTGTGATCGGCCATGTTTCACCAGTGTTCACAACTTGCTCCTCCACCTGCGAGCGAAGCACATCTCCAGTCACCTTGTCTGTCCATACGGCGACTGCGACCTGCGGAGCCCAAACATCTCGCACCTGCGGCGCCATGTCACCACAGTGCATGACTTCTGGTACGACCAGCCTCGCCCTCGCATGGACGAACCTAGCAAGCCCGACTTTGACGCCGAGCTGGACCCGCTGCCAGACACGGTGCGCACAGACGAGCTTACGACGATGAAAGCCCGCGGCACGGCCTTCAGGAGTCAACGGTACCAGGAAGCGGCACGCGCAAAGATCGAGAAGCTGTGCTGGGCTCCGCCGGATCCTGACATCTCCGTGCAGCGTGCGCCGCACATGATGGAGGCGCTAGAGACGCAGGAGGAGGGGCTCGAGCTGACTGAGCTGCTGCCTCCGGCAACACGAGAGCCATCGATCGTGTCTGTGGAGGTGACTGGCGAGCCGATCACGAACGGGCACAAGCAGAAGCGAAAGCTGTCCGAGTCCACCTCCCCACCTCCTAACCCAGTGCCAAAGCGCCGCCGCAAGGCCGTTCTTGCACTTGATCGACGGAAGTCAGGGAGGCTCAGAAGTCCCAGCAGGTCGGAGAGCCTCGTTCCACTGCCCAACAGCGACCTTGAGCCTGGCAGTCCCCAGCCGAGGCCGCGTCGCAAGGTCGATGTTGCACTCGAAGCACGAACGTCAGGCAGGCTTAGCGAAATCAAGCGATCGGAGAGCCTGGTACCTCTTCCTGACGGCGACTCTGATGTTGGTGTCCCTGATGGACCTTTAGCGGCTCTGGACGTTGACTCGTCTGAAGACGGGACGTATCAGCTTGACGATATGTTCGGCGACGACGAGCTTGACTTGCTCAATGGACACGAAGACGACGCTGTCGAAGATGTCAGCCCGCTCAGGCGTAGGACGTCAGCACGACACAGTGTTGCTTCGACCCCGCAACGCACTTCGATCCCCCCGCGCAGGCCGCATTTGATACCGGTCGTCGAGATCCCGGTGTTCAAGTGGCGCCGCGAATGATCACGCATCGCATCTGCAGTACGCCTGTATGCACAGTTGCATGGTCAGTTACTTGGCTTGGTGTCGTTTCCTCTACTGATCCTGCACGTCGTCACAGACTTGCTTTCCTACTTCCAAGCAAAAATGCTCATTTCCAGGATGTCCTGGCAGACTTCTTGGTTCGCTGGCTCATTCGCGAGAATGCCTTGGTGATCGTCATGCTGCTGCTGCAGCCGTTTTGGTCTCGGCGTGGTGGGTTGCTGTCCACTTCATGTAGCACCTGCGAAGTTGCGGCTCATTTCGAAGATTGTCCGGCGCAAAAGTTAGACGCCATTGACTGACTTCCATTGGGGCTCCATGAAACGACAAGCGACAACGAATGTTTCCTTTCATGTTCATGCATAACCTACTACATATGCATAATAGCTCGCATGCGCCAGTATCTGCCCCAGTGATGCTGCATACAACGCAAAAAGAGCTTTGCTCACAGACTCAACTCTGAGACTCAATTTCCAAGGAACATGCTGATGTGTCTTGGCCATATATCCTCTTACTGTGTTTGTTGCCCACTCGTCGACATCGCAGACTGGCCAACTGTTTCTCATTCCCCGGCTCGTCCGACCTTCATCATGCTTGACTCGATTACTACGCCGGATCCGTGATGGGAATGCGAGGCTGAGACAGCACCGGCTTGCAGATCTGGAGGACTCAAGCGCTATCGATGCCAAGAACACGTGCGTAAAAGTCAAAGTCGGTCGCGCAATAACGACATGCCGCGACCCCGCGACCACTTTCCGGCACGTAAATAAATAGCGACCGGCAATGGGCAGCTGCAGCACCACCCAGCTCGCGCATCTAGCCCCCCATGCACCTCGCTGCAGACCTGCTGGACGTGCTCCACCGGTACTGGGATCTGGGGTTTACGTCCTTCGGTGGGCCAGGCGTGCACGTCGTGCTCCTGCGACAGCGGTTCGTCGACAAGCTGCAATGGGTGGACGAGACGACCTTCCTGGACCTTTTTGCGCTAGGCAATGCGCTCCCGGGGCCGGGGAGCACTCAGCTGGCATTCTCCATTGCAGTGGTCTGCCGGGGTGTCCTGGCCGGGCTGCTGGCGTTCCTGCTGTGGTCATTGCCTGGTGCGATCGGCATGGCGGCGCTCGGGGTGGGTGTCTCGCGCATCCCTGATGTGCTGCCTCCCATTGTGCTCGCACTGCTCAGTGGCCTCAACGCCGCAGCGGTGGGCCTCATTGCGCTCGCAGCAGTTCAGCTCGGTACTGCAGCGGGCACTGATCGCATCACTCTCCTCCTGGTTTGGCTGTCTGGCTCGTTCGGCATCTGCTACCATGCGCCGTGGATGTACCCTGTCCTCATTGTGGCTGGGGGCATTACAACGTTCCTATGGGACTTCCGACGACAGATCTGGCGCCTGGTCACCCCGCGCAAGCGCGACGACGCGATCGAGCTGCACAGTGAGCCCGCCACGCCGGCTGCAGTCAACGCCAGCGAGCCGGCGAGCAGCATCCGCCAGCGCAGCGCTGGTGCGAGTGCCCCTGCCAGCATCGCGGAGGAGGCCGCCGACCCCGTCCCTGTCAACCGTGCGAATGCGCTCAAAGTCGTCTCTACTCGTGTGGCTATTGCGCTCCTCCTCGGCTTCGTACTTCTCCTCACGATCCCACTGGCGACTCGCGCAGGTCTCAAGAATGCCGGGCGTAGTGTGCCCCGTGCACTGGACGTGAGTCATAGGGCCCCTTCACTACTTAACGCCAGTTCTTCGCCAATATGATCATCGCAGGCACTATCATCTTCGGCGGCGGACCGGTGGTCATCCCCCTACTACGTGACTATGTGGTCGTGGAGGGGTGGGTCTCGTCACGCGACTTCCTGCTCGTCTTTGCGATCCTGCAAGCCTTCCCTGGACCCAACTTCAATTTCGCCGTAGCCCTCGGCATCCTCGCTGTCAACAGCAGCCCAGCACTAGGCGCTTTCCTCGGCTACATTGGTATCTTTGCACCTGGCATTTTGCTCAAGCTCGCTCTACTCCCACTGTACAGCTCATGGAGGGACAAGGCTGTGGCACGCAGTGTCATCCGTGGCCTCAACGCTACAGCAGCAGGCCTCGTCTTTGTTGCCGTCTGGCAGCTGTTCCTCGTAGGGTACATCTATCAGCCGGCGACGGGCGAGGAGCCCCAGCAGACACTCAGTGGGCCGCTCACTGCCGACCCCTTTTGGGCAGTAATCGCGTCTGGCAGCTATCTCGCTACCAGGAATTTCAAGTCTCCGCCATGGCTCAGTGTGCTAGGCGGTGGAGTGGCAGGGCTTGCATGGTATGGCGTGCAGCAGTCAAAGGGCAAATACAACTGAGGCATGGGTCAATGCATGTGTTGAAGGCAATAGTGGTTCTAGCTTTCTAGTAGTATGTGGTGTGGCAAAGAATGTATCTGGTGCCTCATTCCCGGTTGTCAACAAATGTCCAGTTCCTCGATGTCATCATTGCTCCGTTCGATTCTACTCCGCGACCACTATGGGCTTCTGGCAGGCCACTCTCGTCAAGACGGGCTTCGCCCAGCCTGGGCCGAAGATCACTGCGCAGGACCGGGCCGTTCTGGAGTGAGTATGCATGCATGCGTGTGGTGTGGTGGGTGGTGGTGGGTGCCAAGAACTCATGGCGATCGTGAACCACTTCCTGTGTTGTATGGCCGTCCTCGCTGACCTCAGTCTGAAGAACCAAAGAGATAAGCTCAAGCAATACCAGAAGCGGGTACGTTGAGGTCAGCTGGAGACAAGTATCGGTTGCGACTCTGTGGGGGGTGAGAGAATTGCGACGCGACCGGCTCCATCGTTGCTAATTACTTCACCTCACCTCAAAGCCTAGCCGTCCGTGGCGCACGCATTGGTAATGAGAATCTCTGACAGTAGATACAAGTCGTTCTTGATCGCGAACAAGAGATTGCACGTGAGGCTCTAGCCAAGGGCGACAAGGTGCGTACTGTTGCGCATTCTGCCCTTATCAGCTCCCATGCTGACCGCAGCGCCGGGCACTCACCGCCCTCAGGCAACGCAAGTACCAAGAGCAGATGCTTCTGCGCACCGATGACCAATTGAGGACATTACAGGATTTGGTGAGAGACCAGCATCGGACTCGCTAACCCTGCAGGTGTCATCTATCGAGTTTGCGCAGATTCAGGCAGCGGTAGTCCACGGGCTGGAACAGGGCTCCTCCGTGCTCAAACAGCTGCAGTCCGAGTTCTCGCTTGAGCGCGTCGAGCGGCTGATGGACGAGTCGCAGGAGGGCATAGCGTATCAGAAGGAGATTGACGAGGCTCTCATGAGCAAGATGAGCCCGGAGGAGGAGGAGGCGGTCAACAGGGAGCTCGAGGAGCTGGAACGGGAACAGATGGTGCGTCGAGCAGCTGCAACTGCGAGGAAAAAGATCAGTTTGTGCATATGCTCACGCCAGCCTGCCATCCCAGACGTGCCAGACACGACCCCGGTGCATCTCCCAAATGTGCCAGAAGGGCAGCCGCAGGAGGCCGAGGAGGCAGCGAAGTCGGAAGGTATGTCGTACAACACTGCGAGACTGACAACGAGCACGGAAAGCAGAGCAGAAGGAGGAGCGGGTTGCCATGGCTGCGTAGGGGTTGTCATAGTTGTATGCATCTATTGTCTGTCATCTGCATCGATGTTGTCGTTCATCGATCCTGTAGTGAGTGGTCCTGCTGAACCGCCGCCAGGCACCGTTGTTGTCATGTACGCGTCGCAACTTCGACATTGCATACCTTCGTCCGTGAGACCACGCCCTCCGCAAACTTCTCCCAGACTGATAGCACTGGCAACGACACTGCCGTCTGGATAGCCGCCCGCACCGACGCCGTTAGCAGCATGCAGGAGCTCGCGCCCCTCTTCCCTAGCCGGACGCACCCCGCTCTCCCCGTCGCTGTTCAGATCCTCAGCACGCTACGATCCCAGACTGCGCCCGGGCGAGGCAACGATCTACGTCCAGAGGAGAGAGCTGCTCTTGTCGGCGTGGCGGCGCTGTTAGCATGCGAGCGGTGAGTTGCTGTCGTAACGACGCTAACGCCTAGAGTCCAGAGCAACGACCTGTCTGAAGGTGGTGTCCAGCGAGCATCGTCAGTTGCCCCACAGCACTTCCGCTCGGCCCTCACCTCCGCCCGGCGTATCCTCACTACCTCTGAGTCCAACTCCCCACGGCGAAGTGGTACCACACCAACAAAGCCATCACAATCAGCATCTACATCTGCTTCGCCTGTCCCGCTGCGGCCGACATTCACCACACCTCGGAAGGTCCGCAACAAGTCGAACCGAGACTACGCAGACCTCCTCACGCCTCATGCCCACTCTCCGGCCAAGGCTAGTCCACTGCGACACGATGTGGCCACAGAACGAGATGAGGACCCACCGACGCCCACGAAGAAGACACCTAGAGCAAGTGCTGCTTCCATGACACCCGCAAACCGGAAAGAGCAGGAGCGGCAGGGAGCAGTGCTGTTCGAACAGCATCTGAGAGGAGGTCAGAGCCGGACAGCAGCGGATGATGACAACCCCTTCCTTGCGACGACGACTGTGGCAGATCCCGAACTGATACTCAGGCGAGCAGAACGGGTCGGGGGAGCCGTGAGGCGGCGAAGATCCAGGCCACGGCAGGACTGGACGTTCCGCGAGAAGGTGTGGAAGGTGTCTGATAGCTCGCGTGCTCGCCTTGCCGCTTTGCTCATTGAGCAGGAGCCTGTGGCGACGAGTGCTACTACCGTAGAGGACGCTATCCTTGCTGCTTGGGCATGAGCTTCATTATGCATACATGTCTTCACGCAATGGCTTGCTCAAAATCCTATAGTCTATCTCAACCTTTTCCTCCATCTCCTCCTCGTAATATCGTATCACGTCCTCGTCGTCTATCTGGTAGCCCATCTTCTTGTAGAAGGAGAGTGCAGCAGTATTCTCTGTTCGCGTCAGCTGGTATTGGGACAGGCCTCACTGGTTAGACAAGTCAGCATAATCTTGTCCATGCCCATCCGGCGTCCGATGTCCTCGACCTCTTGCATGAGCATTTTGCCCAGTCCCTGTCCTCGAGCGGACTGCGTGAGTTGCAGTTCATAGCTGGCGTCAGATATGCTAGGCTGATATAGTGCCAGTCCCTCAAGGGGCTGTGGGCTCACCAGTAGATCACCAGCCTGTTGACGCCGTCTGTCTCTACGATGTCGAAGAGGAAGCTGGCAAAGCCAAGGATCTCAGGCCCACGATGAAGAATCAGAAAGCGCATATAGAACTGGAACATCTCCTCATATTTCGACTTGTAAGTAAACTCCATGCACGTTCCTGCTGCGAGAGGACCGATGTTGGCCTTGACGATATCGTACAGCTGATCCTTCACCGCGAGCGACAGGTTGACTGATCCGTAGAGGACCAGTGTAGCATTACCTGCTGCTGCTACCTTGGTGGGGAGATGCGGAGCAAGTGTGTGCGGGTGCGCCTGCTGTCAGGCAGTTTAGGAAGGGACTCACCTCACATGCAGCGTTCACGCGACCTATTATGCCGCCCACCATGTCGTGCGAAGGGATGTTGGTAACGGCTGAAGTGTAAAGTGGACAGTTGAGGTGGAGGGTCCAGGACCAAAACAAATATCATTTCGGATCACCGCCTAGTGATCGGCGTTCGACTTCATCCCAGCACCAACAGCCATGCTCCCATTCTCAACGCTCCTCCTGAGGAGCTACTACGAGGCAATAGGATGGAATGAGGACAACCTGTACTCGAACATCACGCGGTCTTCAGCTGGTGAGCACAGGTATTGAATCTAATTGACGCCAGCCCTCATGTTCGTCATGATGCCTATCGGATGACTGATGGCAGAGACTTTCCTGTCCCCAACTCGCTCATCCTGCAACTAGCTAATGCACCCACGCCCATCTTCTTCACCAGCTATGCGCTTGACGCACTGCCGCAACTCAACGGGTCGCTGTCGTACATCACGACGAGCGAGCCGTTGTCAGTTAGTATGTCGTGTCAACAGAGCTCATGTTCAGATAGGACCGTCACGGACGATGCCATTCCCAAGCGTAGTGGAGCGGTTTCGCGTTTACCCCCCTCCGAAAGTACCACAAGGCAAGCCGGAGGTGTGGCAGGGCGGACGACGCGTCGAGGGGCGCGACTTCCTCTTCTACAGCAGGATGCACCTGCCGAGCATGCACCTATCAGGTCTGGCGGTCACAAGGCTGGCTCCCACACTACAAGCACACCTCGCGTTCGTGCACCAGCCGCAAAGAGTACACTTCTCTGCACCGCCGACACACATGCGAACAAGCAGCGCAGCATCGCAAAGCGCGAGCAATGTCCCTCCGCAGCCGCCGAATAACCTGCTACTCGCGTTGCAACATGACACGGGGCGATACTCGGGCGAGTACACCTACTCCGCTGCGGATGGGATGTTCGGTGTGCGCGGGCTGTACAATTTTGGCTGGAGCGAGGAGACACCGCAGAGCAAAGAGGAAGACGAGAACAGCGAGGGGTCATTGCATGGTCGCTTCAGTGCCGGCGGCGAGGTGTACCTCTCTGTCAAGCAGCGGAGTGCTGGAAGTGAGTTGGACACTGGTACGTGCTGATATAGTCTCTACTGGGGTGAGGTTCACAACGCTGCCGGCTACACCTGGAGTACCTGGGTCACCACCGACCACCATCTCAGTGCTGTACAACCCATTGATTGGGTTTGTCTCGGCATCCTACGCGGCGCAGATCTCGCCGACAGTATCGGCTGCAACGCGCTTCGGCATCAACATCTACAGCTACGAGAGCGACTTTGCAATCGGTGGAGAGTGGTGGATCAGGCGGAGGAGGGGCAAGCGTGCAGAGGTTGAGATGAGCCCGGAGGCAGAGGCGATGCTGGCAAAGCACCGAGCAATCGGTGGCAGCTTGCGAGACGAGCCAGAGGAGGACGAGGTGCCTCCATTATCTCATGCGGAGGTCGAGGCTGAGCTGTCCAAGTTGGGAGTCGATGTCGAGCCACTCAAGCAGCTCGCAGCAGATACCACAGACGAACGGGATGGAGTGGTCAAGGCTCGCCTTTCGGGCAACTGGTCACTTGCCCTCCTGTACGAGAGCCGGATACGCAACTGCCTCGTGTCTGTCGGGCTCGTGTCCGACGTCCTGGGCGGCACCGGCAAGGCCATCAGGAGCGTCGGACTAGAGGTGCAGTACTATTCGTAAACCCGGTCACCAGGTGTTATCAGTGGCAGATCTTGAGTGGCAATCTTGTGCTTTCGGCGTATCGGCTTACCTACTATAACATATCTATAGACCGCACTCGTCTTCCAGGGCACGGGCAGCTCATGCATATATCTGCTCGTCCAGCCGCCTTCCAGCCTTCGCTATGCAATGCGGTGTCTTGAGGTCAATGCATGCAAACGCGTCGCCGAACGCTGCAACCGAGCCCGAGGCCGAGTCAGGGCGGACATCGGCGATTCTCCACTCGGTCAAGTCGGCAGCCGCATGAAATATCTCGGTCGCCGCCTGTTCTTTCATCATCATAAACCATCTACGATGCGGCCGTCGTTTGTTCGCGCTGTGCGCCAGAACATCTCCCCAGCGTCTAGGGCGACCATGACGCGCCCGCTGCTGTCGAGGCCGCCAGCGCCGTTGCAGCGCCCGTTTTCCACCACATTACGTGAGTCCGGCGACGATCTGTGAGCGACAAGATGGTCGCCGCTGGCGTTACGGCGTCATGGCGCCTGTTTGCGCTCAGCCGGATCAAGCGAAGCGATATGACGAGAACCCTACTAACAGCAGCTGCACTCCATGGAAATATCACACGCCCAAAGCCGGGGACAGGGTGGGTCACGCCGCTGGAGCTATAGCTGATGAACAGGATCAAAGTGAAGTACATCGACTCGAAGGGGAAGGAGGTGAAGACGGTTGAAGGAAACGAGGGGGACAATTTGCTCGAGCTGGCTCATGAGTACGATATCGATTTGGAGGGTAAGTCACAGGCGGGGTCCTGGTGTGGAGTGTGGAGCGTTGGTTAACGAGGGCTGCGTCTCTCGAGGCGCAACGGTTTGCACGCGGGCCTGTTGGTGTCCCGGTTCATGGCTTGCAGGCGCGTCCTCGACAAGTAGATGTAGTTGCTCCTGGCATACTGCCAGATGCAGCAGGCTGAGCTCTGGTTCGGGCTCGGAGCATAGGCTGCATCTGCCGATTTGAGGCCTCAGGATACACACTCATCGACGTTCATGATCAGCTCGAGGTAATGCCACTAACACCAGGCGCATGCGAGTGCTCCATCGCATGCTCAACATGCCACGTTATCCTCGAGCCAGAGGTGTACGACCAGCTTCCAGAGGCGTCAGACGACGAGAACGACATGCTGGACCTTGCTTTCGGACTCGAGGACACGTGAGTATACCAGAGCGCAATAGCTGCCAGCTTGACGACTTACCCACAGCTCTCGCCTTGGCTGCCAGGTCAAGCTTACTCGGGATCTCGATGGCATGGTTGCGCAGCTCCCCGCCGCGACGCGCAACATGTATGTTGACGGTGAGTAATCTGCGGCTTGTGGTTGGCTAGTGGAAGGATGTCGCTGACTCTCAGGTGCTAAGTCTAGGACGTAATCGCATGGGTGTATGCATGAAGCTACGATGTTCGCTGGCCGCTCTATCACCAGACATCTTGTCTCCTGGGCGGGGTAATTGACTTCAGACGACTGACATCCATGACAGTTTGGTCATACTATTCACCTGGGATCGCATTGGCGACAAGCTTTGGGAGCGACCGGCTAGGCATTAATACTGAGAACACAGGCAATGGAGGATGAACGTACTCGATATGACTGACAACTTAGCGTTGTCCTCTGGCTTCCGAGAGCAAGTCGAACGGAGATACAACGTTGATGCGCTCTTTCTGGCATGATTCTCTCACCGGGCATCCCCCGTCAGTATGGGGGTGATTGCTGACAGGTACTACCTGCTGGGAATTGGATATCTGACTACGTTGATGTCTTCATCACCGCAGACCTCCTGTATGGAGTCTAGCCCACCGACATAAGTTGTCGGGCTGTGAAGGATACGAGAAAAGGAGCAAAACCGGTGACAAAATCTGTCATTCCAACAACAGCCTCTATCTTACAGCTAGAAAGGTCGATATCACGCGACTGCACAGCAATTGGATGAACAGCTTGTAATCATGAGCCATATTTGCATGCTTGTTTGGAGGTCAGTGCCAGATCATCTGGACAAACTGAACAGTCCACCTTGGCCACCCATATCTCCGGATATCCGCTATCTATCTCTGATCTCTGCTGTGCACAATGTAAGCCACCGCCAAGGTGGCTTTGAGACAGACAACCATATGCTCCTCGCACCTTGACGTGGCAATGCTCGCCATTGCCATCTCAATACTGCACACTTACCCATCATGGCCGCCCCGACGACCTGCAAGATCCGCACGCACGGCTCGTTCTCAGTAAAGCGCGCTCCGGAGAGCTGCACGGTCGACTTTGAGGTCAAGGCCAGTGGCGCCAACGCTGCTCAGGTCTTCGCCGACGTGAGCAAGGGCGCACAGCAGTTGTCCTCGAGTCTTCGTATACTGGCTACGACTACACCGCACACTCAGGAGCAAAGCGAGGATGGCCAGGCTGCGGCACAAGGCGCCGCCATCAGCTCGTGGTCCATGCAGGACGTGCGCACCTGGAGCCGCAAAAGCGATGACGAGCATGAGCCGACCCCATCGCGCCCTCCCATGCGGGTCATGATGGCTTCTGCCACACAGGAACCTTCGCACATCATTCACTATGCGCAAGCCAGGGCCTCGGCAACCTTCAGCAACTTTGATAAGATGTCAAAGTACATTGCTCAACTTACGGTATGTTGACTGGGAACACACTACGCTGACATGACCAGCCGCTGCCCCACATCAAGGTCTCGGGGATGCACTGGCAGGTGTCCGAGGCTACTGAGACTGAGCTGAGCGAGCGCGTGACGCAGGGCGCGTACGCCGACGCCCAAGCTACGGCGAGCAACCTGGCAAAGGTCATTTCGGGCAAGCCCTTCCGCCCCGTCGACGTCGACTGCCACAGCTCCGGCGGCGGTCCTCGCATGTTTGCTGCAGCCGCACACTTTGCAGCCGACAGCATGGGTAATGCAGAGGGCATCTCATTTGAGCCTAAGCCCGTTGACATCAGCGCCAATGTCACGGTCGTGTGGGAGGTGGAACTGTAGCTATTTGGTGCTCTAATGATACATACATGCAATGCTGATGTTTGTTTTGCTTCTACAATATGTTGCTCTGTGCCCTTTAATTCCTGCTTCCCTCTAGTGTCCCTTGCGCCCGTCACTCGCATCGCTGGCCTTGCACGCGACGATCTTGATTTTGGGTGCTGTCACGAGCTCGCCGCTGTGGCTAACTGTCAACAACGTCCACACAGCGCTTGTAGGGCAGTTAAGCACTCACGACGATCCTGTTCCCTCCATCTTGAATTGCGGCTCCTTGACGACAAACGTCCAGACGTCGTCACATGAGCGGTACATCGACAGATGTCCCTTCAGAGTCAGCGCTCACTCCCTTCTCGAGATTCCCTGCCTCCAACTCACCTTGACCGACGTCTTCTGCTTCACACCCTTTTGCAAGCACTCTGTCAAGCTCTTGTCGAACTTATCAGTCAGCACCGAGCTCTCGTCGCCCACCCCACCTGCTGGAGCACACGCATCGCCAGTTGCGGGGGGATGTCTCCTGATGTGATGAGTTCGTCCAGCGAGTCGGTGAGCGCCGTCCCAATGCTACGCAGCGTCAGTCCCACAGCCCTCCAGCAATCCACAGCCCATGCCCGCGTACCTCGACCCTCTGTAGAACTCGTAGTACGTCTGCCCCTTGTTGTCGGCCATGGTGATCAACAGTGCGATGCTGACATTGCCTGGAGTCGAAGATGCCCGACGCAGTGGGTGGCAATATCAGCGATGTGATTGTTGTGTATTTAATCCCGCCGGCCTCGTCCACGAGGACTTCGCGTGGCAAAAGTGGCCCGAAAGTCAGAAATGTCCAACTCCTGTCCGGATCATGACTCGCGCTGCGCCGAGACCTCAACCAACTCAACCTCGTCGTTGTCCAAGACATCTAGCAGCTCGTCCATAGCGAGCCTTCAGCACTGCGAGCACCTCTCCATCTCTATAGACTGTTCGACTCATCATGTCGTCTGACCAGGACTTCACGAAGCGCAAGCTGTGGGGGTAAGTGGGCTGTCGGCAACGAACAACAACATGCTGACCTCCAGCGGCCGCTTCACGGGTGCCACTGACCCTCTGTAAGTCATATCAAGCTGAGACCCAACTCATTACCCTTCCGCTGACTCCAGGATGCACGAGTTCAACCAGTCGCTCAAGTACGACAAGCGCATGTACGCTGCGGACGTCAAGGGCTCGATTGCGTTCTCGAAGGCGCTGCTCAAGGCTGGTATTCTGAACGAGCACGAGCAGCAGGAGATTACTCGCGGGCTCAAGCTCGTCGAGGAGGAGTGGGCGAACGGCACATTCAAGATTGCCGCAGACGACGAGGACATCCACACCGCCAACGAGCGCCGCCTGTCCGAGATCATCGGCAAGGACATCGGCGGCAAGCTGCACACCGGCCGCAGCCGCAACGACCAGGTCGCGACTGACATGCGCATCTGGCTGCTGGAGGAGGCTGACAAGGTGGAGGGCTACCTCACTGGTCTGCTGAACGTCATGGCGTCCCGTGCTGAGAAGGAGGTCGACGCCGTTATGCCCGGCTACACGCACCTGCAGCGTGCGCAGCCTGTGCGCTGGTCGCACGTGCTGCTGTCGCACGCGCAGTCGTTCGCAAACGACCTCGAGCGCCTCCGCGAGAACAAGAAGCGCATCAGCGTGCTCCCCCTCGGCAGTGCCGCACTCGCCGGTAACCCGTACGGCCTGGACCGTGAGCTTCTGCGCCAGGAGCTCGGCTTCCAGAGCATCGGCGAGAACTCGATGCACGCCGTTGCCGACCGCGACTTCGTGACCGAGTTCTTGTTCTGGGCCTCGCTCATGATGCAGCACATGAGCCGCCTGGCCGAGGACCTCATCATCTACTCGTCCGCCGAGTTCGGCTTCATCCAATGCTCGGACGCGTACTCGACCGGCTCGAGCATCATGCCTCAGAAGAAAAACCCCGACTCGCTCGAGCTTCTTCGTGGCAAGAGCGGCCGTGTGTTCGGCCAGCTTGCGGGCTTTATGATGAGCGTCAAGGGCATCCCCTCGACGTACAACAAGGACCTGCAGGAGGACAAGGAGCCGCTGTTCGACTGTGTCGACACTGTGTCCGCCGCGCTCCAGATCGCGGAGGGTGTGCTCGCGACGCTTACTATCCGCCCCGAGAACATGCTCGCCGCGTGCACTATGGACATGCTCGCGACCGACATCGCAGACTACCTCGTGCGCAAGGGTGTGCCCTTCCGCGAGACGCACCACATCTCGGGCCGCTCGGTCGCGCTCGCGGAGCAGACCAACCGCCAGATCTCGGACCTGACCATGGACGAGTGGAAGAGCCTGAGCGAGCACTTTGGCGAGGATGTGAAGGACGTGTTCAACTTTGAGAACTCGGTCGAGAAGCGCAGCGCGATCGGCGGGCCCTCGCGCGCGCGCATCCAGGACCAGGTCGACTCTCTCCGCAAGCGCATTGGGCAATAGGCATAGGCATGCATGGCAGTTAGGTGGTGTTACAGCGGTGTCTTCCTGTGAGGCATGGGTTCTGACTGAGTAACGACGTCTGTGTCAGATGTCGAGAGGCTGTCGTGCATCGATGCAAGTTAAGGAGGTGAAATCGCAATTGGCCGTGAGACGACCGATCAACTGATTCTGGTGTGTTTTCTGATGTAGCACCACTGCTCACTGCCATTGCAAGCAGCCTCCAGACCCCAGCCTATGCTAGATGCGACATGCATGATGCGATGATTACGATGATGCGAGGTGTGAAAGTGTACAAGAAACTACTACAGTGTGGTGGTTGGCATAATCGATTAGGTGTCGTGGCAATGAGTGGATCGTTCTTTGAATCTATCCGAGCAGATCCTTGAGGATGATCGCCGGATCCTCGTACTTCCAGTGCAGGTTGTGCTTCTTCTCGCGCTTCGGCTCCTCGCCGGTGCCCTCTCCGCGCCCGGCTTTGTCGACCTTTAGCAAGCCCGTCTCCGCAAGCGTCTGCATCACAGTCTCCATCTTGCGCGGGCCTGCGGGTGCACTGAGCGCGCTCGGGATTTGGGCAGAGGACAGTGGCTGCTGACTCCCACCAGCAATGGCAGAAGGTAGTGACGGAGTCATTGGCAGTGCACCGAGCTGCGGCACAATAGCCGGAGGACGCATCTCCTGCTGCCGTGCGTCTTTGGCGGCCGCAGCAGCGCGATTGAGCTCGTCTTCGCCGATCGTGAGCGACGAGGCGAGCTTGTACAGCGTCGGGCTGGCTTGTGGCTGCAGCCCTGGAGTGAGATTGAAGAGGTGTTGGAGTGTGTGGAGGTCTGGCGTGGGTAATGGGGGCCCAGGCTCGTCGTGGTTGACATTCTGGTTCTTCGTGCCGAGCGGGATACGTAGCGTGTCCTGGCCTGGTCGGTCGTGTCCCGTGAGATGTGCGATGCTGTGGAGCATGTCGCCGAGATGCGCGTTGAGGCCAACACCCATGAACTCGCCAATCTCGCGCATCGCCTCGGGCGAGACATGCAGGCCGTACGGTTTACCAACCTGTGATAACCGCAGGCCCAGCTGGTGCGAGGAGGGGATGAAGTGTGATGACTGGGCGAGGGGTGGGTACTGGGGGTCTGTGGTGTCAGCGGGGCAGGCACCAGGATTGATGGTGATAATGATACTCACTCGACTGGTAAACAGACCACTTGCGCTTCTTGCCTGCTGGGCCACTCCAGTCTGCCCCTGCTCCTGATCCTCCAGCTGCGGCACTATCTCGCTCTCCCTCTGCATCCCCGTCGTCATCCTCGTGGTTGACCGACCTGCGGATACGCTCTCGCTCCCTGCCGCCCATGCCCATGACCCACTGGCGCACGCGGTCTCGTGGCTCGATGAACACCGGGTCCGTGTCAAACTCCGCTGCATCCGCACCTCCCCTCCGCCGTTTGTGCATGCCCAGCGGTGACGTCGGGCCATTGCCGAACTGCGGCGACGATGCATTGTGCAGCAGTGCAGTGAGGAACTGGTTATGCAGATGCACTGTGGGTCAGCAAGAGCAGACGTAGGCGTAGACACGAGGCAGAGGCAGAAGCACTCTCGGACGCACCGTTCTTGGGTCTTAACCACCCGCGCACCAGTGCCTCGAGCTCGCCGCGCCCGACCTGCCCGAGGAGATACGCCTTTAGTGCCTTCCAGTACGGCAGACCCTCCTCGCCCAATGCATCGTGCAGCTTCTGCTTGATGTCGTGGAGGTCTATCCGCTCGAAGGGGGGTATAGGATCTGGTCGTGGGGGCACGAGAGGGAGTGCAGGCGGCAGTGAAGGGTGGTGGTGGTGATGTGCCAGTGCCACACTCCCCGTCACAGGTGCCACACCCGAGCTGGACCCTGCGGTGGTGGATGGGTGGTGGGCTGATGCTGATGGCGTTGCCGAGACATGGCTGCTCATAGACGTCGCGAGTGGATGGGGAGAAACAGGCGACGCGGGGTTGCCGCGTGGGTGGATGGATGCCTTGCGCGGCTGTCGGTGTCGTCGACGCGGTCAGTCGCTGCGAGTGGTGATGGAGGTGGGATGGACGAGCTTCAAAGACGACGGCTCGGCGTGAAAGATCGGGACGAGGGGTAATTGTCAAAGGGGGAGGCGGGGATAAGGTGGGGGTGGGGGGTTGGGTGGGGGATGCATCTATCGGCGTGGTTGTAGCGTGGTGGTCGTCGGTGGAGGGGCGTCACGATCTTCGAATCTTCATGAAAGAGGGTTGAGTTGAGATAAGTGATTTGGTTTGGGTTGATCGATCGTGCTTACGACGAGGAGAGCATAAGGAGCAATGGCGACTGCAGTGCAAGCACCACAGGACACGAGCAATGCGGCAGGACCGTCGTCGGCTGCGGCGGTGTTCAAGAGGCTGCACCCGGATCAATACTTGACGCGGTTCCTGGAGAACGGGTACAGGCCAGACGGGCGGAAGCTGCACGCCTGGCGTGAGGCGAGTGTGAATGTTGGTGAGTAGGGGTTGTGCAGAGCAGCGGACGGGTGGTGGTGGTGGTATTGACGACCAGGCTCGATAGCGACTGCGAATGGGTCAGCACTTGTGCGCATGGGAGAGACGACGATGGTGTGTGGTGTCAAGGCGGAGATTGCAGAGCCCACAGGTGCACGGCCAGACGAGGGCTTTGTTGGTGAGTGTGCGAGGTGGTCAATGGAAATGAGAAGAGTAAAGAGAAGCGAAGGAAGAGGGAAGGTGTTAGTAGTTGTGGAAGAACGAGGAAGGTGTATGATCGTGACTCGCTACGTATGTCACCTTCCTCGACCTGTATAGCACCTTCCTCTGACTCCTCTCCCACCGCCTGACTCTACTGCGAGCTCGTGTTCTGACGACAGTACCCAACATCGATCTCCCGGCACTCTGCTCCCCCAAGTTCAAGCCAGGACCCCCCTCGGATGAAGCACAGGTGCTGTCGAATCGACTCAACGACTTGATCGTCTCGTGAGTAACAATCACTCTCTACACCTACACCTTCCCTGCTGCCATGCTGAATCCAGCTCCCGCACACTCCCACCCACATCATTGATCATTGCCCCAGGAAAGGCCGCCTGGGCCATCTACATCGACGTCGCGTGCATCAACTACGACGGCAATGCATACGATGCAGCTGTGCTCGCTGTGATGGCAGCACTGAGGAACACCCGCCTCCCAGGAGCAACATGGAGCGACGAGACAATGTCCGTCGTCTGCGATGGAGTTAAGTCCTATCCCCTTCCGCTGGGTCGGACGCCTCTGTCCTGCACAATGGGCGTTTTTCAGTCGTAAGTGCAAAGATCCGTGCCCGTGTGCTCGGGAAACCCGCGACTGACTTTCAGGAGCCATGTGCTTCCCGACCCTACGACGTTTGAGCAGCCACTGCTAGACGTCTCGATCAGCATCGCACTAGACCAGGACGGCAAGGCCGCCTCGGTGCGCCAAGACGGCCTCGGGGGTGTGACGGGCAAGGGCGGGGCGGAGGTGCTGGACGAGGCGTGGACAGCAGCAGAACTCCGTGCCAGGGAGTTGCATAAGATCCTGGCTAGCAGCTCGTAGGTAGAGCTCGTACGATGCTCGTCGTGCGGGGGGTTCCTAGACGTAGACGCATGTATACTACTACTATAGCATAGGACCAGCATGCTTTCCGAGGTACCAGCAGGGCCGCAGATGGTTAGATGTAGGCCTAAGCTGAACAGGCGACAGGCGGGGTGTTCATGTTATTGAGCTTGGCGGGAGCAAAATGTCAGAAATCAGACGCGACGCGATCGAACGATAACCACCGGCATTCAAAATAAAAGCGGCTTTGAAAGCTGACTGCTGTTAGTGCTACAAAGCTACAACCCACCACCATGGCAGTCAAGCAGCAACATCAGCAGCAGCGCTCGCGCGGGGCCAAGCTGTCCATCCTCGTCGCTGTCGGCGCTGCCGTCTGGGCTTTGTGCTCGTGGCTGCACAGCATCAACGTGAGTTGCGACGAGCAGTGATAGACAGAGACAGCGTGCGGTGTTGAGTTTTGCTGACCCCAGTCGAGCTTCTTCCGGATGTCACCCGAGGGCCTCAACACCGCCTTCCAGGCGACGATGGAGACCGCGCGCGCTGCAGGCCAGGAGAAGAACGCCACCTTCCTCGTCGGCGAGGTGCTCGACCAGCTCGTCAAGGTGTACCCCGACATGGACCTGCAGACCGACTTCACCAACAAGAAGGAGTGGGTATTCAACAATGCCGGTGGTGCCATGGGGAGCATGTACATTATCCATGCTAGTATTACCGAGTGAGTAGAAGCTATTTTACTTAGCAATGGACAAGACCTGACGACACAGGTACCTGATCATCTTTGGCACCGCGGTCGGCACTGAAGGCCACACCGGCCAACACACGGCTGACGACTACTTCCACATCCTGAAGGGCCAGCAGCGCGCCTACGCGCCTGGAGACCTCGAGGCGACATACTACAACCCCGGGGACGTCAACCTGATGCCGTGGGGTGTTGTGAGGCAGTACGCGATGGAGCCCGAGTCGTGGGCGCTCGAGTACGCGGCCGGGTGGATCCCGCTCATGCTGCCGTTCGGGTTTGCGGACACGTTCTTCTCTACGCTCGACTGGGTGACGCTGTACAACACTGTGCGCATCACGGCGAGGGAGATGATCAAGAACGTGCTCAGGGGCAAGATCTGAGGGTTAGACTGGTAGACTGGTAGACATGCTTGCATCTGCATAGTTCACAGGCCTATCGGCTAGTCGTGCTTCGCATTCCATTCTCACTAGCCTAGCTGACTGCGTGAGCAGGTAGGATGTAAGCACTAGATGCGACACATCCGATGGCCTTAAGCAGGTAGACAAAATGATAGCCAGCAGTGACACCTGAAGAGAGCTGCCAGACTCTATGCGAACTGTCTGACGCCTTGCGTATCGTGACACCTGTGCACCTGAGCAGTCTGAGCACGCTGATCGACACGTCCGAGCCGAGGCTCTACACCTCGAAAATGTGGGGGTGGCACAGTGTTGCCCATTTCCAGATCTGACACAATCTGAGCGTCATGAGGCGAACAGCATGTATGGCCTGCCTCGGGATGCAGTGATTACTCGCTCCTTTCCAGTTATGTGTGGCATCGAACCCCAACTCTTCGTATGGTGTTATGCCTAGAAAGGCCCATCGCGCGCGTTGGCTGTTCAAAGTATTGCCACAACGTGAGGCAGTTGTTGCGCTTCTGATGCTCTTGACTTACCTTTAGTTATCAGGTCTCATCACCTGCTGCTCGCTGCTCATATTGACTGCCAGTTGGACACGATGGGGTAGAATGTGATCCTCAAGAGTCGTGGTAAGTGCGTGAACACCGTTCGTCAAGCACAAGTCACTGAGCTGGTATGAAGGAAACGCTGTCAGCGTTCTGACATGAGTCACGGACTCTTGGCTCAGTCATGATCAGCCTGCGAGGCTCAGCATGATCAGCTTGCGAGGCTTAGCATGATCAGCTTCCGAGGCTTGGCATGATCAGCATGCGAGACTTGGCATGATCAGCTTGGGAAACTTAGCATGATCAACTCGCGAACGTGACGTGATCAGCGTCTGAGAGGCCTAGTTGAGCGTCTCAACTGCCAAAGGTGTTCTCGATCGCCTCTACGACTCTGGGATCATTATTGTACGCCGTCTCGCTCGCAGCACCACTCGACCCTACTGGCTCACACCGATGCACGCCAGCAGTGCCTTCGTGTTCGCCTCCCTGTCATCGCTGCTCGTGAAGCCGTAGTGCTTCAGCCATGCCTCTGTGTCTTCTTCAGACAGTTGTCGCACTGCGTCGACCGAGTTCAGTGCCTGTGTGGGAGCAGATTCGATGAGGCCGGAAGAGGATATGCACGTTGGAAACAGAGAATCATCGAGGTGAAGTGCGTCAGCTTACTATGCCACTGAAGCTGGTGCTACCGCTCCCTACTCACCGGCAGGTCACTCGGCGCATCCTCGCCCGCCTTGACCACTGGGTCTAGCTTATTCCCCAGTATCGCGTTGATGCTGTTTGCATGTCTACTATGTTAGCATTTCGCCCTGCCCACTGCTGTCTTCTTTCTCCCCCCCCTCTCCCCCT